>CM076582.1:418529861-418917797 GCA_034641835.2 Pinus albicaulis | reverse complement strand
AGAGTTGTAGCAAAGTGATCAGGCCGGCTCGTGATGAGACCTCTTGTCCTTCAAGTTGTTAATAAGGTCATTACCCTGGTGTGGTGGCTGTTGTCGCACAGATTGTTCAGGGCACCGCGACAACGGCTCAGACTGGGGGCTGTCACCTTTATCCCTAATCACTCTCTTTAAGCTGTCTCCTTGCAGGCTAAGGGAGGTAGACCCTATTAGAAAATGAAGGATAAATCCAAGAGACACAACTAAAACATCAAATACTTATAAAATGAACGAGATTCCACAGATCTAGATTAGATATTACGTTTAAGACCAGTGCCTTATGGAGTCAAACAGAATCCCGTTATGCAATTATAAACCAGTAAGTGATGACTAACTGCTGCTTATTAAAACACGATTGATTAATGATATTCAGTGGAAAAACCCCACAACCGTGAATGAAAATGTCAGATATTTGAAAGATTTCCAGATTTATGATGCTTCAATTAATTTCGATCCAGAAAATGTCTCTATAATCAAAACTTTAGATAAAAATTTCAAATGCACATTTGACTATGGAAAATTTTGAATTTTTTTTATATTTTTTGTATTTTAAAATTTTATTATTTTATTATTATTTTTGAATCTAAAATTAAAAAATCTAAATCTATTAGTTAAAATCTAAATTCTAAAGTTAAAACTAAAAAAATAAAAATAAAAATAAAACTAAAACAAACTAAAATTAAACTAAATTAAAACTAAGTTAAGTCTAAAGCTAATCACTAAAAATTAAAACTAGAACTATATCAAATTAAAATCTAACAAATTTAAAACTAAAAAATCGAATTACCACTAAACTAAAATAAAAATAAAAATGGAAACCCCAAATCCTAACGCTAAAGTAAACTAACGCAATCTAATATTTAGAGCTACACCAAACCTAAGCCAGAACTAAAACAAAACCTTTACAAAAATAATGAAATGATAAGAAATTTAACGCGTATACATGTAGTAAGGGTTTTTAAAAAAAAATATGTGTGCGTTTTGATTTTATGCAGCTGCAGGTCGACGTGAAGAGGGCTACGAGGGCTCAGCTGACGCAGAGGAGGAGAGACTAGGGCACGGACAGCAGCGTGAAAGCTCGAGGCTGGATGGCGGCAGAGGAAATCGACGGGCAGAGAGGATATACAAATTTTTTCACGCGTTTTGTTTGTTGTCTGCAGGTGGACGCTGACTGAAGAAATTCGACGGCGTGAGGGATGTAGACGCGTGAAGAAATCGCACCAGAGAAATCGAATGCGGGCTTTGAAAACTTAATGCGTTTGTTGTGTTGCAAACGTTGGACAGAAGGATAGACGTCTTGCAGAGGGTAGAGGGTTTGGAGCAGCGGTTTACAGAGATAGATCTGCTGGATGAGGAGGGAGGACGGCTAGGGTTAAGGGAAATCGATAGCAGTTTAATGCAGAACCCAATACTCATTTAAAATTTTCCTTTCAAATAAAAAATTTCCTCCCTGCAATCTCAGATTTCAGTGTTCTTTAAAAATAATGCCCAGATTTGCCCACAGTGGGGTTTCTGAGGCCAGATCTGGCCTTTGGAGGCTGGATCTGCCTTAGATCCTAAAAAATTTCCGATTTAACCTGCAGCCTGCAATAATCATTCAGATCCGAAATACACACCCAGAGAAAATTAAACCCTCACAGATAAATTACAAATTTACACTAATTTACAAATTTAAAAAACCCTCATGGTTAGATCTGAAATCCATTTAGCACAATTTTCAGAAGTTTAAAATTTTTAGTGAGAGGCACAAGCCTTCGAAACCCTGCAAAATCACAAATATCGTAAGATAGACCCGAAATTTAACAAATAAAGAGCTTATCAGATTTATGCTTATTGAGAGTCGGCTGGTCCAACCGAAGACTTCCCCAGACGCCCAATCTTAAAAAAAATTTCCCTGCACACTTAGATCTGAACTTTAGACTGATAGAGATTTAAGAAAACAACATGAGACCCTTAGAAAAATCAGAATGTTATTTTATAAACCCAGAAAACTGCATAAGATACCTATATGTAGATTAATCCATGTAGGCCATCAACCATAAAATGCAAGACACCAAGTAGCAGAGTTTAGAGAGAATTCACCACATAGATCTGAGAAGGAACATCCAGATTTGTAACCCCAAAGTCTTTAGCTTTATTCCTCAAAAAAAGTTTACAAGAGCTTCTAAGAGCAAGTACACGATTCTGAGATCGGATCATCCAAGAATGACAAAGACCTCTAAATTTATAGGACTAGATCTCTAACGGCTAGTTTGGATGATCCTCGTCAAAATAATCTCAACCGTCCAAAAGATTTAATTATCTTTTAATCCGGAACGTTGAAATTAAAATTTTGGGAAAAAAACGAATTTATCATTTAATTCAATTTTAATTAACTTAAAAATATTATTTTTAAGTTAATTACCCCAAAATTTTGACCTTGACTTAACCACCAGGGCCCAAGGGTCCAATATTTCTTAAAATTCTCAATATTCCCTTGGCTTGGGGCTGTCAAATCATTTTCCAAGGACCAACAAATTTTGCCTTTAAAGATTTAATCCTAATTTAGGACCCTAAATTAATTAAATTTCTGGTTTAGGATTTTATTAATTAATTGACCAAAAAATTTAATTAATTGACTAAGAGGGGATTATAATTATTTTTCCAACCCTCTTTTACATGAGATAATACATTTACATACATGAAGGGGGAAAACCCATTCGTATAGACCCTCAAATAAATACCCAGTTCTGCGACTCAACATATGATCTAGTAGACCAAGTAGTTCAAACTACTTTTATAAGGACTCGATAGAACACTAGGACTCACTTAGTATGCTGATGACAAAATCCACCCTAGCTTTGGGGTGAGGCTGGAGGGAAAAACTCTGCCGATCACTTTCGTGAATCAGTGAGACAAAAAACCTCCTAGAATGGAAGTCATCAACAACATACTAGGCTTACCTAGGTTGTTACATACATGGACGGTCCTACTTAGATCATTTACAACATAAAATGCAGAATGGGTTTACATCATTATAAAACTGTCGACTGATGACTGATGATGGAATCTGAATGGCGCAACCACGTCGAACATGAAGAATCCCATTTGAAAAAATGGGGGTGTACTGCTATGGGGTAGTTGACGAAGTGTGGTCAACATCTGGCTCTACTTGGGGACACGTTGCTTCGTTGAAGGAATGTGAGAATCCAGAATCTGTATCCAAGCAACACACAAGATTACATAAGTAGCGTCCATCCAAATATCATCATATAACATTAAGCTCATGAAAAATAGAAGCTCTTCTTTTATTTATTATTCTACTTAACATGAACAGTAAATCTACTCTAACTGCAAAATGAAATGCTGAAAAAACAAAGTGTAAGGTTAGAGATACAATACAGAGGATGCCCTGTGGCATCAGATGTGCTCAATATAGTGTATGCTGAGCATTTGCCTGCTTTCAGGCAAGTCTGTAGGCTGCTTTTCAGATGTGCCATGGCCGATCTTGCATAATGTAGGACTTTGTCTTATCCGAATGTCAAGCTGCTCTCGACCATCAGACGAATCAAACCGCTTACTTCTTCCTTTCTTCTTCTTTCTCTTCGTCTGAGTGGGTTGTGATGTCAGCAATGAGACTACTGTAGATTTCTTGTCCTTATCTTGAAATTCCTTGTACAAAACCTTTGATGAACCTGGAGCGCAACCAATCTTATTTTGAATATACTCTGTTAAAGGTGACACATAAGCTTGATGTTTCTCAACGTCCTTTGTAGCCATAGTTAACTCTTCCTTAATGGGAAAAGTGACCTCCATGTGATGAGATGGAAACTGCTTCAGCAAACTGGGAGGCCCATCATCTGTTGACAAATCTGACCTGGGTTGGAAATCTTGCATGTGTGACCGTTCCATTTTTTCTAACTTCTTCTGTATGGAACTCATCTCCCTGACATGCATTTCTTCAATGGTTGACAAATTGTGTTGAAGAGACATCTGATTAGAATGAGTAACTTCCATCATTTTTAACCTGTTTTCCATGACATTTATTTCCTGTACATGACTTTCTTCTAAGGTATTTATCCGATTCTGAAGATTGATCTGGTTAGCTTCCATGTTTTGAATCATTTTATCATTATCCGCTTTCATGGCCATGAAGAAATTTTGCATACAGTTCATCTCTTTCTTATGATTTGTTTCCATGATCATCATTTCCTTAACATGTTTTTCTTCCATGGCAATTATTTGATTGGAGTGATTGAATTCCATGATCGCCATCTTCTCCTCTAAGACTAACAACTTGTTTCGTATAGCATCAATTTCCTTGGTATGATCAGCTGTTAATCTTGCTTGATTAAGTTCCATATTCTTAATGATTTCAGTCTGGTTGGCCTCCATATTCTTGATTACCTGAGCTTGATTTAGCTGTATGTCCTTAACCATCTGAATCAGTTCGCTAACAAGATTCTTATCGTTGTCAAGACTGGTTTGACAATTTGTTTTTGTTTCACCACTATCATGGGTTTGTGCTGTCATGGTACAAGTGGATTCATCCTGAGAATTGTCTGGAAATCTTCTGCTGATAGTTGAGTCTTCTACCAGATCAATTTCATCATCTGAGTCATCTTGTTCTATATATTTATCTCTAAAAGCATTGATGATGTCTTGTAAACAATACTCCTCAGGACAATTTCGAAACCAATTGAGAGCATCACCTTTTAAAGAATAGCCAAAGACACGTATCTTGACATCTTCATGATTATATTGTGAAGGACGACAATATTTATGTATAAAAAAGGTGACCATCCTTAGATGTATAAAAGCAGTGCCTGGATCACCACCTGAGAAAAAAGACAATTTTGAAGTGGCCTCTTCCGGCATGCCATGAAAGGTGTCATCCATGATGAGCTGCTTAAAACTTAAGAAATAGATCCGTGTTCAAGGATAATCAAAAGGTCCTCAAGAAGCGAACTTCTTAGCAAGAACTCTTGTAAGAAATGAAAGAAATGGAGTCGCCACTTGAACATGAAACTAATTCTAAAATAGGAGAAATAATTGAGAGATAGTAGACGGGTATCAGGGGGGATTCTTGTCTGGGAATAAAAAGATGAATAAGTGGAGTCGCCACCAAAACAAGAAGCCAACCGAAATGTCCAGGTGCTAAAGATGAAAAGATTAGATGATGAAGAGATGAAAGAACTCCAAAAAATGTGATCCCTTGCGACAGGCTAATGAATGGCGATGAAAGATCAGAAGATTAGAAAATGTCGTTAAGACCAAGGACAGAAAAACTCTATCCCCGGCAACGGCGCCAAAAAATGTTGTCGCACAGATTGTCCAGGGCACCGCGACAACGGCTCAGACTGGGGGCTGTCACCTTTATCCCCAATCTCTCTCTTTAAGCTGTCTCCTTGCAGGCTAAGGGAGGTAGACCCTATTTAAAATGAAGGATAAATCCAGGAGACACAGCTAGAACACCAAATACAGGATAAAATTAACAGGATTTCACAAATCTAGATTAGATATCACGTTAAGACCAGTGCCTTATGGAGTCAAGCAGAATCCCGTTATGCAATTATAAACCAATAAGTGATGACCAACTGCTGCTTATTAAAACACGATTGATTAATGATATTCAATTTAAAGACACCACAACCATGCACGAAAATAACTTAAACCCACAGCAATATTATCACAAGATGAAAAATGCCAGATGTTTGAAAGATTTCCAGATTTATGATGCTTCAATTAATTTCGATCTAGAAAATGTCTCTATAGTCAAAACTTTAGATAAAAACAAAATTAGCACATTTGACTATTGAAATTTTGAAAATTTTTTATATTTTTGTATTTTATATTTTTTTAGGATTTTTTTTATTTTTTTTATTTATTATTATTATTTTTTATTTTTAAAACAAATTAAAACAAATCTAAATCTAAATAAAAGATCTAAATCCTAAAGTTAGTTTTAAAACTAATTAAAAAAGATCTAAGCTAAAAGCTAAATTAAAGTCAAACTAGGTTAAAGTCAAAACTTACACTATAAAATAAAAATTTGAAACCTATTTAAATCCTAATGTTAAGAATTAATAAAATGAATTTAACTAAAATAATTCTAACTCTAGGCCTAAAAATAAAATGAAATAAACACATCTAAATTAAAATCTACCACTAACAAAAATGACGCTAAAGGTTAAAAACTCTACGACTAAAATCTAACTATACAAAAAATTAAACCCTTTTCATGAGAACCGATGTGAAAGTTTAAAGTCGTGGCAGAAAATATGAAACGTGTGTATTAAAACAAAAACCTTTACAAAAATGAAACCTTTACGAAAAATAACATCGCACAGAAATTAAAACACGGGTTTTATAATTTCAATAATGTGTGCATTTGTCGTTTTACTGTGTGCAGGTAGGAGCTCGACGTGAAGACTGCCTCAGACGGTGGATTGACCAATTTTAATGCTGCGTTTTATTTTAATGCTGGTTTGTTGTCATTTGCAGGTCGGATTTAAGCGATGATCCAGAGCTGGAGAAGGGGGAACGCTGGCAGAAATGAACAGAGCGGTTTTGTTTTGCAGGTTAGGGTCGATGGGCAAAGTGGATTCGAATGGCAAGATGGCTAGGGCGAAAATGAGATGGACAGCAGATGGGAAGATGTGAATGAAGCAGCTAGGGCAGATACAGAGATATGCAGTGAATAACCCAATCAAATTAAAACTTTCCTCTCAAATTTAAAAAAAAATCCTCCCTGCAATCTCAGATTTCAGTGTTCTTCAAATTAAATATCATGCAGATCTATCACCAACAGCGATTCTGAAACCAGATCTTGTCCACAGTAGCAGCTTTGAGGCCAGATCTGGCCTTTGGAAGCCAGATCTGCCCTAGATCTAAAAAAAAATTCGATTTGAACCTGTAACCTGCAACAATCAGTCAGATTTGAAGACACACACTAAGAAAAAATTAAACCCTCAGATAAATTACAAATTTACAACTAATTTACAATTTAAAACCCTCATGGTCAGATCTGAATCTGTTTAGCACAATTTTTAGAAGTTTAAAATTTTTAGTGAGAGGCACAAGCCTTCGAAACCCTGCAAAATCACAAATATCGTAAGATAGACCCGGAATTTAACAAATAAAGAGCTTATCAGATTTATGCTTATTGAGAGTCGGCTGGTCCAACCGAAGACTTCCCCAGACGCCCAATCTTAAAAAATTTCTCTGCACACTTAGATCCGAACTTTAGACTGATAGAGATTTAAGAAAACAACATGAGACCCTTAGAAAAATCAGAATGTTATTTTATAAACCCAGAAAACTGCACAAGATACCTGTATGCAGATTAATCCATGTAGGCCATCAACCATAAAATACAAGAAACAAAGTAGCAGAGTTTAGAGGCAATTCACCACAGATCTGAGAAGGAACATCCAGATTTCTAACCCCAAAGTCTTTATGCTTTTTTCCTCAAAAGTTTACAAGAGCTTCTAAGAGCAAGTGCACGATCCTGAGATCGGATGACTCAAAAATGAGAAAGACCTCTAAATTTATAGGACAAGATCTCTAACGGCTAGTTTGGATGATCCTCGTCAAAATAATCTCAACCGTCCAAAAGATTTAATTATCTTTTAATCCGGGACGTTGAAATTAAAATTTTGGGGAAAAAACGAATTTATCATTTAATTCAATTTTAATTAACTCAAAAATACTATTTTTGAGTTAATTACCCCAAAATTTTGACCTTGACTTAACCACCAAGGCCCAAGGGTCCAATATTTCTTAAAATTCTCAATATTCCCTTGGCCTGGGGCTTTCAAAATCATTTTTCAAGGACCCACAAATTTTGCCTTTAAAGATTTAATCCTAACTTAGGACCCTAAATTAATTAAATTTCTGGTTTAAGATTTTATTAATTAATTGACCAGAAAATTTAATTAATTGACTAAGAGGGGATTATAATTATTTTTCCAACCCTCTTTTACATGAGATAATACATTTACATACATAAAGGGGAAAAACCCATTCGTATAGACCCTCAAATAAATACCCAGTTCTGCGACTCAAAATATGATCTAGTAGACCAAGTAGCTCAAACTACTTTTACAAGGACTCGATAGAAAACACTAGGACTCACTTAGCATGTTGATGACAAAATCCACCCTAGCTTTGGGGTGAGGCTGGAGGGAAAAACTCTGCCGATCACTTTCGTGAATCAGTGAGACAAAAAACCTCCTAGAATGGAAGTCATCAACAACATACTAGGCTTACCTAGGTAGTTACATACATGGACGGTCTTACTTAGATCATTTACATTATTATAAAACTGCCGACTATGATGACATCTCGAATGATGGAATCAACATGAACCACGCTGAACATGACGAATCTCATTTGAAAAATGGGGTGTATCGCTATGGGGTCTGGGGTAGTTGATCAAGTGTGGTCAATGATATCATTCTTTATCTTTTGCTGATGTGATGTTTGGTGCTAGCAAGGCTCCGAGAGCCAAAGATTGGATCCAAGAGAGTCGGGACATTCTCCGAGTTCTCAAGGATAACATGGCTACAGCACAGAACCAGCAGACGCTGTATGCCGACAAGGGTCGGGTGGAGAGACAGTTTGAGGTAGGAGACTTGGTCTACCTACGTTTGTAGCCATATCGACAGTCGTCACTGAAGCAAGAGGGAGCTGAGAAGCTCAAGCCCCGTTTTTATGGGCCATACAATGTGATACACAGGGTTGGACAGGTTGCTTATGAATTGGAGCTGCCCCAAGGCAACAAGATTCATAACATTTTCCATGTATCATGCCTGAAGAAGGCATTGGGGCAGCAGGTGACAGTGACAGAGGAGCTACTGCCTACAGATGATGAGGGGCATTTGGTGTTACAGCCCGAGGCCATTATTGATACCAAAGAGAGGCAGTTGCGGAAAAAGACAATCCAGGAGTTCTTGGTGAGGTGGAAGAATTTGCCGGATGAGGATGCCACTTGGGAGAGTGAGAAGATCTTGCAACATCCATCACTACAGTTGCTTGGGGTCAAGCAACATTTTGCCGGGGGAGACTGTAATATTCCCAATTAACAATGGCTAATTGGAAATATCCATTTTGGTCAATTTTGCCTTATGTAGCTAAATTATAAATAAAAGTGAGTAGAGGGGGACATAACTCACTCTAAAAATAAAGAGCACTCCCTAGTAGACACAACGTTGTAACTTAAGTGAGCCAAGGGGGGCAAAACACCACGTAGAGAGGGGACCCACGTAGACCACATGGAGGGACTGCGCAGGTTGAGTTGAGCACGTGGCAAAGGGAGGCTACGTTGGAGGAGGTGGGCCTTGGGGTTTGAGAGAGGCCAATGCTATAAAGAGAGGAGAGCCTCCTCATTTTGGTCATTCGATGTTTATGATATTGAGCTGGTCACTTCGACTTCTTGAGCACGCTGGTTGTTTAGCTAGTCTGCAGTACTATTTAGTGCACCGAGTGTCTCCGTTCGGAGATCTCACCCTCAGCCCTGGGGGACTTCCAGTGCCTGCTCGAGTGAGGTAGTCCCATCAGTATTTTTGCAGGAGGATCGAGTTGAGGCTTGGTGGTGGAGCTTGGCATCTAGTGACTGCGCAGTCTTGAGAGGGAGGACGTAGTCCATTTCTTAGGAGCTCCGGATTGGGTTTCTTTTGGGAGGTTTGAGCTTTGAGATTGAGCAAGGGGCCAGCCCTTGCCTATTGGAGGATTTTGGCAGAGTTTGAGGCAGTATTTTGGTGGCTTCCCTTCAGTGTCAGCGCAGAGCCTTGGAGGATAGCGTAGATCCTCAAAGGAGGTGATTTTCGGGGGTTGGCCATTTCAGAAACGCTCTCTGGGCTTTTCTGGGTTTGGTGAGTAGAGGTGGATTCCAGAGTTTCATCTTTTTCCGAGTAGGGGAGCAGCCCCAAATATTCATTTTGGTTCCAACAGTAGCAGCAGCACAACAATTCTCCGGCAGCTTGGACGCAAATCAGAGAGCAGCCATTTCTTTGTCATTCTGAGAGTTATTCTTCACTTGCCTAGTGCATGTCTAGGTGCCATCACTCTAATCACCTATTGTACTCATTTCTATTCTCAGTATAATAAAATGGCTTAGCTTTCTCTCTATATTTCTGAGTATCTGTTACATGTTCTACATATGCTCTTGTATGCTTGCACTACTGTTATTTCTCTCTTTGAGCATTCCAGATAGTGTACCACTTGGTGTGTTTTTCCCATACTCTTGGACAGAGTCTAGAAAGGGCCAGGTAACCTCCAGATCTCACCCACTTTTCAGAGGTGACATATCTGGTAAACACCCTCCTAGTCCATCTCTGATTGGAGTCTGCTTGTGTTTGAGAGATATCCCTGAAACGGGATATTACACAAACCTGGTTGAGAGGGAGACTAATTTGAAGATCATTCTTGGGGACAATTCCACCTATCCTATGAAGGTTTTGGTTTTGTTTCATTTCATTTGGACTATGGTGAAATCATACATCTACATGATGTTATGTACGTACAAGGATTGAAGAAGACCTTGTATCTAGCCTTGGAAGACAAGGGGATGAGAGTTGCCTTCATAAGAGAGAAGGTCCTTACTTGGCCTATGGAATCTCGTATGGTGGATGCATTCACTTTGTGATCAAGAATTGAAGGACTCTATAGAGTCAATGGAAGACCAATCCAAGCATTGGTACATGATAGCAATCATCAAAGCGAGTTATGGCATCAAAGTTTTGCTCATCTTCACTATGAAGCCCTTCCTAAAGTAAAGAGAGTTGAAAATTGTAACAAGGTTCGGTCTTCATAATGACCTCATTGTAAATAATGACATTGTATATTCTTTATAAAGAAAGAAAAAGAAATTATATTTTATTTTTGTTGTATAGATTTCATACTCAAGTTTGAGTCAAAAGCATGTTCTTCGTTCCTTTAGTTTTGGGCAGATGTTTTCATTTTATCCTCCATTTTGTTGGAAAAAAATATCCTCCAAATAGGTGTTCTTTATGTTTCTAGTAGTTTACTGCTCTAGTTGTTAGTAAGATATAAGAGCATTAGTCTAGGGACAGTCATAGTTCGCAAAAATAATCAAGTATCAAATTTAATCCTAAAGTAAGGGTGTTTTAGGCAGATGACTTAGTTTTTCTATCAATATTAATAAGTAAAATAGCTTGTTTCATTGTGTATGAAAATTCCACTTATTTATTCAGCGTGCTAACAAGAGCCTTTGTTAATGTTTGATTCCCATACTTGGAAGTTTGCAAGGCATTTCTGCATTCCTTGCTTTCAATGGCTTCCATTGCTTTCATAAATTCTCTGAATCCTTGTGGATGGTATAAAATATGGTCATAAACTTGAGCATCATTAAAGAAAAATATTTCTAAAGGCAATTCAATTCGAAAAAGAAAAATCAAAACATGTATGAACACAAGTAAACAGTCTTATATCAAATTAGCTAATAAAATACAATACCTTATTCTTTGTTGCACATATCTGCATCCATATGCAGTATAGGAAACCAAATACTAAAGCCGCAAGTAAAGAGAACTTGCTGCAATTTCAAGTATCATTTTGTAAGCATTTTATGAAAACACTTGTAATAAGTTAGTGGACATTAATATAATTTATCTCTCTCTACATTACTATGATAATATACTCCAAAATGTAATGTCCATATTTACTATGAATGAATACATACTGAGATTCATCATATCGATCCCTTGGATGTAATCCTAAGAGATGTGCATCAAATTGTATAGAATTGGATCTCATAGTGTAGATGGCATCAAAGTGCGTGCTTGCAAACAAATACAGAACTAATTTATATTTTCCCAACGTGCTAAAGCAATGGAAAATGGAAAAACATGGGCAATAGACAAATGTCAGCCATAAAAAATAATTTAGCATGTTGATTAAAATGGACGATTGTAGCATTAAAAGAATCACCTGAAAGAGTTTTATATTTCTACTGTCAAGAGTGCATTTCTATGGCTTGAAAACAAAAATTGCTTAAAATGGAGAGACAATGAAGTGATGGAGACTTTTGATATGTGATTATATTTTCAAAAGCCAGAAAACAGCCATAAAGGAGTATTATTTGTATATATACATCATAGAAATACACAAACCAATTAGGATACTGAGATAATGTATTAATGTGGAACAAAGCCCCATCATAGACATATTCCACTATAGTAATAGCTTGTAATTATGTATACCACCTAAGAAAAAACCACAAGATAGAGAGGGCCCAAAGGCATTGTTAGAATATTACTGTTTTCCATATACATACATACATACATACATATGCATGTGCAAGTGCACACACACACACACACTTCAAATGGGTCAAAGATATTTTCAAGGGATTCTCAAACACTTGGAGAACAGAAGCACCCTTTTTATATTTCCATAGTGATTCTAACAATCAATTTTTTATTTAATTATATTTCCATAGATTCATTTCTAGATACAGACTACCTAGAAATTGCCTCTTCTACAAAGCCTAGTTAAACATGATGATTATGACCACTATGTTGAACACAAAGCTCAAATATTATCTGAATGGAGGCTTTTGTGAGTAGAATTATTTTAGCATTTGTCTTCCGGATCCGGAAGACAGATATTTAAATAGGTAAGTCTTATTGCCTCTTTTACAAAGCCTAGTTAAACATCATAATTATGACGATTATGTTGAACACAAAGCTCAAATATTTTGAGAAAGTAGTTAAGCCTTACCTAAATCTACGATTTGCGAAAAGTATGTCCATCCAGGCTACAATTGTATTTGTGAGATGCATAACTATTGAGAGCCAAAAAGGTGGTCTTTGCATCCTGCACCATTATTTTAACAAATAACTCCACATTAATTACGTCAATTATATGGTAAAAGGGAAAACAAGAAAACTTGTATGTGATCAACTTTACAAAAAATAAAAAAAATAAAAAAGTCTAAGGAAGCCTACACAAAAGTAAGCAACCATATGTAAATAAGATAAAGTTTATATGAGTTAAATGAGAGAGAATGCTTAGCTCCAATATGCATAAAAGAAGTAAACTTAACATCGTAGTCTATTCTAGAAAGAAACATTCCATACTTAGGTAATCACACCCGTAAGAAAACCTTATGCTAGGAATATACAAAAATATAGTCGATAATAAGGTAATTTACAATACGAAAAGCTAGAATTTAGAAAAATGATTTTAATTGATCATTAATTGCATTAATAATATTAAAAATCCTTTCTTCCTTCTTCAATGCATTTAGTGTTGATTTTTGTAGCATCAGAAAGTGCTCTGAGTCTCTAATTTGGTGGAGAGGCTTAGACACTCGTATTCCAAAGAACCATTAATAGTATTAAAAATCCTTTCTTCCTTCTTCAATGCATTTAGTGTTGATTTTTGTAGCATCAGAAAGTGCTCTGAGTCTCTAATTTGGTGGAGAGGCTTAGACACTCGTATTCCAAAGAACCATTAATAGTATTAAAAATCCTTTCTTCCTTCTTCAATGCATTTAGTGTTGATTTTTGTAGCATCAGAAAGTGCTCTGAGTCTCTAATTTGGTGGAGAGGCTTAGACACTCGTATTCCAAAGAACCCAAAAACTATGTGGAAATTCCCCTCGGTTCATGTTTTATTAAAATAATTAATTATTTTAATGGGGACCCTAAGTCTAAACTTAGGGAAATTAAATAATTAAAGGGTATTAATAAAACAAAGTGTGAATCTTCTAGAGAACGAAGATCAAGTCATGTTTTAATCTTAGCCATCGATTAGACATCTAATATGGGTCGTTGATTTGTCAAAGATAAGACTATAAAGAAAGGCTTGAAGGTCATTTGGAAAACACACAGAGACACTGAATTGATCTAAGATCGAAATTTCTAGGGCGTGGTTTGTTGAGAAATTCGAACTAGAGATTTGAGTAGTGAGGGGCAGAGATAGAATCCGTAGAGAAAAATTCCTCAGTCCGGTGCAGCATCATTCAAAGAGAGGCACAGGTGATCTAGCCTAGCTAGCATTGAAGGAAAGGGGCTGACACAGTGACTACGTCAGCTCACGCAGAACCAGCGCAAGGAAGAAGGAAGGGTTTTCAGAATTTGTTGTTGGATCAGTTTCGGAGGCCGAGATTCGGAAAGTGGCACCGGTAGGCTGTTCCTCAGCATCCACAGAGGCAAAACGACTTGGAGTGCTAACGCTGACCCTAGAAGGGGGTGACAAAGTAGCTAGAAGTTCCAGAGCTAGATCTGCGCAGAGCCTGTCCAAGGCAGTTTTTCCTTCATCTGGATCAGCCGGAGACTCAGTGATTGAGTGAGGTATTTCTAACGAATTCCTCTGCCAGTATTTCCCTCTATAACTGAATAACCCTTGAGGGTATTCAAAGATGTATTCAGACATTACCACTGCTTAATAATAAAATCCTCAAATCTACTGCACCAGTTTTTTCGCATTGGGTTTTTCTGGGGACATTACTCTAAAAATAACTGTGTCATATGTGTGAATGATTTCCTTGTCTAGATTCCTTGTTTCTGAATCAATTTTAGTGTAGGCTACTTCAACAGTTGCTTCAATACTTCAGATCTGAATTAATTATATAATGTAATTTACTTAATAAGAGAAGTACACTCAATTGTTGCAGTAGGATTCATTAGATCTATTTAGATCTTGGAATTTTCACATGGTATCAGGGCATTGATATGAAACTTGAAGGACAGATCTGAATTCTGAAGTGAAGGTCGTTTGTGTTGCAGTGTAGCAGAACGAATCCATTGAAGGATTGTGCAGTTCTGGCCAGGAGGGCTAAGATTTTCGTGCCAGTCTCTCTCTAAGTGAGTCGACAGAGAGAAAGGGCTTCCAGATTCGAGATCTTGTTGTGGCACAGGGAGCAGTGCAAATCCTCCACGCAGAAGATAGAGGGACGCAATTTTCTGAAGTTGTTGTTGGGCAGAATAGCGTCAGAAAGAGTTAGAGCACATATTTGGGGAATTCTTCCTCAGAGATTTTCTAGCCAAGGAAAACAACATTTCTTAGTTGCTGAGGAGTAGAGGAGCAGAAGAACTTACAACTCCATCAGGGAGAGCATAAGCCTGCCCGGAACTGCACAGTAGCGAGAAAGAGGGAGCAGATTCGACAGTTTTTTGATGAAGATGGCATCTCATAGACTTTGTGATCAAGATCGGTTGGAGGTCTCCTCCAACTATATGATCTGGAAGGAACGAGCTATGTTTCTTCTAGATGAATATGATCTGAAGGCGTTCGTGGAGAACATGGTAGTTGTACCTACAGATCCGGATCAAAACAAGAAGTACAAAGCTGATATGGCGAAGGCAAAGAGGTTGCTCCTTGATGATGTCAAGGATCATATCGTCTCACATTTGGCTAGCAAGAATACTACCAGAGATATGTGGGTAGCTTTGCATGATCTATATGAGGGATCTTCTGAGAAACGGAAGTTGTACTTGGAGCAGAAGCTTCGTATAATCCAGATGCGTAAAGGGGAACATGTGGCTTCATACCTTATGCGATTTCAAGAGGTTCGTGATCAGTTGTCGGCAGTAGGTGTTACACCTACAACTGCAACCATGGTACAGATGGCTCTTAACAATGTCACGGAGGAGTGGCAAGTGTTTGTCCAGAGCATACTAGGTCGGGCAGCGTTACCTAGCTAGGAGTAATTGTGGTCATCTTTTCAGGAGGAAGAGCTGAGGAGAGGCCTCATCAAGTGCAAACTTGATGGCAGCAGTGGAAACATACTTAAATCCATGGAGGAAGAGGAGAACGAAACCCTTGCATCGAAGGGACAGCAGGCGCAACGGAAACCGAAATGTGATGTTTCAAAGGTCAAGTGCTTCAGATGTGGCGAGATGGGCCATTATGCATCTCAGTGTCCTCTGAAGAAGGAAAAAGATGAGAAGCATGACCCGAAGGTTGTAGTCGCGAGTATCGAGGAGGATGAGGTGGCCATGAGTGCCCATGCTTCTCCTAGTGGGAATTGGGGTGATATTGAGTTGTAGTTCTTTGAACTTCAGTTGGGCAGGATCATTGAGGAGCCCACCTCATGGATCATACCTTGCTATGGGAGCCCATGATCAGCAATAGCGGGATGGAAGAGTAGTCAGTGGAGCCAAGGAGTGATGGAGACGACAGTGCAGTGTGTAGCAGCGTTCATTTCTGCAGTAGCACAGAGCAGAGGCAGTAGCAGCATAAGTGCAGTGCATAGTGGTGTAGCGCAGTGCACAGTGGTGTAGCACAATGCAAAGAAATAGCAACCTAGTGCATCAGAGGGACAGTCAAGAGCATCAGAGGGTCAATGCAGTAGCTATCAGTGGTCAGATTCTTCAGCACCGAGGTGCATCCGTTGAACACTTGTTCAGTTTTGGGTGAGCTTTAGTTGGTTCTCTCAACAGTTGTGTTGCAGTGCAAATGCGATGTTAGCAGTGGCAATACTAGCAGCATAGCAAATGCAGCACTTGAGAGGGAGTTGCAGTACAGATGCAGCAGTGATAGTGGCAGTATCATGGGCAGCAATACAGTGGCAGCAGCAATGCAAACACTGATGGACTTCAGCAGCGCGGAGGATGCTTCAGGGACAGAGCGGTATGCAACGGACATTATTGTTAGATCACTTTCCTCACTAAGAGGGAGTGCACTTTCCTCGCTAAGAGGGAGTGTTGATTTTTGTAGCATCAAAAAGTGCTCTAAGTCTCTAAGTTGGTGGAGAGGCTGAGACTTGTATTCCAAAGAACCCAGAAACCGTATGTGGAAATTCCATCGGTTCATGTTTTATACCCTAAGTCTAAACTTAGGGAAATTAAATAATTAAAGGGTATTAATAAAACAAAGTGTGAATCTTCAAGAGAACGAAGATCAAGTCATTTTTTGATCTTAACCATTGATTAGACATCTAATCTGGGTCATTGATTTGTCAACAAGAATATAAAGAAAGGCTTGAGGGTCATTTGGAAAACACACAGAGACATTGAATTGATTTAAGATCAAAATTTCTGGAGTGTGGTTTGCTGAGAAATTCAAACTAGAGGTCTGAGCAATGAGGGGCAGAGATAGCATCCGGAGAGAAAGAATTCTCAATCCGATGGAGCATCAATCAGAGATAGGCAAAGGTGATCTAGCCTTGCCATCGTTGAAGGAAAGGGGTTGACGCAGTGATTGCATAAGCTCACGCAGAAGCAACGCAGAGGTAGAAGGAAGGGTTTTCAGAATTTTCTAGTGGATTAGTTTCGGAGGCCGGGATCCGGAAAGTGGCACCGGGAGGTTGTTGCTCAGCGTCCACAAAGGCAAAACAACTTGGAGGAGGGCTAACATTGAGCCTAGAAGGGGGTGACGTAGTGGCTGGAAGTTCCAACGTTGGATCTCCACAAAGCCTGTCCAGGGCAGTGTTTCCTTCATTCGAATCAGCCAGAGACTCAGTGATTGAGTGGTATTTCTCACGAATTCTTCTACCAAAATTTCTCTCTGTCACTGAATAACCCTTGAGGGTATTCAAAGATGTATTCAGACATTGCTACTGCTTAATAATAAAACCCTCAGATCTACTGCATTGGGTTTTTCCAGGGACATTAGTCCAAAAATAACTGTCATATGTGTGAATGATTTCCTTGTTTCTGAATCAATTTTAGTGTAGGTTGCTTCCGTAGTTGCTTCAATAATTCAGATCTGAATTAATTATGTAATGTAATTTACTTAATAGGAGAAGTACACTCATGTAATATTCACTTTTTTGGTGTCACCTATGACAGGGCAAGGATGGACTTCCACAGTTAGAAGCAGACTGGTCACAGTTACAGGTTGGTGTCATCAGCGGGCCCCAAGGCTTTTTGGAGGAGTTTTGAGGAGTTTCTATGCGGTCGGGTGGCATTCGCTTGATATATTCCATCATCCAAGCAGTTTGGCTTTCGTTCCGGTGCATTTCGATAACTTTCGGAAATTTGACTTATTTCTGGGCTTAACTCAGCTGATTACGCTCAAGGTGCATTCCTGGAGGAATACATGATGGAACACCTTAGTGTAATAGCTCATTGAAACCGGGACGAAGATACCTACATGGTGGGATGGTTAGACAAGGGTTTCAGTGACCGAAGGTGGCATGGTAGCCGATTTACCCTTTTCTGCATTAAAAAGGAATATTTTAATAAGAGGGAAGAGTGCCCCATGAATAAAATAATAATAAAATAATGCTCTAGAAGGCTCCAAGAGATCTATAAAAGAAAGGGAGGAGGCCATTGAGGGATATCTTTGGGATCATATCATTTTCTTGTATGAGAGGTTTGAGACGTGGTTCTCTACTTCATCCGTAGCCCCAAGACAGAAACCCTCGGGTGATTTGTGAGTGTTGGATGGAAACCCAACCCTCTTGAGAAGACTTCATTCAGAAGTTTCGCAGAGCTTCAGAGATATTGGAGTGAGAATAATTCAGATATTCAACAAGTGCTTCAGTGGGTTCAGTAACAATTGTTGCCGGAGGGAGAGTGCAGCAGTTCAGTTTTGAGGCCAGCGCAGTGCAGCAGCTCATCTTGGTGGTCAGTTCTCCGTCTCAGCTCTTTCTTTGGGTCAGAGGTATTTGTAAGCCTAGTTATTATCTATAATAAAATGCTAAGATTTTTCCTATTTGATGTGTTGATAGATTGCAGTGCTTATGTGTTTATTTTACATGGCAATCTTTTGTTGAGTAAATAGTGATTTTACGGCATATTGTGGAGTTTAGTTATTTTTCTGCATTTTTAATTAAAATATCCCATCCGGGATATTACAGTGCTATCAGAGCATTGGTCTTGGCTCAGCCGCAGGTTTTCAGATTGGAGGATTTCAAATTTTATTGCAGATCAATTGAAGGGTTTTTACCATAGAAGCCAAAGACCCAATCCGTTTGAAGGAGCAAAGATTGATTCCTCTTTTAAAGCCCGAAGATTTGAATCATTTGGCCAAATTCTTATTCAATCTTTAAAGAATGAATATTTTTCTTGGTGGAACCGTAAGCCAAGAAATTATTTTGGAAAGGTCACGAAAGTGATATTTGAAACGACAGATAGAACCTCCAAATTCATTTTGTAAACGCCGTGGAGATTATTTGAAAAACTATCATTGTCAAAATTCTTTTTGTTGGAAGGGTCGTGAACCGTTTTGGGTTTTTTTTTAACCGACATAATTTTAGTCGAGACCGAGCCTACCAAGGGAATCGGTGGGTGTATCTTTCCGAAAGGTCAAGCTGCCAGATCTCCACAATCCAAGCAAGAACCCATACGCCACTGGTAATAATAAAAGTGTTGATGTTATAAGGGAAACGAGAGGGCCGCGTGAAACCAAATTGCCCAAATCTGCAGCCGACTCATTATTTGCAAAGGTCGAAAGTCAAATCATACACATGGATGGGGCCATGAAATATTAATTACGGAAACCGGCGTCAAATTTTCCATTACTAAACCAGGTTGAAGTGGCAATTGACACGTATGCAGAGTCTCTGTGAGAAGCTTGTCGTTGTTCCGTCTTCATTGGCTGGAATTTTATGGAAGGGATCGAACTGAATCTCAAAAGGCCAGTTTGCGTGATTATTAGGGAAGACGAAGGCGTTATCAAGGGCCGAAAATTGCACCAAGGCTATGGGTCGTCGTTTATCGAAGGACCCTTGGAACCCGAGTGTAATATCCACAAGTCCCCGTAGCTGTCTGTCCAATGATTTTATTACAGGGGCCGTAAACATTCTCAAGGAGGGCTGAATTTGCTTGGACGTCAATTTTTCCTGCAAGAGGTCGGATTTCTTCGACGGTTAATCTCTGCCATATATCGGGGATAGGCTACAGAAAGATAGCCTATGCTCAGCAGTCAAAAGGAGCATGTTCCTCTAATATTCTGTTGTTGGTCAAGATTTTTTGTGGGTTGTAGTTTTATTACTGCATTTTGGGGGCATGCACATATATGGACGTATTGGACTGTACACAATGGTGGCATTTCAACAGTGAACAGGATGAAAGAGCTAGGCCGAAAATCTTATTCCCCAGTATCAAGTCTTCAAAGGTTATCATTTCTGGAATCGAAATTTGCGGTGGCCAACATATCCCATAAATGAATGCGTGTTTGTTGCTGTAACAGAGCAGAACTGTTTGTTGTTCATCACTGTTTCACCACCGCCTATCACTGCTCCCAGAACTCACGCTTGTGAATTTATTGTCGACATCTAAATCAGGTTCACTCGCTTTCTCATCTGCTCACCATATTTTCCTGTTTCAAGTTGAGAAAGGACTGTTAAGTTGGTGTCATTTCCATATTGTCAAATATCAGCAATATGTTAATTTTTGGGTTTGATATCAATTAGAGCAAGTCTATTTTCAAGTCTATTGAGCACGTGATAAACTGATCTAGAAGAAAAATTATGCAAGTCACCCACAACATGTTCATCACCTAACCATTTGACAAATTCTCGCAAAAGCAATCCCAAGCAAACTCAGAAATAATGTTCTCATGCAAACAATCTATGATGGAGGAACTCCTAAACAAATTGAGAAGATTGAACACAGAAATTAACCATGGCACACACCCAAAAACTAAGCAAGACAGCAGACCCCTTTCAAGAGAGATTTGCGACATCCTTCAAAAAGGGTAGCCAAAAGGTTTACAGGTAGAATTGGGGATTGGTCACAAAATTTTTGCACTTGGGATAGATATGAAACACATGCAGATGTCATGGAGAGTTTTGTCCAAACTAGAAGAGTTTAATGAACTCCTGTCCACAATAAACTAAGCAGAAGGGAAGAAACTGATTTGGGCTCTAAAACCTGTTATGCTTGCTCTTATACAACCCAAATTCTTGGAGGAACCTTGTGAAGGGGTCACACTTCCAGTTGCAACTTTCCTCAATAACATCATGAAGTTGACCGCACCTATAGCTCCATACAATGATGATGTTATAAGGAGGATTATGAGATTGATTGTAGAGACTTTTTAGGATTTGGACAATAGTGCAGGCTCTACCTTTGGGAAGAAGCTTGAGATTTTATGGAGCATGGCCACATTCGAGACGTATGTCATCATGTTTGATCTTGAGTGTGATGACTTGGTTCTGCAGATGTTCCAATGCTTCTTCAGCATTAGGAGACATCATTTCAACACCGTCATAGCACATATGCAATCCATCCTATCATCATGTATGAGAGATTGTGAGACCATTGGCCGAGAGTTGCAGACCAGGTTGTTGAGCATTTGGAGGAGAGAGCAGTTGGTCTCACCTGCTGCTTATGAGCTAGCCCAAGGGCTAGTTGAGCAGAACATTGAGCTTTTCCGGGAACAGTTGACCAGGGAGGAGCTGCTCCAGTTTGGTGGATCTGGCAGCAGAAATGAGTTGAGGAGGAAGGGACTTTGCTTCATCTGCAAAGAACCATGGGGCCTGATCACTCATGCTTGAGTGATGCAGATGTTGCAGCAGAGGCAGAACAGAAGGGCATTCCTTCTGTATGCCAGGATGAGGACTTTTCTTGAGGTGAGTCCATGGGATCAGATGTGAATGCTTCTGGGGAGCGAGAGCAGTCATGTGGAGTTGATGGTAGTAGGTCGGAGCTGCATTCCTGTGTGCAGGGTGAGCAATCAGGGGACTCTACAGGAGATACTCTGGGTGATGAGTCACTTGTGACGATTCAGCCAGAGCAGCATATGATGGAGCCTAAGTCAGCAGAAGAGGATACTATGCACATCATGCATGATAGTCCTTTGGGGGAGAGCCAAATGGAGGCTCACATTGAGTCTATGATGGATATGCGGCTAACTGTGGGGTCAGCTACTGAGGAGGAGCAGTCAAATGCACAAACACCGAGTACGGTGACAGTAGTTGCAGATCCATATCCTCTAGAGATGTTGGAGGTTGATGGGATAGTTCTGCAGGGGGCTAGGGGACAGCAGGAGCTTTACATTCCCGATGAGAGGGATGAGTTGTTGGAGATGGTGGAGCATCCATCTTTGGGCCGACACATTGATGAGGTACAAATAGATGTACATACAGTCGGCCGAGCTACAGTACTTTCAATGAGTAGCACTCTCTAGGAGTACATCGATGGGGCTTGCAGCATATCTTGCCCACTTTGGCCCATTATAGAGAGATGGGCTTTCTTCTACAGGCAGCTTTCGTTGGCAGACAGGGCAGAGCAGTGTGAGTTGATTACGGGCTGGAGACAACACTCTAGGCGTGTTCCATATACAGTTGTTGCAACATTAGATTCTTCTTCCAGGATGGATTGGCGGGAGATCATGAGTTGGTACCCTCTTGATGGTACGATTTTCTTCGTAGGGAGCACAACAGAGCAGGGGCCCTTAGACATAGTAGATGTTACAGATTCCAGCTGGCAGTGGGGCCCAGGTCATCATTTCTTCAGCACTCCATCCCGATTTCAGGAGAGCAAGATCAACATGGAATTGAGTCGGGACTTGGATTGGAGAGAGGTGATGAGTTGGTATGTAGTTGGTGGGGCAGCTTATACAGTTAGAGGTACAACACAGCAGGAGCCAGGGAGCATTGATGCTTGTTGGCGCGCTTCACTTCATGGGGCATCAACTATAGCCAGAGGCAGTGTGCAGCCCGAGCCATGGGACTTTGGCGATGATTGGCCATGGTGACATTGGGATCTGGGAGGATTGTTTGTTGGCTGGTACAGTGAGAGATCAGTTTGGGATCCCGGCATTGAGGGGTCTATTCCGACTGGTTTGACATACGTGCATAGCAGCGCCCAGAGGTTTGTATGGCATCTGGGCATTGGGTCTCAATTCCGGCGAGCCAATAGAGTGGCCCACATATTTTGATTGCTTGAGGGCAAGCAATCTTGGGGCAGAAGGTCTGTAATATTCCCTTTTTTGGTGTCACCTATGACAGGGCTAGGATGGACTTCCACAGTTAGAAGCAGACTGGTCACAGGTACAGGTTGGTGTCATCAGCAGGCCCCGGGGCTTTTTGGAGGAGTTTTGAGGAGTTCTAATGCGGTTGGGTGGCATTTGCTTGATATATTCCATCATCCGAGCAGTTTGGCTTTCGTTCTGGTGCATTATGATAACTTTCGGAAATTTGAGTTATTTTTGGGCTTAACTCAGCGGATTACGCTCAAGGTGGCATTCCGGGAGGTATACATGATGGAACACCTTAGTGTAATAGCTCATTGGAACCGGGACGATGATACCTACATGGTGGGACAGTTAGACACGGGTTTCAGTGACCGGAGGAGGCGTGGTAGCCGATTTACCGTTTTCTGCATTAAAAATGAATATTTTAATAAGAGGGAGAAGTGCACCATGAATAAAATAATAATAAAATAATGCTCTAGAAGGCTCCAAGAGATCTATTAAAGAAAGGGAGGAAGCCATTGAGGGATATCTTTGGGATCATATCATTTTCTTGTATGAGAGGTTTGAGACGTGGTTCTCTACATCCGTAGCCCCAAGATAGAAACCCTCGAGTGATTTGTGAGTGTTGGACGGAAACCCAACTCTCTTGAGGAGACTTCATTCAGAAGCTTCGCAGAGCTTCAAAGATATTGGAGTGAGGATCATTCAAATCTTCAAAAGGTGCTTCAGTGGGTTCAATGACAGTTGTTGACAGAGGGAGAGTGCAGCAGTTCAGTTTTGAGGCCAGCACAGTGCAGCAGCTCATCTTGGTGGTCAGTTCTCCGTCTCAGCTCTTTCTTTGGGTCAGATGTATTTGTAACCCCAGTTATTATCTATAATAAAATGTTGAGATTATTCCTATTTGATGTGTTGATAGATTGCAGTGCTTATGTGTTTTTTTTACATGGCAATCTTTTGTTGAGTAAATAGTGATTTTACGGCATATTGTGGAGTTTAGTTATTTTTCTGCATTTTTAATTAAAATATCCCATCCGGGATACTACAACTCAGTTGTTGCAGTAGGATTCATTAGATCTGTTTAGATCTTGGAATTTTCACATTTAGCAAAAGCAACATCATTATTATAGGATATTTGGTCAATCACAACCAAAAAGGTGAGATATAGGACTAACATATCCTAACAAGCATGGTACATATCTTCCTACTAAATTCCTGCTAATGATGGCTTAATGCAAATAAGAATACGTTTATTAGTTTGTGACACTGTGGAATTACTAATCACATTCTCTTTAAGGTAAATATCCCACATATTGCAAGAATCAAGCCAACCACACAAACAAACAAAAAATGCAGTAAAGTATGTTGGGTACCCCCCTACTACTGGTCACCCCAATCCATCAAGAGGTAACCTATAAGGAAGCCTCTGCCTTAGGTGTATCAAAAAAAATCCCTGGGTCTATGCTCTAAAGCTTCCTTCGTGAAAGGGTGAGTCATCACTGGTCAATGTACCAAACTAATGTGGACATGGATCTATCAGATTCCCAAAAAAGATAGTAAATCTCCCTCTGATCATGTAGAAAAAAGAACATCCAAAGATGAAATGCTCCTTAGTCTCAAGCATACCTAGAATTTGTAATGTCCCCAGTTTTGTGAGCATGGAAGTCACTAAGGAATTTTGCCCAATTTTAGTAATAATAATTAAAAAGGGGCAAATATAATTGGAGAAAGGTGGCTAGTATTATTTTATTGGAGAATAGCGACAATTTATTATTTTATTAAAATGGAAGCAAAAGTAACCTAGTGAAAAATGGCCCCCACCAATAAAATAATCTTAAAAAGGAGTCTAGAAGCATGAGGAGAAATTATAAAAGGAGGATGGACTCATTTTGTGGATTATCTTTTGACTGTTACACTTCACATTACATCTTCTCATGGAGTTGTTTAGCACAAGAAGAGAAGTGTTGTATAGCACAGGAGTTCCAAGCGGAATTCCACCGTCATTTCGGAGAACTTTGAGTGTCTCCCTAGTGAGGAAATTTGCAGAGTCCAATTTAGGATTTCCACAAAGCTTTATTGTAGATGTTCACCACTTCTTGGGCACAAAGGAAGTTTGTGGAGCACAAATTTCTTCAATTGGAGTGAATTCGGAGATCCAGCGATTTGCAGAGAGATTTCCTACCGCAAGACCAAAATTTTGGCAGTGTTTTGTAGGGCAGACTAGTGTTGCGAACATCTCGATAACATCTCGATTTTATCTCAAAATCACGATTTTTTGGCCTAGCCGATGATTGTCGATTTTTAAAGATATTTTTATGGTATCTTAATTTTGCCGATGTTTGCCGATTTACCGATATTTTCCTGATTTATACATTTTTTGGTTTTTTGGACCCTAGCCGATTTTATCTCAATGCCGATGTTCGCAACATTGGGGCAGACGTCTTGGCCATTTGGTGGGCCAAATTTCTCCATTTTGGCAGTGCGCAGAGCTCACTAGAGAAAGCTTACGCAGGCGAAGAGGGAAACTAATTTCCAGAGAAGAATGGTTGGAGGGGAAGGTAGTAACCGGAGGGGATTTTGTATGGAATTTTAGTGGCATTTCAAAGAAGGATTCGGTAGTTTCTGGAGCATTATTTCATAATAGTGCGTGTAGACAGCCAGAGGACGACTCGCACTATCTAGTGGACTTTCTTGTCATTCATAATCAGCCCAAACCTTTCTGATTTTTGTGGGTATTTGGAGATGGGTCTGTGGTTGCATTTTCAGTGTGATCTGGGCAGTATTCATTCTAGAAATCCACTTTCTTTCAGCAGTGTGTTTTACTAGTTAGCTGGCAATTTGAACCACTTTGTGGGTTTCCTGGAGAGTTGGTTTGGGGCCAATCCCTTTCTAGGTTTTGTTGGCCTTGTTGAGAGAGTGCACTAGCTAATTTCTCATAATTTTTTGAGCACTTCCGAGTGCATATTTTCCATTTCCTATTTGGCAACAACAGCAAAAATTTACTGCGTCAGCATTGAAATTGGGGAGGAGCTTCTACAACACTTGGGCTTCATGATTACCACTTGGGTTTTCCTTGCTTGCTAGTAGCAAGCCCAAGTTCTACTATTACCATCTATTGTACCCATTTGTTGAAGAACGTAACTAGGTTCGATCTTCATAAAATGTATTTGAGTCATTATGTAATTTACTTGTCAAAAGAATAAAGATTTTTTTTTTTATTAGTATTACAATGACTTATTAAAGCATGAGTTTCAAGCTTGGGTCATCATTATATCAAAGTCCCCATACTCCTATGATTAATATTGAGTCAATAGAGTCATTGTACATTTAAAGAGACCCTTCTTGGGCTTTTGAATCATCTAAAAATGTTTATTATTTTGTCAAATATGATTTATGTCACCTCTACACCAAGTCGGACTAAAGGAGATCAAGTCGACCTAAAGGGGACCAATTCTACCTCACCTGGAGCCTATAAATAGAAGTATATCGAATTCATTTGGAGCATCTCATCTCAAGCTAGTTCGATATCTCTACTGAAGCCGGAAAAAGAGCCGGCAAAAGTGCGAAGTGGGTCAAGGAATCCAAAAGGAGTGCGAGTTAAGTCAAAGTCAAAGAGAAGAAGAAAATCGAAGTTTTGGTCCTACTCTCTCTCCATTTCATGCCCTAGTTTGGGAGATCGAAGTATTTTTGTGTTGTTGTCGCTGCCTGATGTCGTAAGTTGCTGCATAGTCGAAGTTGTTGGGGAAAAGTTGTTGTTGCTATTGGGTCGAAGATTTGGAAACACTGACTTGGTGTGGAGGGAAGGTTTGGTCTATGTCTAGGGTGAAGAGTCTCAAAGAAAACTATTAAAGGAAGAGAATTTTGACTGGGTTTTCCCCTAGAGAGGGGTTTTGCCCTGGCATAATGCCTACATCTTGTGTCTTGTGTTTTTGTCATCTTCATGCACACATAATTTGGTAATTGCTTAATGAAAGATAATCTAATAAAGAATTAAAAGAAGGTAACATAATTCAAAAGTAATTATCAAGAAAGAGGAATCAAAATCTAATCTACTTGCATTGATTTCTCAACATGGTGTCAGAGCTAAGGTTAGGAAAGGTTGAAGATCACTTTGTTGGCTCAAAAGGAATGGACATCGATTCTCCCTCTTTGATAAGCTATATTAGAATGGGTATCAACAATGGTGGAAGATGGATCAAGAAAGTCATCTACTATTTATTCAACAAGGTCAAAAGACAAGGATTCTTGGCCTCTCTTACTGGTTCTCTTAGTGATGACAATGAATGGATCATTGATAGTGGAGCATCAAGGCACATGAAAGGAGAAAGTAAACAACTTCATACACTATCAAAGGAGCCATCTTCTCATGCAGTGGAATTGGGTGAAAACCAAAGCTATGTTGTTAGAGGCCTGGGATCAACATCGTTGAAGTTGGAAAGTAGATTGAAGCTTCACCACAACAATATACTATATGTTCCAAGTTTGAAAAAGAATTTTCTTTTTATTTCTAGTTTAGAAGATAAGGAGATAGAATTTCTTTTGTTGATGGAAGAGTATTGGTTTGGGGCAAAGACTCTAGTATTGATAAAGCTAGATTTATTGGAGTTCGTGAAGGAAGCTTGTATAGGGTCATTACACCACCTCCTCAAGCTTTGGTTCATATGGAAATTAGTCCCATTGAGCTATGGCATTATGGTCATCTACACTACAAGGTTATCCCTACTCACAATCAATTGATCAATGGCATCCTCAATATCAAGGAAGATCGTGAAGGTGTATGCAAGGGATGCTCTTTGGGAAAACATACAAGAAATCCATTTCTGGATAGTGAAACTAGGTCTAAAGAAATATTAGACCTCATTCACTCTGATGTGTGCGGGCCCATGTCTGAAAAATCACTTGGATCACCTCTACTATGTAACATTTATAGATGATCAATCTAGAAAGACATGGCTCTACCTTCTCAAAACAAAAGATGAAGAATTTGAGAAGTTCAAGGTGTTTCAAGCTAAAGTGGAAACCCTAACCGACAAAAAGATAAAGACTCTAAGATATGACAATATTGGGGAATACACTTCTAAGGAATTGATTGCATATTGTAAGGAAGCAGGAATTAAAAGGGAGCTCATTGTTCCCTGCTATCCCGAACAAAATGGAGTTGCTGAAAGAAAGAATAGGTCAATTGAAGAAGGCATTAAAACAATGCTCCTTGATCAAGACCTACCCTGTTACCCACCACTTCATGGGTGATATCCCTAGGAGAAATTTTTTCTCCATAATGGACCTTAGTCGGCAGCTAGCATCCCCTTGCAGCCCTCAACTAGCTCGTTGTGCCACTTCTCTGCCACTTGAGCCAGTTATGTGGTCCCTCACCCATCGTTATTGATCATAATTTGAAGGTGGGCCTCCCGAACCTAAAGGTATGTCTTGTCATTTGGTAATTGAGTATTGGGTTTACTTATCATGGACACCTTTGGACATGGATTGATGGGGGGGTTCGGCGGAAATAATGTGCTTAGTTTGTGCTTCTATCCCCTTGACCTCTTTTGGATGTTACCCTTGGATTGTAGTCTCGTGGGATCTCCTTTACTAACCATTTTGTTTTAGGGTGGTACTACTTGGGAAACCACAAATTTGGTTGCATGGTCCCGCTCCCTTATCCACATATACTACTCCCCTTCAATTCACTATACCCTCATTCATCATCTCTCCCACCTGGGTCCGCATTGGCTCTTTGGGTCCACATAGGGTTAGCCTCCCCACTCCCTTGCCCCCACCTTGGGTCAAGCTTGGAATGATGCCCCAAAGGTTGAAGCAACTAAAAAGAAAAGTAAAAGCATATATGGCCACATTCAATAGGAAAATGTACCACAAGATGCAAAAGATGGTCGGGACAAACATAATTAGCACGTGGGAAAAAAACAATGCATGAGCTCTACCCCATACCCATGGCCATCACCCTAGTTCCATAAGCCCTAGATGAGCCTCCTTTATCATTCAAGAACCCATGATTGTCCCAATGAACTACCCTACCAAAAAGGGGGTAATCATTGTTATATCTTACACATCATGCTCTTATCCTTTGAACCCTGAGCAGTTAATCAAAGAAAAATCACAGAAGGCAAAAGGCATATAAAGAATGGTGGAAAAATCAAGGTCGGGGCACCTCATGTACCATGATTTCTCCCTCCTACACATTATATACCATAGTGTGGGATTCCCTTTCTCTAGCTACCCTTGTGCCCCAATATGTGGCCTAGGATTGCCCCTATCATTCCCTATTCCATTTCACCTCTTTATCATATGCCACCACCATTTCGAGAGATGTACCTTGGACATACTATCCGCTATAAAGGTAGAAACCACCTAATAAAGTACCTGGCGAACCCCCTTTGGAGCTTGGAGACATTAACACATGCCAAAGCCCACTATGGAAGGGCATGCCATGATGTTAGTTTTTGTAGCATTGAATGTGTTCTAGCCATGAAATTTTGTGGAGAGGCAAGAATACATGAGTTATCCCAAAACCCAGAAATCGTTTCTGGAAATTCCACCCAAAAGTATCTCAATTAGACTATTAACCAATTTTTAAATATTTCTTAAGTTCTAACTTAGGGAATATGATTAATTAATCGGTATTAATTGAGATGTGGGGATAATCATCTAGAAACTCACACGGATCGACGGGGAAATAATTTGGGCCATCGATTATTTTTTAATCTTGGTCGTTGGTGCTCCAACAGAAGATTATAAGAAGAAGTCGATGGGTAGATGGAGGACACACCAGTGCATTTACTCAGTTAACTAGGAAGTTCGATTTTCTCAGTGGTTGTGATTCAGCAGAGGAGATAGAGTCAATGGGTGAGTGTCAGGTGAAAGAGAGAGGGTAGCAGCAGAAGTCCAAAAGGAAGATTTCTGATTCTGGAAGAGAAGGTGTGGGGAAGATCGTAGTCTACTAGAGCTCTATGCAGTCACTGTGCAGAGAGTGACGTAGGAGCTCCAACGAAACCCCAAAGGGTCCATCTCGGGGGCAGAAAGTCGTTCTAGAGAAAGAAATTTCTCACAAATTTTCTCTCAATATTTTCCTCTATTTAGATTTTCAGTAGGGCATCTAAATTTTTGTACTCAAATTTGCTGCTGAAGATTAATAAGAAAACCCTCATCTGCTGCACCAATTTTCCCATATTGGGTTTTTCCAGGGACAATTGTCCAAAAATAACTATATTAATATTCTTATGTGTGCTAGAATTTCTCTATTTCCAGTATTTTATTTTCCGCAGTAATTTTTATGAAAATTACAGTTGTAAATTTATTCGATGTTTGTCATAGCAAATAAACTGCATAATCAAATTTACAGTGAGAAGAATATTTTTCAGTTACTGCAATAGATGAAAATTTCACATGGTATCAAAGAAGATATGATCATCTGGAGAGCTCAGTAGGAGAGAAAGGAAGAGATTCGGTGCTTAACGTGAGCAGCAGTTCGAAACCCCAGAGGGAAGTGCAGTTCCTTGGCCAAGAAGCCGTATTTCTTGAGGAAAATTAGTTTTTCTGGGAGAGTGACAAAAAAACTTGATTTCTCCAGATCAAGGAATTCCAGAGGTACAGGGAGCAGCCCCATATTTTTTGCAGAGCAGATCTCTAGTTGGACACACCAGTTTTTGCATAACATACAAAAATCATGGACAAAATTAACAGAAAGGAACATTCAGATTTATCTTCCAGGTTGGAGGATGAATTCGCTATCTTATCAGGATCAACTTCACCTAGTGTCTGGTATACAAATAGTAGAGCTTCAGCTCATATGACAGGAGTTAGAGAATATTTGTCTAGCTACAAGGGGAGCAAATGGACTTACAGATCACTATGGGCAACAAAAATAAATGTACTCAAGTAGGGAGAGGCACCATATAGTTTCAAAGGGAGTCGGGAGCCAGCACCAGCACTACAAATGTATTGCATGTTCCGGGATTGGGTATGAACCTGATTTCAGTGTCCCAGTTGCAGGATAAGGGAAATGATGTCCACTTCGTAGGGAAGAAATTATATGTCAAACACTCAAGTTGGAAGAAGGTGAAACAAATTGGAGCTCGAAGAAACAGGTTATACAGGTTGCAGCTCGACTCTCCAATGACACTAATAGGCAGTGACAGTAGCAATGGGAAGGAGTTGAACAAGTTATGGCATAGGAGAATGGGACATTTACACCATGGAGCACTCAAGATGCTCATAGAATCTGTAACAGGGGTTCCAGTTCTTAGTACGGAGCATGACGATGTGTGCGGAGGATGCGTACTTGGAAAGTATGCAAAGGCAACATTCCCTAGAAGTGACGGCATAGCAGATGGCGTGTTAGGACTGATACACTCAGATATTTGTGGTATGATGTCCACTAGACCTCTTAGTGGTGGCGAATACTTCGTCACCTTTATTGATGACCATTCCAGAAAAACCTGGATCTATTTCCTAAAGCCCAAGGATGACGTTTTTATTGGTTCAAAGAGTTTAAGGCACTCATAGAGAATGCGACAGGGAAAAAGATCAAGGTACTTTGCTCAGAATATGTGTTCAGGGCCTTGGACCTCGTACTAATAATTATGCCGAACTCAACAGTCTCAGACTCCTCCTCTTGTTTTTCCGCGAGAAAAGTTGCAACAGATTACAGATCTTTGGGGACTCAAATCATTATCAATTGGTTTAATCTTGCGGCACAATGTCATGCTTACATTCTTAGATCATTACTGGATGAAGCCTTATATTTAAAATCGCATTTTGATTTTATATCTGTTACTCATATTTACAAGCAAGGGAATCAAATGGCTAACAAATTATCCAAAGAAGCCTTGCAGCTAGGTTGGGGTAGATGACACATTTTTGAACAGGATGGTCCGCTGGAGTACCAATATCATCATCGACCATTCATTGAGGACATGGTGGAACCAGGGGCAGTCTAGATACAAACTGCACAATTTTGGTTTTTTTATTTTATGCGGTTGGTTACTACATCTGTTTTTTATTGTACATACCTTTGTATTTATTTTTATTTTACTATACTGCACTTACTAGACATTGATCATGTCGGATTTTGACTCCACGGAGTATATCTGGTTCCTACTCGATCTTTGCATAGATGAATTATGTTGATGATGGGACATGTAATTTTTCTTACTTTAATGAAAAATTGCGACTTTTTTCCTTGGAAAAAAAATGGTGGAGAATACATTGATAAAGACTTCATGGATTTCTGCACAAGGGAAGGCATCAAAAGAGAATGGATAGCTCCATATAATCTGGAGCAGAATGAGGTTGCAGAGAGGAAAAATAGAACTATTGTTGAAGCAGCGAGGGCAATGCTATATGATCAAGATATACCCAAATTTCCATGGGCGGAAGCATGCAATACAACCGTGTATGTTCAAAACAGGATTCCTCACAAGGCACTAGGTAATATTACACCGGAGAGTGTCTTCACTGGCAGAAAGCCAAAAGTGAGTCATTTCAGGTTCTTTGGTAGTTTGGCATACTGCCATATACCCGAAGAAAAGAGGAAGAAATTGGATTAGACTGCAGAAAAAGGGATATCTGGTGGGATATAGCAAGAATGCTAAGGCATATAGAATCTACATTCCTGGCAGTAGGAAGATTGTAGTATGGCAGGATGTAAAGTTCATGGAGGACAGAGCTTTTAGGAAATCCCGGGAGATGCCTTTCGAGATACAGTCAGAGGATGATCCATTGGTCCAACTTCTTCGCCTAGCCGAAACTAGCACCAATGCTTCTCCAAGGCATGAGAATCCTGAAGTATTACCTTAGGAAGAGGAGCAGGAAGATCCACCCACTACCAGCGGAAGAGCGAGTAGGGAATTGCGACAAATTCTGAGAGATGCAGAGCAGTTTGTCGGAGCTCCTAGAAACGAGAAGAGGCAACATAGAAAACCTGAAAGGTACCAAGCCTTGGTGGCTCAGGTTGGAGAACCCTCTAGTTTCCATGAGGCAACTCAACATCAGGTATGGGTAGATGCAATGGTGGAAGAGTACAGTTCCATCATGACCAACGATGTCTGGGAAGTGGTACCTAGACCTCAGGACAGATCAGTTGTAGGTTCGAGATGGATCTACAAGATCAAATATGCTGTAGATGGCAGTGTGGAGAAATAAAAAGCCAGGTTCGTGACTAAGGGGTATGCTCAGAAGGAAGGGATAGACTATGAATAAATCTTCGCCCTGGTATCTAGGTATACTTCTATCAGATCCGTGATATCCCTTGCAGCGCACATGGGGTGGGAGATTCACCAGATGGATGTCAGGACTACTTTCTTGAATAGGGTGATAGAAGAAGTATATATTGAGCAACCAGAGGGATTTGAGATACATGAGAAGAAGTCTTATGTATGTAGGCTTAAGAAAGCCTTGTATGGGCTTAAAAAAGCAACTAGAGCTTGGTATGGTCAAATTGATGGTTACCTGCAGAAGATGGGATTCATCAAGAGTGACGCAGATCCTAATCTCTACTATCTGACAATAGGGTGTGAGCCTTTGATTCTGGTATTGTATGTAGATGAACCATTCCTAACAAGTTCATCTAGGCTCATCAAGGATTGCAAGGAGAACCTAGCCACATAATTAGACATGAAGGATTTGGGATTGATGCATTATTTTTTGGGGTTGGAAGTTTAGTAGTAGAAGGGTGAAATCTTCCTTGGACAAGGGAGGTATGCTACAGAAATTCTGAAGAGGTTCAAGATGCAGGAATGTAGACCCATGGCTACTCCAATGATCACCAACTGGAAGAAGATTGATGCGTCCGAGGATAAAGAGGTTGATCCTACCTTGTACAGACAGCTCATAGTGTCCTTGATGTATCTGGTTAACACTAGGCCAAATATTTGTTATGCTGTCAGCACCCTCAGTCAGTTCATGGTGGAACCAAAGAGGGCACACTGGGCAGTAGCCAAGCATGTTCTCAGATATATACGAGGAACAATCGAGCATGGATTAAGATACACCCAAGGCAATGACATAAGACTGAGTGGGTTCACTGACGCAGATTGCGCTGGAAGTTGAGTAGATCAGAAAAGTACCACTGGGTATTGTTTCAACATTGGATTATGAATGACTTCCTAGTACAGTAGGAAACATAAGTCCGTAGCTCTAAGATCAGCTGAGGTTGAATATATGGCAGCCAGCACAGCTTCGTGCGAAGCCATATGGCTTAGGAAGTTGCCTGTGAATCTATTCAAGAGAAGGATGGAAGTGACCAACATTTTATGTGATAATCAAAGTTGTATCAAGCTCTCTGAGAATCCCGTGTTTCATGATCAGTCAAAGCACATTGATATCAGGTGTCATTTTATCAGAGACTATGTCCAAAGGGGAGTAATACAATTACAGTACACTCTGACAGGAGAACAGGTGGCAGATATCCTCACTAAAGCTATGGGAAGAACAAAGTTTGTTTATTTCAGGGAGAAGTTGGGGATGATCAAGAATCCGTTCCAGTAGCAAAAACGAATAAGTGCAGAATTTAAGAGGGAGGCACGCGATTACAAAGCAGCGGTGATAGTGGCAGTGTCATGGGCAACGGTAAAGTGGCGACGGCCAGGTAGTTGATGGATTTCGTGACACGGAAGGATGCTTCAAGGTCGAGAAGCGATTATGCGGATCATAGCAGCCTTCAGGGTTCCTCGCTAAGAGGGAGTGTTGGTTTTTTAGCATCGGAATGTGATCTAAGTCTCCAATTTGGTGAGGAGGCTTAGACACCAGTATTCCAAAGAACCCAGAAACCGTTTATGAAAATTCCACTCGGTTCATGTTTTATTAAAACATGAACATTATTTTAATGGGGTCCCTAAGTGTAAACTTAGGGAAATTAAAATAATTAATGGGTATTAATAAACAAAGTGTGAATCTTCTAGAGAACGAAGATCAAGTCAAATTTTAATCTTAGCCATTGATTCGACTTCTAATCTGGGTCGTTGATTCGTCTACGAGAATATTATAAAAGAAGGCTTGAGGGCCATTTGGAAAGTAAGTCGAGCAAATACTCAGTAACTCAAGGGAAGTTGATTCTTTAGAATTTAGAATTTGATTTCAGAGGAAGAGGTGAGTTCAGCATCAGTGAGAGCTCGAGGAAGGACGCAGAGCAGCAGAGGGACAATGAAGAGAGGCAACACAGCTGGGATGCAGTGCTCATGCGGTCCTTGCGCAGAGGATCACGCAGAGGTGACGCAGTGGAGGCTAGAGAGCCTCGTGGGTGTCAGAATTGTTGAGATTCAACAAGATGATGAGCTTAGTGAAAAGAGTCGCCTTCACTAAGTGGGCCCGCAGGCTATTTTTGGCGCAAGTCTATTTTTAGACTATGTCTATTTTTAGACATGTCGACCATATTCTATGAGTTGCAGGATGCTATTTGTGGATGGTTGGCCAAGTTGGAAAAATAGATGGACTTCTATTTTTAGATATATTGGGCGGAATCTATTTTTAGACAGCCCGGTCACAAAAATAGATATGTCAAATATTATTAGCTCTTAATAATATTTGGACTCTAAACATTATCTTATTCTCTTGGAGCACTTTGATTAGGGTACTTGCAGAGATGTACGGCAGGCGACGAAGGAATTCGCTATTCACGAGGTTTTACTGGGCTGTGCATGGAGGGACTTGAAGTTAGAACTCATGTGACAAAGTTTGGTGGAGTTGGAGAAGTAGTTGGTGGAGTTGTATTTAGTTTAACTCAGTTAGACTCAGTTGAGCTAGTTGTATCTAGTCTAACTGAATGATACACTAGTGAAAGTGGACTGAATTAATTAGTTAATTAATTCACAAATAATAACTCATTAATCAACTAAAGAATACATCATTTAACAACAGTGCATGGCAGTTTCACTAGAGACCAGTGGAGAGATAGGTGAAAGAGCAAGTGTGACTATCAGTTGTGACTATGGTGATGCATTGATTGCATCCAACACTCAGTGGAGATGCAAATGAGGATTGCATGGGCAAGGCTAGAGTAATTCAAACTCATTTAGAGCCATTCTTCAGCAGGGATTGCGCAATAGAGGCAAGCTAGTAGGTGGCAAAGATTGGTGCATGGATTTGCAAGATCGGGCTTGATTAGTGTGTAGCGATTGTATTGTATTGAGAGCTTGATATGATCAGCTTTGTATGAGGATTGTTACATGATCTCTACGACATATATTATATACATATATTTGGGGTTTTCAGCTTTAGGCTTTCCCGTTAAACAACTGTGTTAATGTGTGTGAATTTTTATTGTTTCATGTGTGCATTGCAATCTTGATTTAATTTCCGCAAATGATCAATGGTGGAATAGATTCTGTATTTTGCATGAAGTTAAAATAGTGTGAGATCAAGAGAATCTTGGACATATAACACATAAGTTATATAATTTCTACAAGAATTTCTCCGAAGGTTGGGAGAAATTTATCTCAGGTGTTTTCTTGGAAGTTTCTCAATTATTTTGCCATCCATTCCTGTAAAGAGATTTTTGCCAAAGATTAATAAATAAACCCTCATCTGCTGCATCGGGTTTTCCGCATTGGGTTTTTCCAGGAACATTTGTCCAAAAATAACTGTGTTGATGTGATTGTTTCTTGTGCGTATATTTCACTATTATTTTCTCTATGAAATTATGTGATAACAATAGTAGAATTTATTTTAAAGTTTATTGAAGAGTTTTGTAAATAACTTATTGTGAAGAATAAGTAGGAGAAATAAATCAGTTACTGCAGTAAAATTTCAGATTTGAAATTTTCACATCACCCACGAAGTGGTGGGTAACAAAAAGCACTTTGAAATATTGAATATAAGGTTTCTCACCTGACCATACCTCCTCCAGAATTTTACCATCTCTCGATCTGGCCAATAAACACATGGTTGATACTTCAAGATAGGTAATTCCCTCTTGACAGGGTCTTGATAGGGATTAAATTCGGACTTTCAAACATCCTCTTCAAACATATGGACAAAGGAGGCAACCCTAATCTTTTCTTCTTCTTTTTCTAATATTAGGAAACACCAGGTTTTTTATTTTTTTATTCTTTACTTACAGAGTTAATTCCTTTTTCATTCACTGTGCACTTCTGCACCATAGATAATATCGTGCACTTCTGCATTACTTTGTCCTTTTACAGTCCCCAAAATGTATGGTCTCACTTATTTGGTCTGTCTTCACAAACTCCAAATTGTCAAAATTGCTCTCATACCATGATAAATTATAACAATAATGAAGAGAATAACGGAGAATGGTGCACAATAGGCTATAGATTAATCATGAATGAGGTAATAAATACACAATTAAAACATAATTGACTGAACTGCAAAGGAATGGGACTGTGTCTAAATCACTAACTATGTAATTACACGACCTGAGCTTGAGTTACATTTTCACTTTTACTATTAACATAATATCACTTTACTTCATCAGTAATTATAATATAACAAATGATTTATTGTCGCTCCAAGATATTATAACTAAAATTGTGTACTTTTCACATTATAGTAAATAAGGAGTACTTTATTGTCTTTTCAATTTGTGCCTAGCTTGATTTTCTCTTCCATCTCATGTTATTGTACCACATAATTAAAAAAAACTGTATTAAAGATCATTTAAGGGCAATAACAATATAAGATACCTTACTCTGTGTATAAGGCACACTAGTGACTACACTGAGAATTGTGTGTGAACTGTGAATGGTATTATAGGGAATCTCTAGCTAAATATAAAATTCCTTTAAGAGGAACGAAGCAAGTTTACAGACAAGCATGCATTGAATAACAGAGGAACATGTGGAATGTAGTTACATACAAGAGCTGCCCATGCCCTACATCCTCATCCACTGGATCCTTTGTTATAATCAGAAGGCACCAATACATGACTGTGATGATATTTGCTATAAGAAAACTTGCACATGATAAATTATCAGCAAGAAAGTTTGCTGTGTTGGCCTGTCACAAAAAATAAAAAAATTCTCAGAAACATCACATAACAATAGATGATCTTCTCTATCTCATAATTTTCAACTCTTCAACTACATATCTTTACAGTGCCTCTCCATCATGGAGTTGTTCTTACACTATAGTTTGCAAAACAATGTTGTCTAGTTGAGTTTTGAATTCTTCTAGAACCGAGATAATTAGTAAATTCTGAAAACTTGTTTTAGCTTGTCTGGAGTAAATGAAAATTATGAATACTTTGAAGTTTGAACAATTATTTTACTCTTACAATGATCAAGAATACTTCAATAAGAGTGCAACAACAGACAAAAATTGACATCCTTGATTCAAGGGGATATTGGGATCCCAAAAAATTAAGAAGAATACAAAGTCTGATCACTGCAACGTTTTTGGGCATATCAACATTTTCTAAAGATGTTCTCATACTTTAATTTGCATTTAAGCATACAGATCACGTGTTATAAAATTTTCAAAACAAGAAAGGTTAGAGAGTAGTGTCAATATATGTGGAATCTGATAACATTGCTTAAGCTCACTCAACTCAATAACAAGATAAACATATGAACCTAACAATATTTCCTGCCCAGTTACATTGAACTATCTCTTATGCTAATGAGCTTATTGATATCACATGCAACAAACATGATCCCATGTTTTTGACAGTTGACGTGAACAACTCACTGGCATTTCGCCTAGGACAATATAATGTTGCAGAAATGTGAATTTTACTAGTCAAAAGACTAAAGATGTGTTTACACAGTGCCTGTCTGAAAAGACACAAATGTTTGCCCAGAGAGAACTCATTTGATCTGTAGTGCTTCAATATGGGGAAAAATGAGGATTGAATGCAGAATCTATAAAAATTACAAGTACTGTATATTCATAGTTCCACATGTCTAACCATGGAATATTGAAACTTTCTTGACGGTGCACACTGGGAAATCGGGATAGAACACCAAGACAGCTATTAGTACCTCCAAATGTCTCATTTATGTCCCCTTTCTTCAGAACTTCTTCAGGGCACTTGGAGTAGTTAGAACTAGCAAAGAAAAATTCATCTGCAAACATCTTTGACATGCATAATGTTTACTATTCAAATTACAGAAATAAATCAGTACCTGTGGAAAAAGGTCAGAAAGAAAGCTGACAAAGAAGGCTATCATCTGAAAGGTGAACCCGCAAAATGTCAAATACTGCACCATAGAGACAGTTCATCAGAAAAACAAATTGAAACCCAACTAATCCATAAAGTTTGTAAACGTAGAATCCCCAAATCCCCAACATAAAACATATTACAAAATGTGCCTCATCAAATTGAAAGTACAGAAGAATGATAAGAGATTTGGCAGCTCTTTAGACATCAGTTATTCTCGCAATCTTATAAATATTTCTAGAATATCCAAACTATTTTGCAACATGTTGAAGAACTTGAAAACAAGACAACAATAATGAAAAATAAAGGAGAAGTAAAACTTTGCATAGATGACCCTGATGACCACTGGAGTGGCACCTGATGATTATGTGAAGACTCCATGCCCAAGGATGAACCAGAGGACACTTGTACCATCAAATATCATTAGATATCATCAATTCAACAGAGTTTTTAAACTATACTTCTAATTCTCATCATCTTTCTCTTGTACCCAGATTCCACGCCCTATGGGGAATTGTAATAAGTGATGCTAGTAATGATGAGTTTTGAGTCAGTATTGAGTCTGTAACAGAGCTAGGTAGCCTGGGACCTTGCCAACAAGTGAGTATTACTCTGGGAGGTTTTTTTCACTTGGTTAATTATCATCTCCCTGCCAGAAGTTAATAATTAATTGAGTTTTTTCCTCCAAATTTACCCCAACACCGGAGTATGGCTTGATGGTGAGGCCTTGGGTGAGTCCTAGTGTCTAGAGTCAATGTCTATTACCATACTAGATCACACCAAAATTTTGTGGAATTTGGTTAGGTCTAGGTAGTGATTTTTTAACTTTTTAGATTTCTCACAGGTCAAAAATTGCAATAAAAATTGTAATTGAACTGTAATAAGTGTTGTTTAGAGAAGTTGTATGGGGTATGCGTAATCAAAATTACACCTTCCACTCTCAACTTTCTACTATGACACACTTTGAGAGGTTAAAAATGTGTTTTGAACCCTCAAAACCCACTTTTCCTAAATTTAATGGGAAACCTGGCAATTAATTAAGCCAAAACTTAAATAAATGGGAAAAAATAAATATCCATACATGGTAAATTATCTGGAAATTAGATACAAAATTATGGAGTTAGTGAATTCCCAAGGTGATGTGGACTCCCAAAATCAAGGAAAATACATGCTCTAAAATAAAATCGAATTTCTAGCATTAAATGAGAGCTGCTTACTTGGAAATTCGAATTTGTGAAGTTAATGTACATTTGGGAGGATTTGGAAGAATATTTGACAGAGATTTTTGTGGAAAATTGTCCCCATATGGGTTACCACCCATGTACACTTGTCATTCCATCATAAAATTCGAATTTGGCACATAAGGGAAGAAGAAAATGATGTCCACTTGCCAAAATCCAATTTTTACACTTGGCAATGGAGCTCCACTTATTAAATTCGAATTTGCCTTGTGATCTCCTCCCTCTTACCACTTGGCATTTGGCTCTTCATTGGGATTTGCTCCCAACTTTCTATATAATGGAATCATGGGCTCTCATATTGTATGTAATACGAGCTATTGGGTTTGAGGAGACACTGCAGAATTGTCACTACTTGCAATATAATACAACAGTCTTTGGAGTAACTTGTGATGGTGTTCTTCTCCTTGCATATGTGGTAAATTCTTGACTTCTTGTTATGCTTCTATTTATTTCTTCATGCTATTGTTTCTTTCATGCTTGTTTCAAGTTATGTTATTATGCAGCTATCTCATATTAGCATAAGAATTACTTAACTGCTCTAAGAAAAGAAATCTTCTAGTTGATGTCAAATATATCTCTAGGAACTCTTTCCATTGCATGTATTTAATTTCATGTGGATCTAATGAGTTGTGGTGAAGTTTTTGTAGAGGAATTATTCTTTGGTCAAGCATTCAAGCGTGAGGGGAAGTTCTCAGAGGAACCAACCCATTCTTGAAAATATTCAAGGAGAACCCGCATGCGTTTAATTCTAAAGTCTCATCTATTTCGATTTGTTTTGTAGGCATGCTCTTTCAGTTTTGCGCTCTTATTTATTGCATCAAAATTATCTATAAAAAAAAAATTCACATAGTGCACTTCATTTATCAATATCTGGCTATTTCAAAGAGCTAAGTCATGACTAGTCAAAGAGGAGATCTTGCTCATACTCTTTGGCCTAGCCTCTTGTAGATTATTTTTGTAATATACTTTGTGATTTCTTGAGCTAACATTTGTTATTGTAGATTTGTTATAACTTGTTGTCTTGCAACTACTTGAGGGTTTCATCTTCAGAAAACTACTTGCAAGTTTCCGTGCAGGACCTTGGGGCTCCAACTTCTAGATTATTTCTCTCTCTTGACCATGGAACTCAAAGAGGCTTTGCCTCTCTTCTTCTTCCATGAAAAATTTGCATTTTGTTGAGCTTTAGTGGCTCTCAAATTGCAGAAATTTCCAGCAAGGAAAGGTCTATGGCTCAAGTCTAGGTTGTGAAGACTTTCCTTGGATTTTATAGAAGGCTTCATAGTTTTCTCCTTCTTGTAACGACTAATAAAATTCTTAGTTTTGGGAGTGTGGGTTTTACCCATTGGTATCCCTATCTCTCCATATTTTGGAAAGAATTAGTGTTGTGATTTTGTTGATTTATTTCATTTTTCATGTATAACATCTAATTGGAAAATTAACACTACATACATTACACTCGTTTTGCATGCACTTTAATTTAATTTGCTACAAGTTTTAAGTCTTTTCAATTTCATAGCAAGTTCAAACTTTTGCATGCATGCACTTTTAACTTGAATCTAATTTGTCATGAATATTGTTCCAAGTCTACTTATACTTCACCTTTAATTACATCTTACATGCATCAAGTATTTTGGCAAGATTTCTGCATAAAGTAAAATTATATTTCATGTCAAGCAAGTACATTTCAAGTTAAAGTTAATTTTTATGTTTGTTTAATTCACTTACATGCCCCAAAAAACCACTAAAAGTTTACCTCCAACATAAGTTGGTTGAATAGACATTTTAGGAACCCTCTACTCCTCTATTGACTCTTCATTGTGAGATCAATATCTTTGGACGAGGGTGAAGTCTAAGGATTGAAGAGTTGAATTGTAACCTTGCTTTAGAACTAATTTATAAAATAAACCAAGAGCATTTTTCATCACATTTACCTTACTTGCAAGTTCTAAATTTTTGTTTTCTTAATAGTTTAGAGTCTCACATGCAACATCATTTCCTAGTTTGAAGAAGCATTCCCTTTCATGCAAGTATTGTAATCCCTTTTGCAACAAGTTTAGTTTAATTTTCTTGTACTAGGAACATTGTCTACTTTAGCAAGCTCCATTTCATGTTTAATGATCATCATGTTCATGAATGGTTGATGAGTCTTATTTCATTTTCCAGTACTCGTATTTCATGTTGCAAGGCTAATTGCATGTTGATTTAACCTTCAAGTCTTTCCATCATGTTCTTTATATCTAGATCACTAATTGTGAGTATTTGAGCAAGATAGTTTCACATGCTTTGATTCATCAATTTGCTTACCTTGAAAGCAATTTTATAATATCTTGTGCCAACATTTTCTTGTTTCATTTTTCAGGATTACTTTTGTTTTCCATTTAAAATCATTTTACTTCATTTAAGCAAATACAATTTCATTTTAAAGAGCAATACTTTGAAAGCACTGGTTTTCATATTCTTTATGTTTATTTTATGTATTGATGGTTATTGTTCATATCACTTTTTGCTTATAAATCTTAAGAAGTAATTTATTTAACTCTAACAACTCTCCTAGAAAATTCACATCTTTAACTCAGTTTTCCTTTAGGGACCACCCCCCATAGCTAACCTAGGAGATAGCTTAAACGAAGAGAGTCGGGATTAGTGTGACAACCCTTTCTCTGAGTTCCTTGACACCAACCACACCTTGTGGGGTGGAAGGCTTTTGCCACTAACTTGTAGGTAGGTGTAGGCGGCAAGGCGATAACAAACCCCATTCAACATTGACCCCATCATAACAGGGGCATTCAGCCCACCAAGTCTGAGGCTATCTGGATTGGTTAGATGCAAATTACGAGGTATCCCAACTTAGGAGATTAATAGAATCATGTCTACTATATAATATTGTAGATTGCCCTCATGGTTTGTGGCAAAGAGATAACCCTCCAAAGTTCTCATTTAGTGAAGTAAATGTTCGGATTTGTTTGTTGTTGGGTTGTGGTCTAGCAACAAGTTGAAGCAATTGTTATTAAATTATGCACATACACACAATAATGGTAGAGAGAGAGAGAGAGAGAGAGAGAGAGTTTGATACAATTGAATATCATAATGTATACAAAATCAATGATACACCTTGTGAGAGTCTGAGATAGTAATCACCTTGTTGAAAAAATTGTCATTGATGGCAAAGGTTTTATGTACCACTGCTAGTGTGCCTTAAAGTTGAGTATCTATTGTTGTGTTTGCAAAGAGACAGAGGAGGAAGAGCTTATGTAAAGCTGATTCGAGAACGAGTAGGTAGAGACAAAGAGATAGAGGTATGCAAAAATAAAGACAAGGTAAACCAGCACATTGTTTCTTTTATGTATCAGGGAAGTGTGGTCTCCTTTCAGGTAGTAGCCTGAAAAAGAGCAGGTTGGAGCCTGTTGAAGTGGAAGTAGGCGCTTCTCAACAAGTTGTAGCTTGCAGAACAAATTTAGGTAGGAGCCTCCTGTATGTTGTAGCCTGCAGAAAATTAATGTAAAAGAGGGAGTAGGAGAAAGTTGTAGTTTGCAAAATAGCAGAGAGATTGGAGCGTCCAAAAGCTAATGTAATAGAGGAAGTAGGAGCTTACCTTTGCATCACAACAATAACAACAAAATTTGTGGTTTTCACCCTTTATGGGTTTCCACTTATGTCTGGTGTCCACGAGTGTTTTTTTTCTATGATGATTCTTATCTTGTTTATATGTTAAATTTGTTTTTCATATGATGTATTGTTGGTCATTTAGTGTTCAAATAATCATTTAAAAGAAAAGTTAATTTGTAAATTGATGTCCATGAATGCATTATACTGATTCACCCCCCCCCCCAAAAGTATAGTCAAGTTTCCAACAATTGGTATCAAATTTGGTTCCTTTCGTATTAGCTTAACAACGAGAAGTTAGATTTGGTTGAATCATGGATTGTCAACGTGTACCTATACTTAATACTAGAAACTTTCATGAATGGAGAGAGAAGATAAAAGCATAATTGATAAATTATGGACTTGATACATGGAAGTTAGTATGCGATGGATATAGTAAAGATTCCCTCTCAACACAAGAACAACAGTGGAATGCTCAAGCTAAATGTGCAATTTATAACAATCTTCACAATTTGGATCTTTAGAAAATAATAGATCTAAAATATGCAAAAGAAATATGGGATAAGTTGCAAGTCATGCATGAAGGAGAAACTTGTAGCAGTAGTGTAGAAAAAGAGAAGAAAAGGAAGAAGAGAAAAATTGGCACTCAGAAAGAAACTATCATTTGAATGAGACTTGTCTTGCTAGTGTGAATGTACCTGATTCTCATGAGGAAAGGACAAATAAAAACCAAGTTAAGTTAGACTCGACTTTGATTAAAATAGAAAACTTGCAAATGAAAACAAAGATCAAACAAAGTTATTGCAAACATGCGATGAAAAAGAGCACGAGTACAAGGAAGAAATTATTAGTCTAAGGACACAGTTGGAAGAAGCAAGGAGAATTGAAGATGTGATCAACAATATTCAAAAGAAAAGAGAAGAAAAATGTAAAATATTAGAAGTTGAGGTCATTTCAGCAAGAAATGAGCTAGATGAAAAGTGTAGATGATATGAAAATTTAAAAGAGGAGCATGTCTCCATCGTTGAGCACTACGTCACCTCCTCTCTGAATCGATTTGGCTCTCGGAAAATCAAGTTTCAACCCTCCAGGCTCATAAACCCCGATCTCTAGCAAAACTCAGACTGTCTCTTGGAAACACTGCACAGTCCCTGCGTGGGCTTGTGTCACCCCTTCTGGGGACTGCATCACCTCTCCTGGTGGTTGTGTTGCTTCCTTTGTTGTTTCTGCTGCCTCTCTGCTATGTACTATTGGTCATGGAGAAGATCCTCCGACCAATAGCTTCTTCTGCCCCTCACTACACTGAATCACTTAGATTTTATTTTCGTCTGAGCACTACTCCGTCAAAAGAGTTCGATCTCAATATTCACTCTGTGTGTGTTCTTCAACTGACCCTCAGGCATTCCTTTATACTTTTCATGTTGAGAGATCAATGGTCGTGATCAAATCTTTAATCAATGGCTAAGATTAAAACAAACTTAATCCTCATCACTTAGAAGCTTCTAACCCACATTTACATTAATTCACTTTAATTATTTTAATTTCCTAAGTTTTAACCTAGGCTCCATTAAAATAATTATTTATTTGAATAAAATGCACTCTGAGCGGAATTTCTCCAAACAATTTCTGGGTCTTGGAGACCTCATGTGTTCTAGCCCCTCCACAAAATTTCGGAGCTACAGCACATTTGATGCTACCCAAATATCAACAATAAAGAACTCAGAAAAGAGCAGTAGTTCAAAGGCAACCACTAAAGATAATATATCAACACCAAAAAGTCCAGTAGGAGAAGTTAGCAGCAACATGATTAACAAAGACGCAAACAAGAACAAGCAGCAAAACCATCAGCAAAAGAATGAGTCAAAGAAAGTGTCATTTGCAAAAAGGCCATCTGCTCTGAAAGATGTCAAGTGCTTCAATTTCCATAAACTTGGGCATGTAGCAACTGACTGTAGGAGTAATCAAATCAAGGTTCATCGATCGAAGATGCTACAGACAATAAAGTTCTCTCAAGTAAAAAAACAAATGAGACCTTTCCCTACAAGAAGAACATCTACTATCAGGGACACAAATCATTTCTATGGCTATTGTTTCTCATGTAACTGTGAAAATTCGGAATCTTGAATCCCTGCTACAACAATCTAATATTACTTCTACTTGTTAATTCCATGCAAGTTATTTACTGTAAATATCGAAGTAAATACAACTGCAACCTTCACTAATAAAATTATATGTGGAAACGAGAATTGAGCAAGAAGAAAATAATATCACACACACAATTGACACTGTTATTTTTGGACTAAGTCTCCGGAAAAACCCAATGCGGGAAAATCGGTGCAGCAACTGAGCGTTTGTATTATTAAGCAGTAGTTCTGAATACAATCTAGGATGCCTTACTGGCCATCCAATACAGAGAATATGACTGGCAGAAAAATTAATGAGAAATATCTCACACTATCGTCGTCGAACCGACATTGATCCAGCCCCGAAATGGCTAGCCCCAAGCTACCTCTGCACAGTCAGTGCGTTGCTCTGCCTCACAACTGATATGGATTGTGTCACTCCCTCTTGCTGATCAATCTGTTGGCTCGATGCTTGATCCTCTGGCCCTCCGGTCTCGCACCCCGACTCCCTGTGAAAATTTCTGAATACAAAATTACAGAAACCCTACTACAGTATCTTGATTTACTTCTCCTACTTGTAATTTAATTATACAATTTATTTTCAGAAATATTCAGAAAATAGCAAAGTAAACACAACTAGGAGCCTACACATATACATAACATTTACTGAAACATAGCGCATATATGACAAAGGACACACATGATTTTTCAGACAAATGTCCCCAGAAAAACCCAATACGAGAAAACCGGTGCAACAACTCTTTGAGGGTTTTATTATTAAGCAGAATCTGAATAAATCTAGGGCACCGATAATGGTTTGCCCCACATAGAAATTCACGGCAGTTGTACCTTATCACTCGGAAACATAAAATATGGTTCATTCAAACCCTTCAGGGATTACTGAATACGAGCCCTTTCTAGCCCACTGGAACCCTCAGTGTATCTCTTCCATCCTCTGCGTCAGCCTCTCCTGCCCAACACAGAGGCTACCCTTGCGTCACCCTGAAGGCCTCTGCATCACCCAGAAGGGTCTGCGTCCCTCTCTGCGTGATCTCTGCATTAGCCTGGCTAGGCTGTGTCCCTCCTGCTGCCCTCTGCGATGTATGGTACGGAATTTCCTCTCTGATGTATGTATTCTCGGCCTCGGATCAGAACATCCTTGTCGATTTGCCCCTCACTAGCATTGCAAGCTCACTCGAAAATTCTCAGCAAACCGCGCCCCAGAATTTCAACTTAGCTCAAGTGCTGCTACTCTGTGTGTGTTCTCCAACTGACCCCAAGCCTTTCTTTAATACTTCTCTCATTGAAAAATCAATGGCCATGATCTAATCACTAATCAACGACTAAGATTAGAGAAAGCTTGATCCACGTCACTTAAAACATTCCCAACGCATGTGTAAATTAATTCACTTTAATTTTTCAATTTCCCTAAGTTAGACTTAGGGTCCCCATTAAAAAATTTAATTATTTGAATAACTTTTACACTGAGTGGAATTTCTCCAAACGATTTGTGGGTCTTGGAGATCTCATGTATTCTAGCCCCTCCACAAAGTTTCGGAGCTAGAGCACATCCGATGCTACCCAAAATCTCAACACTCTCGACAATGGATCTGATCTGACCCTCGGCGAATTTGTGGATCTCCTCACAGGCTCAGCGCTGCCTCAACATGGCTTTGCATTGCCCAACGTAGCTCTTATGCTGCCTCTTCTGGATCTCTCTCTGCCTTCTTTGCGTTGTATCCCCGACTCAGGAAATCTCCAACGGGAAAACTATCTATGCCCCTCACTGCAAGAAATATCCTCAATGATCTCTCCGGCAACTGCTGCGCTGCTCACTTGAGAAATCGATCTCTTGATCTCACTCGATGTGCTTTTCCAAATGCGCAACGAAGTCCTTGTAATCTTCTCGTTGAAAAATCAACGGCCCAAATTAGATTCTAATCAATGGCTCCGATCATATTGACTCGAATTTCTTCTTTTTCTAGAAGATTCACACCCAGTTCTATTAATACCCTTTAATTATTTTATTTCCCTAAGTTTAGACTTAGGCATCTATTAAAAATAATTAATTATTTTAATAAAACCTCCTCCAGGTGGAATTTTCCAATACGACTTCTAGGTACTATGCAATATATGTATCCTATCCTCCTTGCAAATTTTGAGGCTTAGAGCACATCCGATTCTACCAGAAATCAACACTCCTTCTTAGCGAGGAATGTGCTCTAGTAATGCAACCTGCTAAAGCATCACCCTGGCCCTGTAACATCTCTCTCTGCGCTATTGATGTCTGACATCACTACCCACCAACTACTGCGCAAATCTTGCATCCGTGTTGCTGGTGACCCTGCATGTTGCTACCAACTTGTAATATTTCGAATAGGAAATAAACAACAATACAAAGCAGCATAAACAAAAACTACAACATATAGAGACACACATGAGAAACACTGCAAAATAACCAGAAAAAATAAGCCATTTTATTAAATTTCTGAAATGAGGAACATATACAAAGTGTACTCAGAATGATAGCACCTTGGCCTGCTCAAGGCAGGTTGAAATGATCACTCCCTCCCCTATCAGAATCTTTGCTATGCGTTGTTCCTCCTCTACGCAGTCCTGCTGGAAAATGGTGTTGCTCGCTGAAAAGAAACTGCAAGACGAGCGTTGCTCCACTGCTTGGAAAATTCTGAAACTCGGACACCAGCTTCTCCAAAAACCCAGAATAACCCGTGAAGGAATTCCGGAACGACTAACCCCCAGAAATTCACCCTCTAGGGATGGCTACGCTCTCTTGTTGGGTACGTTGGCATCTATGATGAAAACACTGAAAGAAGGGCCTCCAACTCTCTGAAAACCTCAGCTATGGAAGGGTTTATCCCCTCACAATCTCCCGAGCTGAAATCTCATGAAGTTCTCCTCCCCCAGAGCTGCTCTCCTCTATGATTGCGTAATCCCCCTGGAAGATTGCACTTCCCTGGAAATGACTGCGTAATCTTGTGGCTAAAATGATGATGCTGCTCTGCAAAAACTGATGGAATCGCTCCTCTCCTGAGCGGGCACTCGAAGTCCGCTGAAGACGAGGTTGGGATCTCTGCTCGGAGACACCCTTGTGCTAAACAAGACTACAGAATCAGCTAAACAGCTTGAGCGTGCTCTAGTCTTGACAGACAGAAAATCATAAGATGCAAGAATAAATGATAAAAGTTGTCTTCCTCTCCTTTTATGCTTGTGAACCCCTAAACTCCCTTGGGTCTGTTGACCACTAGAGCGACACTTGAAGATAATAAGAAGACTCCATGCCCAAGGATGAACCAAAAGACATTTGTACTATCGAATATCATCAGTTCAACAGAGTTTTTAAACTCTACTTCTACTTCTTATCATTTTCTCTTGCACCCAAATTCCACGCTTTATGGGGAATTGTAATAAGTGATGCTAGTAATTATGAATTTCAGTCAGTATTAAGTCTCTAACAGGCCTAGGTAACTTGGGACCTTACCAACAAGTGAGTATTACTCTGGGAGGTTTTCACTCGATTAATTATCATTTCCTATCAGGACTTGATAATTAATTGAGTTTTTTCCTCCAATTTTACCCCAAAGCCAGAGTACGGCTTGAAGGTGAGGCCTTGGGTGAGTCCTAGTGTCTAGAGTCAATGTATATTACCAAACTAGATCACACAAAAAAATTCGTGGAATTTGGTTAGGTCTAGGTAGTGATTTTTTAATTTTTGAGATTTCCTGCAAATTGAAAATTGCCATAAAAATTGTAATTGAATTGTAATAAGTGTTGCCTAGAGAAGTTGTATTGAGTATGAGTAATCAAAATTACACCTCTCACCCTCAACTTTCTACTATCACACACTTTGAAGGGTTAAAAATGTGTTTTGAACCCTGAAAACCCATTTTTCTTAAGTTTAGTGGGAAATCTGGCAATTAATTAAGCCAGAAATTAAATAAATGGAGAAAAATAAATATCCACACATGCTAAATGAGGTGGAAAATTATGGGAGAGTTAAAGTGAAGTCACAAGGTAATGTGGACTCCTAAAATCAAGGAAATGACAAGTGCTCAAATAAAATTGAATTTCTAGCATTAAATGAGAGTTGCTTACTTGGAAATTCAAATTTGTGAAGTTAATGCACATTTGGGAGGAATTGGGAGAATATTTGGTGGATATTTTTGTAGGAAATTGTCCCCACATGGGTTACCACCCATATACATGTCATTCCATCATAAAATTCGAATTTAGAACATAAGAGAAAACTAAAATGATGTCCACTTGCCAAGATCCGATTTTTACACTTGGAAATGGAGCTCCACTTATCAAATTCGAATTTTCCTGGTGATCTCCTTCCTCTCACCACTTGGCATTTAGTTATTCATTGGGATTTGCTCCAACTTTCTATATAATGGAGTCATGGCCTCTCATATTATATCATTGTCTACTAGCTATTGTGCTTGCGGAAGCGCTGCTACTTTGTACAATTTTCAAGAATATCAATAAAAAGACTTTGGGAGTCCATTCATGGGTTTTCTTCCTTTAGAGCATGGTGCATTGTGATCTATTGGTATAATCTTTCTATGCTTTGAGTTATTTCATTTTCCATGTATTCTTGTGAACTTGCTAGTGCACAGCTATCTTATATTAACATTCGATTTGAAAGTAGGCTCTAGAAGTTAAAAGTTGTAGTTGATTTTCAAATAAATTTTTGGAAGTTCCAATTCATTGTTTGCTTATATAAATCTATATGGACTAATGTGTCACTTGAGTATAGTAGAAAAATTCTTTCTCGATCAAGCGTGAAGAGAAGTCTTTGGGAAACCAACCCACCCTTGAAGCACTTTCAAAGGAACTCTCATTTTTTATTTGGATTTTCATAGTTTATCTTACGAAAAAGTGTCTTGCAGGGATACGTTTGGACATAGTTTGTATGCATGCAATTATTTAAATTAATTTTCTTTTCATTGTGTTTCATTGGATCATATTTTGTTATTTAAAAAGCTTAAGCATGGCTAGACAAATAGAAGAATTTACTCATCCTCCTTGGCTTAGCCCTTTGTAGATTATTGTGCAATATTTTGTGATTTCTTTTGTCTAACAATTGGTTGGTTTTTTGTAGCCTTCTTTTTTCTAACTTATTTTCTTGTAGCAATTTGTGAGATTCACCTTCAAGAAATTACTAACAAATTGTTTCTGGACCTTTGAGCTCTAATGTCAAACGAGGAAGACTCTCTCTTTATCTGTTGGTCGTGGGCACTTACAAAGCTTCTTTGAGGAAGGTCGAGTTCCTTTTGTAGCTTCTTCTCTCTCTCTTGGTCGTGAGCATTGAGGAGGCTTAGCCTCTCTTCTTCACTTGAGTATTGCGTATTTATATTGCAGAAATGTCTCATCAAGGATAAGTATAAGACCTCAAGTTTCATTTGTAAAGGTTCCTTGAGCTTGTAGGAGGCTTCATAGTCTCTTACTTCTAACAACCGATAAAATTTCTAATTTTGGGAGCATGAGTTTTACCCATTGGCATCCCAATCTCTCTATTTTTTTAGAGGAATTGTGGCGTGATTTGTTGATTTCTTTAAATTGCATGCATCTCATTTAATTGTTCAATTAACACAACCATGCATTTCATTCATTTCATTCATTTCACTAGCTATTCACTTTGATTTGCTACAAGTTTTAAGAGCATTTACTTTCATAGCAAATTCATATTTTTTATATGCAAGCATCTTTACTTGAGTTTATTTAGCTTGAAATCATACTTCAAATTTGTTTATGCTTCACCATTGAGCACACTTTACAATCTTAAGTTTGATGCATTAAGTAAAGCTACATTTTATTTCATGATAAGCAAATATATTTCAAGTTGAAGTTCAATTTTCATTTTCATGTTAATTTACTTTTAGATCTTACATGCCCCAAGCATCATTAAAATTTACCTCCAACTTAAGTTGGTTGAATAGACATTTTAGGGACCCTCTACCTCTATGGACTCCTCACTGTGAGATCCAAACCTTTGGGCGAGGGTGAGGTTTGAGGATTAGAGTTCAATTGTAATCTTGCTTTAGAGGTAACTAATAAAATAAACCAAGAGCACTATCTCATCACATTTACTTGCAAATTTTTCAAATTTTTTGCTATCTTGATGGTTTAAAGTTTCACATGCAAATTTTATTTCAAGAAGCACTTTGGATCCAAGCATTTTAATTTCTTACATTTTTCAACAAGTTTAATTCTATGGTATTGGAAATTTGCTTACTTTTGCAACTCCATTGCATGTTGTCATTTTAATGGTCATTATGCTTATGGATGATTGATATATCGTGTTTCATTGAAAAGTATTCTTGTTTGTTGTTGCAAATTTAATTGCATATTGTTATCTTGGTCTAACATTTGAGTTTCTCTATCATCTCATTTACATTCTCCAAAGTAGAACACTAATTTTTTCCTTTTGAGCAAGATGGTTTCTCATGTTTTGATTCATAAATCTATTTATCTTGAAAGCATTTACAATATCTTCTGCTAACATTTTCTTATTTCACTTTTCAGCATTACTTTTGTTTTCCATTTAAAAGCATTTTACTTCATTTAAGCAAATACATTTTCATTTTAAAGAGCAATACTTTGAAGACACGGGTTTTTCATATGCTTTATGCTTATTTAAATTATGTCTTGATGGTAATTGTTCATAACACTTTTTGCTTATAAATCTTAAAAAGTAATCTATTTAACTCTAACAACTCTCCTAGAAACTCACATCTTTTAACTTCGTTTTCCATTTAGAGACCACCCCCCATAGCTAACCTAGGAGATAGCTTAAACGGAGATAGTTGGGATTAGTGTGACAACCCCTTCTCTGAGTTCCTTGCCACGAACCACACCTTCTGGGGTTAAATGATTTTCTCACTAACTTGTAGGTAGGTGTAGGCGGCGAGGCGATAACATTTTTGGCATCGTTGTCGAGGACAAACTTTCTTGTACCTGGGAAATCGACTAACTTTTGGTTTTTGCATGTTGGATTTTAGAGTTAAATTCTTGTTCAAGTGGCGACTCCACTTATTCCATTTTTTTGCAAGGATTTCTTCTTGAAGCCTTCTTCTTGTAGAATTCTTGCTAATCTTGGATAAGAGACTCTCTCTGATATCCATTTTCTCTTTCAGAGTCAAGTGAGCACGACATCATGAATGATTTGTTCGCCCCTTGTGATTTTACTAACATTACAAGGTATCCGAATTTTATCTAAATGAAGCCATTGAGGTTGTTGATGAGTTGCCTAGTTTTCTAGGTAACAATGCCATTACCATCGAAACTCACCTTAGGAATTTCCACCTTTGTGTGAGCAAATGGTGCCATGATATTAACCATGAGGATGTTAAAATGAAGCTTTTCATCTTTTCATTAGATAGCGATGCTATGGATTGGTTCATAGACTTACCTGCTACCAGTTTTGACTCTCTAGAATCAATCATTGATGCCTTTGAAGAAAAATATGGAGATGAAAGAAAGATAAAAGCGAAAACTCAAGCAAATGAGAATGATAAGGATCTCATCAGGGAGTTGACTCAAATGATTAAGGATATGCAACTCAACCAAGCTCAACTCATTAAAAACATAGAACTGAATCAAACAAGATTAATAGTAAATCATGCACACGCAATAAAGACCATGGAGGTCAATCATTCTAATCAGATGACTTGTATTCAAAACAGATTGCTCGCCATGGAAGAAAAACAAGTGCAATTAATCAACACCATGGAAACAAATCATGCTAAGGAAATAAATGTTGTGAAGGCTAATCAAATCACTTTTCAGAACAAGTTGGAGGAAATGGAAATATCACAGGTAAAAAAATTCTAACTTAGATCAGATGACAAATGGGAAAAGAACAAAGAAACAGATCACAAGCCTCCCGATCCATTGAAGAAAGCTTCATCTTATTATGAGGAGGTCATTTTTTCCATTGAAAAATGGTTGATCGAAGGTGACCTCGATCACAAGGAAACTGAGGGGAATCAGGTTTATACTTATGAGATTGGTCCATCACCCATGCCAGAGCATATGCGGAATGGAGAAAGGCAGGTCATGAAGGTCTTGGATACTTCAAATTCTCCATCTGAGCATCTTCAAGATCAGGCAGAAAGGTCTACTTTGATCGCAGGAACATCACAATCTATTAAGAAGAAAAGAAAAAACCAGTAAGGATTTGGTAAATCTGATGACTATGTACAACATTGTGTTGGGATGGATCAAAGTCCTAAGATATTCAGAATTGGAAGGACAAATCAGTAAAACAGCCCATGGATCTACCTAAAAGTAGGCAGGTTCTCAGCATGAACTTCATGGAGGACATTTGATGCCATGGGGCATTTTTTTATTCCAGGTCCTTGCACACCAACACTTCATATCTAGCATGCATCCCCATATGGAGCCAAATGTTGACCACTAGAGTGGCACCTGAGGATAATGAGAAGACTCCATGCCCAAGAATGAACCAAAAGACATTTTTACCATCAGATATCATCAGTTCAACAGAGTTTTTAAACTCTACTTCTACTTCTTATCATTTTCTCTTGTACTCAGATTCCATGCCCTATGGGGAATTGGAATAAGTGATGCTAGTAATGATGAATTTGAGTCATTATTGAGTCTGTAATAGGCCTAGGTAACTTGGAACCTTGTCAACAAGTGAGTATTACTCTAAGAGGTTTTTTTCACTCTGTTAATTATCTTCTCCCTATCAGGACTTAATAATTAATTGAGTTTTTTCCTCAATTTTACCCCAAAGCCAGAGTACGGATTGATGGTGAGGCCTTGGGTGAGTCCTAGTGTCTAGATTCAATGTATATTACCATACTAGATCACACAAAAAATTTCGTAGTATTTCGTTAGGTCTAGGTAGTGATTTTTTAGTTTTTGAAATTTCTCGTAAGTCGAAAATTGCAATAAAAATTGTAATTGAATTGTAATAAGTGTTGCTAGAGAAGTTATATGGGGTATATGAGAAATCAAAATTATAACTCTCACCCTCAAACTTTCTACTATGACACACTTTGAGGGGTTAAAAATGTGTTTTGAACCCTCAAAAGTTAAAACCCACTTTTCCTAAAATTAGTGGGAAATCAGGCAATTAATTAACCCAGAAATTAAATAAATAGAGAAAAGTAAACATTCACACGTTAAATGAGGTTAAAAATTATGGAGGAGTTAAAATGAAGTCACAAGGTGATGTGGACTCTTAAAATCAAGGAAAGGACGTGTTAAAAAAAAATTGAATTTATGGCATTAAATGAGAGCTGCTTACTTGGAAATTCGAATTTGTGAAGTTAATGCACATTTGGGAGAATATTTGGTGGATATTTTTGTGGGAAATTGTCCTCACATGAGTTACCACCCATATACACGTCATTCCATCATAAAATTCGAATTTGGCACATAAGGGAAAAAGAAAATGATGTCCACTTGCCAGAATCCGATTTTTACACTTGGAAATGGAGCTCCACTTATCAAATTCGAATTTTCCTTGTAATCTTCTCCCTCTCACCACTAGGCAATCGGTTCTTCATTGGGATTTTCTCCAAGCTTTCTATATAATGGAGCCATTGGCTCTCATATTGTATCATTGTCTACAATCTATTGTGCTTGCGGAAACGCTGCTACTTTGTCCACTTTTCAAGAATATCAATAAAAAGACTTTGGGGGTCCATTCATGGGTGTTCTTCATTTGGAGCATGGTGCATTGTGAGCTATTGGTATAATATTTTCTATGCTTTGAGTTATTTCATTTTCCATCTATTCTTGTGAATTTGCTAGTGCACAGCTATCTTGTATTAGCATTCTATTTGAAAGTAGGCTCTAGAAGTTGAAAGTTCTAGTTGATTTTCAAAAAAAAATCTAGAAGTTTCAATTCATTGTTTGCTTATCTAAATCTACATGGACTAATGTGTGACTTGAGTATTGTAGAAGAATTCTGTATGGATCAAGCATGAGTGGAAGTCTTTAAAAGACCAACCCACTCTTGAAGCACCCTCAAAGGAACTCTTATTTGTTATTTGGAATTTCATAGTTTATCTTACAAAAAAGTGTCTTGCAGGGATTCGTTTGGACATAGTTTGTATACATGCAATCATTTAAAAATATTTTCTTTTCATTGTGCCTCATTGGATCATATTTTGTTATTTAAAGAGCTTAAGCATGGCTAGACAAAGAGGAGAGTTTACTCATCCTCTTTGGCATAGTCCTTTGTAGATTATTGTGCAATATTTTGTAATTTCTTTTGTCTAACACTTGGTTGGTTTTTTGTAGCCTTCTTTTTCCAACTTGTTTTAATGTAGCAATTTGTGGGATTCACCTTCAAAAAACTACTAACAAATTATTGCAGGACCTTTGAGCTCTAATGTCAAACAAGGAGGTCTTTCTCTTTTTCCTTTGGTCATGGGCACTTAAGAAGCTTCTTTGAGTAAGGCCGAGTTCCTTTTGTGGATTCTTCTCTCTCTTGGTCGTGAACATTGCAGAGGCTTAGCCTCTCTTCTTCACTTGTAAAAATCTGATTTCTATTGAGTCTTTATATTGCAGAAAATTCTCTTTAAGGATAAGTCTAAGACCTCAAGTTTCATTTCTAAAGGTTTTCCTTAAGCTTGTGGGAGGTTTCATAGTCTCTTACTTCTAACAACCAATAAAATTTCTGATTTTGGGAGCATGGGTTTTACCCATTGGCATCTCAAACTCTCCATTTTTTGAGAGGACTTGTGGCATGATTTTTTGATCTCTTTAAATTGCATGCATCTCATTTAATTGTTTGATTAACACAACCATGCATTTCATTCATTTCACTAGCTATTCACTTTGATTTGCTACAAGTTTTAAGAGCATTTACTTTCATAGCAAATTCAGATTTTTTATATGCAAGCATCTTTACTTGATTTTATTTAGCTTGAAATCATACTTCAAATTTGCTTATGCTTCACCATTGAGCACACTTTACAATCTTAAGTTTGATGCATTAATTAAAGTTACATTTTATTTCATGACAAGCAAATATATTTCAAGTTGAAGTTGAATTTTCATTTTCATGTTAATTTACTTTTAGATCTTACATGCCCCAAGCATCATTAAAATTTACCTCCAACTTAAGTTGGTTGAATAGACATTTTAGGGACCCTCTATCTCTATGGACTCCTCACTGTGAGATCCAAACCTTTGGGCGAGGGTGAGGTCTGAGGATTAGAGTTCAATTGTAATCTTGCTTTAGAGGTAACTAATAAAATAAATCAAGAGCACTATCTCATCACATTTACTTGTAAATTTCTCAATTTTTTTGCTATCTTGATGGTTTAAAGTTTCACATGCAAATCTTATTTCAAGAAGCACTTTAGATGCAATCATATTCATCTCTTAAATTTTGCAACAAGTTTAATTCTATGGTACTTGGAAATTTGTTTAGTTTTGCAACTTCATTGCATGTTGTCATTTTAATGGTAATTATGCTTTATGGATGATTGATATATCTTGTTTCATTGGAAAGTATCCTTATTTGGTGTTGCAAATTTAATTGCATGTTGTTATCTTGGTCTAACATTTGAGTTTTTCTATCATCTCATTTACATTCTCCAAAAAAGATTACTAATTGTTTGTGTTTTGGAAAAATATCTTGACATGCTCTGATTCATAAATCTATTTATCTTGAAAGAATTTACAATATCTTGTGCTAACATTTTCCTGTTCCACTTTTCAGGATTACTTTTGCTTGCCATTTGAAAGCATTTTACTTCATTTAAGCAAATACATTTTCATTTCAAAGAGCAATACTTTGAAGGCACTGGTTTTCATATGCTTTATGCTTATTTAAATTATGTATTGATAGTTACTTCTCATATCACTTTTTGCTTATAAATCTTAAGAAGTAATCTATTTAACTCTAACAACTCTCCTAGAAACTCACATCTTTTAACTTAGTTTTCCATTTAGAGACCACCCCCCATAGCTAACCTAGGAGATAGCTTAAACAGAGAGAGTCGGGATTAGTGTGACAACCCCTTCTCTAAGTTCCTTGCCACCAACCACACCTTGTGGGGTTAAAGGCTTTTCCCACTAACTGTAGGCAGGTGTAGGCGGCAAGCGATAACAGGGCCGACCTATGCTGCGTTGTCCCTCTGTGCCATGTTGTCTATTGCTACGTTGTGCTGCCTCTCCCACGCTGCCACTACGCTGCCTGGCCCCACACTACCACTGCGATGTCCTAAGTGCCTCCTCTCCTGCACTATCACTTGGCCTCGTGGGCCCCACTTCATCCTTTAATTAATCTGCCCAGTGACTTTAGGAAAGTGCTTTTATTCTAATGTTTTATTCATGGGTCCCCTCACCCCTTTATTTCCTGTCAAACTTAGGAAAGGCAAAAATTAATCAAAAATGAATATTCCAATTAGCTATCTACTAATTATTAGGAATGTTACAGTCCTTCCCGCCAAAATGTTACTTGTCCTCAAGCAACTGCAAGGATGGATGTTGCAAGATCTTCTCCCCCTCCCAAGTGGCATCCTCATCTGAAAAGTTCCTCCACCTGATCAGATATTCCTTGACTGTCTTGCTCATCAATTGTCTCTCCCGTGTGTCTAGAATGGTTTCTGGTTGCAGCACCAAATGACCCTCATCATCTGTAGGTGAAAGCTCCATAATGGAAATCACCTGCTTCCCTAGAGCTTTCTTCAAGCATGAGACATAGAAGATGTTATGGATCTGGTTCCCTGCTGGTAGCTCTAGCTCATATGCCACCTCACCAACTCGTCGGATCACCCTGTATGGCCCATAGAAGCGAGGTTTGAGCTTCTCTGCTCTCTTCTGCTTTAGTGTAGATTGTTTGTGTGGCTGAAGGCGGATGTAAACCAAGTCATCTACCTCAAATTGTCTCTCTACGCGGCCTCTGTCTGCATACATCTTCTGTTGGTTCTGTGTTGTGGCCAAGTTATCCTTGAGAGCCCTGAGGATGTCTTCGCTCTCTTGGACCCAATCTTTGGCCCGTGGGGCCTTGCTTGCTCCAAACATAACATCAACAAAAGTCAGAGCATGATATCCATACAAAGCATAAAATGGAAACATAACAATCGACATATGGAATGTTGTGTTGTAGCAGTATTCCCCCAAGTGGATCCAGCGCAGCCACGCCTTCTGCTGCCCCAAGACATAGTTTCGCAAGTAGCCCTCCAACCACTTGTTCACTATCTCCGTCTGTCCATCCGTCTGTGGGTGATAACTGGTACTGGGTGTCAACTCGATACCCACCAATCAGAACAACTCCTGCCAAAATCTGCCCATGAACCAACTATCCCTATCAAGACTATGGTCTTTGGGAGACCATGGAGCCTGAAAACATCCCTGAAGAACAACTCGACTACCTGTGAAGCTGTGTATCTCGCGGAGATGACGAAAAAATGTGCATACTTTGTCAGTCGATCCACGACTACAAAGATGCAGTCCTTTCCCTGCACCATGGGCAACCCTGTGATGAAATCTATGGAGATGCTCTCCCATTTCCCCTCCAGAATGGGGAGCGACTGTAGTAAACCTGCTGGATGACTCAACTCCTCTTTGTTCCTCTGGCAAACCTCGCACTCCTTGAGATGCCAGAGTACGTCCTCCTTGAGGCCTCTCCATGAGAACATCTCCCGAATGGCCCTATAAGTCTTGGTGAACCCTTGATGACCTGAGCGTGGTGAGTCATGGGCTACACGCAAGATATTCTCCCTAAGCTGGGAGCTACCTGTCAGATAAATCCTGTCCCGATAGTAGGTGACCTCTTCCATCACCCGGTACCTGTCATCTGTCACTTGTCCATCCAGCACCTCACATTCAAAATGGTCCTTGGAATACTCCACCAACAGCTGGGCTCTCCAATCTACGTCAAGTCTCATCAAGGACAACGTTGCTGGCCTTCGTGACAAAGCATCCACCACCACATTGTTCTTCCCCTTGACATACTCAATGTCGAAGTCATAGGCCTGGATTTTACTGACCCACTTCTGCTGCCTCTCCTACCACTGTTTCTGCTCAAGGAAAAACCGAAGATTGTTGTGGTTAGTCCTCACCTGAAATCTGTTACCCACCAGGTACTGTCGAAACTTAGCCAACGCATGCATGATGGCCAGCATCTCTTTGTCATATATCAGGTATAGTCTCTCATGCGGCAACAACTTTCGACTCTCAAAAGAAATAGGATGGCCTCCCTGCATCTAAACTGCTCCTACACCCTCTCCTGAAGCATCATACTCCAGCACAAAGGGCTGCGTGAAATCTAGCAATGTCAACATTGGACAGCTGCTCATTACCTCCTTGAGCCTGTCAAAGGCCCTCTTCGCAGCATCAGTCCATCCAAAATCCCCCTTCTTGCTGAGGTCCGTGAGGGGTGCTGCAAGCTGTGAAAACCCCTTGACAAACTTACAGTAATAGGTGCATATGCCTAAAAACCCCTAAAGTTCTATCACATTCTTCGATGCCGGCCAATCTCGGATGGCTCGGATCTTCTCCTTGTGGACTCTTAACCCGTCTACTCTGATAATATGACCCAAGTAGTGCATCTCTATAAGCCCAAACTCACATTTGGATAGCTTAGCGTAGAAACGTTGCTCCTCCAAAATACGCAGTACAACCTCAATATGTTGCAAGTGCTCCTCCCATGTGCGACTATAGATGAGAATGTCATCGAAGAATACCAGCACAAACTTTCTCAGCTGACCATGGAAGATGTGGTTCATACAAGACTAGATTGTGGCCAAAGCATTGGTCAGCCCAAAGGGTATCACCAAGAACTCAAATTGGCCATAATGGCATCTGAACGCAGTCTTGGGGACATCCTGGTCCCTCACATTTATTTGATGGTATCCCGACCTCAGATCTATCTTCGAGAAGAACTTCGCTCCCCTTAGCTCATCCATCAACGCATCAATCCTGGGAATTGAGTAACGGTTCTTCATGGTTTTCTTGTTGATCGCCCTGTAATCGATGCACATTCGCAATGTGCCATCCTTCTTCTTCACCAAGACCACGGAAGAAGCAAGGGGACTAGTACTAGGCCTGATGTGCCCCAACGCCAAAAGCTCATGTATGGCCCACTCAATCTCATCCCTATAGGCTTTGGGGTGCCTATAAGGGGTTGTAATAATTGCTTGGATCCCCTGCTCCAGCTCAATAGTATGCTCAAAAACCTTGTTCGGTGGTTGCCCTGGTGGTATGTCCCCAAATACCGCAGTGTCACGGTCCAATATAGACTGTACATCAGGATGCACTAACTACTCTGTCACTCCTGCCTCTGAAATACACAGCTCCATTGCCCACTCTACATCTCCCTTCTGGAAATCTGCCTCTATCCAGTGTGTCGAGACTGTCTGCGGAGAGTATGTGTGCATGCCCCTGATCATCACATGCTTCCCTCTCTTCTTATCCGTCCACTCCATCACCAACGTCTCCCAATCTATAGTGACCTTACCAAGTGTGATAACCCACTGCACACCCAATACCACATTGGTATCTGGGACGTCGACCACAAAGAAGTGATCCGTTGTGGTGTATGTCCCCATTGTCACTGCTAATGCTGGAACATATCACATGCAATGCATGGTCCTGACCAAAGATGAAAAAATCGCGATCGGGATATTATCGCCGAGGGGAAAAAATCGGAAAAAATAGTAAAAATCGGGAAAAAATCGTAAAAATCGGGAAAAAATCGGCACATACAAAAATATTCATTTTTTTTCAATTTTTTTAATATCTAAAGCATCTACAGCATAAAATAAATGCATTGACACATAAATATGAAAAAAAAACTAATATATAAGATGTGTAATTTCATGTCTAGTGCTACATCACACATAAAACTGAATCCTGTCCTGAATACTAAGTCCTGAGTCTCAACTCAACCTCAAAATATCAACAAAAAATATAAAATGTATCTCATATCATGAGTCATAATGTTATATACAAAGGAATGCACCAAATAACCTATACTACTGATTTCCTCTGCCCCTCTTGCGAGAAAATGTAACAGCTTTCCCTCTAGACGAAGAAGTTGGCGGGGCTGGCAATGGACTCTGTTGTGCTCCAGATCCTGAAGCACTAGGAGCTAAAGGAGGTAGACCACGTCCTCTACCGGTAGCAGGGGTAGGTGGTGTCACCTCCTCCTCCTATTGTTGCTTCTCCTCCTCCTCCTCCTCATGAAACTCATCATTGATTCATCGCTACTAGAAATGGGATCATCAACAAGAGATACATAAACATCATCTAGCTCAAAGTCTTCAGACTTGGATTGCTCAACCTTAAAATGCGGTAGAAAAAGATTAACATGCCTAACTAGTTGTTTTCCTTTGAGTGAAGAGTACATTCTTGTTAAGGCCACAGTAGGGGAGTTCAACAATCAATACCACCAACATCAACAAAGTTCAACAATCAATGCCACCAACATCAAGGTTCTTAAAGGACTTCATACTCTTGATCAAATGCCAATCTCATACCCTTACACATAATAGAATCAAATGGAAACAATGCAAATCCCCAAACCATGAAACCCTGAAAACCATTAAGTCTGCGGAATTTTGAGTGAAATCTAAAATTCTAGTTTCTTCATATGAAATCCAATGAGATCGAAACCACTCTTAAACATCCTGAGTCATTTCATGGTAATGTTAAAAATTTAAGTAAAAGGATGAAAATGAAAAATAAAGGAAATATCACTTTTACTTTAAGAATTTAACATTACCATGAACTGCCAACAGGGTGTGTCAGGAAAATGTGAGGGTTGCAAAAATGACAAACAAACAAAAAAAACGATTTTTGAACTTATAGGGTTGTTATTTGATGGGCCCACGATTTTTACCAAAATAATCGCGATTTTTTCGCGATAACGATTTTTTGAAAAAATCGTTGAAAAAATCGCCGATAAAATCGGCAGCCCGAAAAACTCGCGATAAAATCGCGATTTTTTCATCTTTGGTCCTGACACCTGGAACCAACACGGAGAACCCATCAAAACTCTCTGTAGGTATGCCTCTCCGCTGCACTAGCTTAGCATCAATAAAGTTATGTGTAGCCTCGCTGTCCACCAACACTGAAACACACTATCCCTAAACTATGCCTCGAACTCTCAGCGTCAAATACTTGGAGACTTCCCACAAAGATGCAAGGACTCCTCCGGTGGGTGCAAACGCTGCTCCTCCTGCTGCTGGGGGAGGTGGTGGCAGATGGTCTCCTCTTGGTGCACCAGCGCTAGCATCACCCTGCGACTCCTCATATGTCTCTTCTTCTCCCTTACTGTCGGAGAAGACCTCAATATAATGTTCCTTCCCTGCAGCACAACGATGACCGAATGCCCATGGCCCCTGGCAAGTGAAGCATAGCTTCCTCCGTCTCAAGTCTCTCCGAGTATCATCATCCAATGGCCCTCGGGGGTGGGCCTCTCGTGTCCTTTCCCTTCTGCTAGAACACTAGTATTGGTGGAAAAGTAGCTCTCATCCTTGGCAGGGCATCCTGCAAGTCCCTAGTCCTCCCCACTACATCTTGCAGCATAGTAGGCCTAGTGGATCTGACTAGTCCACACAATGGTTCTGCCAACCCGTCAATAAACATATAAATCCTCCTGATCAATGACAAATCTGGCACCATCACTGAGAGTTTCAAGAACTCGGAAATGTAAGCCTCTGCGCTCCCAGTCTGTTTGAGCTTAGTCAGCTCAACAAAATGTTCCTCTAGGTCCTTCCGATCAAATCACTCCACCAACCTTCGAGTGAACTCTGCATACGTTGTCACTCCAGCGTGACCCAGCATGGACATCCCATGGAACCACCAGTCATGGGATTCCCCCTCAAGGTGCAGCGCTACCACCTTGATAGCCTCTACCTCCTGTGAAAAATCCTAAATTTGGATTCCTACTGCAACAAATATGAATTACTTCTCCTATTATTTTTCATAATTATTTCATTACAGTGAAATATTGAAGTAACTTCTGGAATAGTCAACACAAATAATGTTGCGGAATAAATCTAAGTGCTAAAACAAACTAAACAAAATACAATGAAAAACATCCACATTTGATAGTTATTTTGGACTAAGTCCCCGGAAAAACCCAACTTGGGAAAACCGGTGCAGCAAATCTGAGGGTTTTGTATTATTAAGCAGCAGAATCTTGACTACAACTAGGGTGCCAATATTCGGCTCACCCTTCAGAGAATTCTAGACAACTGATGAAATTGTGAGATATACCTCACTCTGCAAGTCCCCGGCTCATCTAAGCAGCGCTGGTCAAGCCCCTCTCTGCCTCTACGTGATTGCCTGCGTTGGAACTGCGTAAGCCTGCGTGGGCAAGCTGAGGAACTGCGTCACCTCTCTCTGCAACTGATCAAGCTGATCTAAGACTGAGTTTTGGCCCTCTTGGCTCAGAAACCCTAGCCACTAGCTATCTCCCGACTGACTCTAGAAAGCACTGCGTCACTTCTACGTGATTCCCTTCAGGGACTGTGTCACCCCTTCAAAAAACTGTGCTGCCTCTCTTTGCGTCACTACTGCCTATCTCTGAAATGTACTCTTGGTCCTCCTAACCAGTTACTGCTTCTGCCCCTCTCTGAATCTGATCACTGAATCAAAATCACTTAGCAAACCCTGCCCTAGTGATTTGATTCTGACCAAAAGCTGTGTCTCCTCACACAAACTCGAAAATGCCAAATGCTCAATGTGCTCATTGTGTTTTCCATAGGCCCCTCGCCCTTCTTATATTCTTCGGTTGACCCTTCAACGGCCAAGATTAAAACATAATCAAGGGCTAATATTAACTTGGAGGTGATCCATGACTTTATCTAGAAGATTCACACTTAGTTTAATTAATACCCTTTAATTAATCAGTTTCCCTAAGTGTAAACCTAGGAAAACATTAAAAAACAATTAATTAATTTAATTAAACCATCTCTAAGTGGAATTTTCCAAAACAATTTCTGGGTTTTATGGAATACATGTGTCTTAGCCTATATACAAAGTTACAAGGCTAGAGCACATCCGATGCTACCATAAATCAACACTCCCTCTTAGTGAGGAAAGTGCTCTAGCAAGACAACTCAATGTGCTATTGTTTTGACTTTTGAAACATCTACCGCTATGCTGTTGATGTTGTTCACCAACACTGCACAAGAAAATGTTGCATCTGTAATGTTGTTGACTCTGCATACTGCTGCCAACTACCACTGTATTGCAACTCCCTCTAAATTCTGCAACCATGTTGCTACACTGCGTGAGCACTGCTTTGTACTGCGTGAGCACTACTCTGCACTGCGCTACAAGACTTGTGCAGTGCGCTGCTGTTGCTCATTTGCTGCTACTACTCACCGACTGTTGTTTTTGCACTATTGCACTGTTGCTAATTGCAATAGAAAAACATCTAAAATTGGACAAGCAAAACTGCATCTGGAAAATAAGACTGACTACTGCTAACTTCTACACTAGCTCTCTGAAAAATATTGCGTTGTTGCTACTCTGCACTACGTGAGCACTGCACTGCACTGCGCTGCTGCTGCTCAACTGCAGATGTTGCTGCTCCCTCTCTACGTTGATCAGGTTCTAGTACTGTTGGCTACTACATTGTCTTCTCATCTTCCGCTGCAATTTTCCATCCTACTACTGTCTTTAGGCTGTCATAGCTCACATGTGATCCAAGAGTCCGGAAATACTCTAGGACCCTGCCATTTGTAGATTCTGGATCTACAACTCCAAGTCAGCCCATTTCTCTCCTTTCGGAATATGAGCTAACATAGTACAATCTCTTTTTGCCTCAATCTTTGCAACTCCGACTTGAAGATCTTGCTTCTCCTCTTTATCCTTTTTCTGAAGAGGACACTGTGTGGAATAATGTCCCATTTCCCCACACCTGAAGCACTTGATCTTAGACAGATCTTTCTTCTTCTTCTTCTGTTGCCCCTTTGATGCAAGGGCAGTGTTATCTTCTTCCTCCTCCTTGACTTTCGAACCGCTCCTGCCATCCTCCATATGGATTTTGAGGAGGTCTCTCCTCAGCTCTTCTTGCTGCAAGGCTGCCCACATCACTTCCCATCCTGGAAGCCTTTGCAGCTGCCCACATCGCTTCCCATCCTGGAAGCCTTTCTCTGCCCAGAATGCTCTGGAGAAAGACCTAATAGTCTTCTGAAACAGACTTCAGAGTGAGCCTTACCAGCTCTGAGTCTCTAGGTGTTGACCCCACTGCTAATAGCTAGTCTCGATTATCCTGAATACGAGACAGGAAGGAGTCAAAACGCTCTCCCTTCTTCATCCTGGTATTACGCATCTTCTTCTCCAGATACATCTTCCACTGCTCGGAAGATCCTTGGTATAGCTTTTCCAGCCCTACCCACATTTCTCTAGCAGTGCCCTTTGCTGCTATGTGAGGTACGATGTGATCCTTCACACCATCTAGGATCAACCGTTTGGCTCTTGCCATGTTTTTCTTGAAGGCTCTCAAATGTGTTGCATCAAGTGGCTCTGCAACTGCGCTGTCAATGAGGGCCTTTAGATCATGCTCATCAAGGAGAAAGTCAATCCTTGATTTCCAAATAACATAGTTGGAGGCACCCTCCAATCTATCTTGGTCATGCAGTCCGTTGCTGGCCATCTCCTCAACTGTCGATTTCTTCCTCTAACCCTCTGCTCAACTAAACTTACGCACTCCTTGTGGAGTAAGTCACTGCTTCTACTGCTGCACGGGAGAAACTAAGCTTCTTTTCAGTAAGAAACTCTCTGAGGTCAAGAAATCCCCAATCTGTGTTTTTCAGAAATTTTCTGACACTTATGCACCAGCCCTCACTGTTGTGCAGTAACTGCGTCCTTCAACTACGTCGGTCTGCTACGCTACCTCTTCTGCAACTGAAAAATCTTACCCCTCTGTCAACTCTCTCAGAGGGAGCCTTTTATGCGCTTGATTGCCCTCCTGGCTTGGACAATGTAATTTCTGGGAGGGTCTGCTGCGGCTTACGCAGATCCCAGTCTCTCCTGCGCTGATCCATTGGTTCACCCTTGTTTCTCCTGCACTTCAGCTTGAATAAGCTCTGATACCATGTGAAAAACCCTAAATCTGGATTCCTACTGTAACAAATCTGATTTACTTCTATTATTTTTCATAATTATTTCATTACGGTGAAATATTGAAATAATTTCTGGAGCAGACTACACAAATAATGTTATGGAATAAATCTAAGTGCTCAAACAAACTGAACAAAATACAATGAAAAACATCCACATTTGACACAGTTATTTTTGGACTAAGTCCCCGGAAAAACCCAACTTGGGAAAACTGGTGTAGCAGATCTGAGGGTTTTGTATTATTAAGCAGCAGAATCTTAAGTACAACTAGGGTGCCAATATCTGGTTCACCCTTCAGAGAATTCTAGACAACTAATGAAATTGTGAGATATACCTCACTCTGCAAGTCCTCGACTGATCTAAACAACCCTGGTGAAGCCCCTCTCTGCCTTTGCGTGATTGCCTATGCTGGAACTGTGTAACACTGCATGGGCACGCTGGCGAACTACGTCACCTCTCTCTGCAACTGATCGAGCTGATCTGAGACTGAGTTTTGGCCCTCCTGGCTCAGAAACCTCAGCCTCTAGCTATCTCCGGACTGACTCTGGAAGGCATTGCATCACTTTTGTGTGATTCCCTTCAGGGACAGCGTGACCCCTTCAGAAAACTACGTTGTCTCTCTCTGCGTCACTACTGCCTCTCTCTGAAATGTACTCCTGGTCCTCCTGACCAGTTACTTCTTCTGCCCCTCTCTGAATCTAATCACGGAATCAAAATCACTTAGCAAACCCTGCCCTAGTGATTTGATTCTGACCAAAAGTTGTGTCTCCTCACACAAACTCGAAAATGCCAAATGCTCAATGTGCTCAATGTGTTTTCCATAGGCCCCTCACCCTCCTTATATTCTTTCGTTAACCCTTCAACGACCAATATTAAAACATAATCAAGGGCTAAGATTAACTTGGAGGTGATCCATGACTTTATCTAGAAGATTCACACTTAGTTTAATTAATCAGTTTCCCTAAGTTTGACTTAGGAAAATATTAAAAAATGATTAATTAATTTAATTAAAACATCTCTAAGTGGAATTTTCCAAAACCATTTCTGAGTTTTATGGAATACATGTGTCTTAGCCTATATACAAAGTTACAAGGCTAGAGCACATCCGATGCTACCATAAATCAACATCTCTGCCATCTGGTTCAGCTGAAAATAGATGTCCAGCTTTTCTACCCAAGCCTTAGCCGAACACTTTAATGATCCATCAAAGGTAGGCAAGGAAAATTTGCCCATGGTACGTTGCAGGTCATTCCCCTGCGTGTACCCTCCTCCTCGATTCTAGTTTTAGGGTCAGTTGTTGTTCTTCAGCTGGCAAAAATCGTGGAAGGAGAGGGCTTCTCCAAACTCCCGCCCATACCACTGATACTCTGCAAAATAGTCCTCATAATGAGCCACCTCCGGCTACTGGGGTCCTCCTGTTCCTTCTCCTGGGGTAAAAAATGTGGGCATAGTGGAACGTGGGAGAGTGCGTAGCACCACCTGCTGCGCAACGTTCTGCTCCAAAATATCGTGAGAAGTACCAGATCCTTCTCCATTGTGAAACTCCCTGGGAATCTCACGCTTTCTATTTTCTCCGGCAATCTTCTGCCCCATTTCCTCTATCCTCTTGGAAAGCTCCTGGACAGATTTCAAGAGGAGGTTACCAAACTCCTTCCCATCAACCACCTCATCTACCATTGGTGCCTTCCCTTTGTCTTCCTCCTCCGGAATGAGGTCCTCATTTGCTGGTGTGATTTCGAGCCTACGCTCTTTGTCCCTATACCTCTGCTTCCAGTAAGTGATGAACTCTCTATCCTCGGGTGTCATAGACTGATTGCTCCACAGGTTGAGCCAAGTCTATGAGCTCTAATACCACTATAATATTCTAAATAGGAAATAAACAGCAATACAAAGCAGCGTAAACAAAAACTACAACATATAGAGATACACATGAGAAACACTGCAAAATAACCAGAACAGCAGAGCCATTTTATTAAATTTTTGAAATGAGGAACATATACAAAGTGTGCTCGGAATGATAGCACCTTGGCTTGCTCACTCAAGCTCTTTCAAAATCTCTACTCAAGCTCTGCTCTGCGCAGCTCCTCCTCTACGCAGTCCTGTTGAAAAATACTATTGTTGGCTAAAAAGGAACTGCAATATGGGGTTGCTCCGCTGCTTGGAAAATTCTGAAACTCGGACACCAACTTCTCCTCCAAAAACCTAAAATAACCCCCGAAGGAATTCTGGAACAATTGACCCCATAAATTCACCTTCTAGGGATGGCTATGATCTCTTGTTGCGTACGTTGGCCTCTATGATGAAAACATTGAAAGAAGGGCCTCCAACTCTCTGAAAAACTCAGCTATGGAAGGGTTGATCCCCTCACAATCTCTCAGCATGAAATCTCATGAAGTTCTCCTCCCCCGGAGCTGCTCTTCTCTATGACTGCATAATCTCCCTGGAAGACTGCGCTGCCCTAGAGGTGATTACATAAACCTGTGGCTGAGATGATGATGTTTCTCTCCAAAAACTAATGGGATGGCTCCTCTCCTGAGCAGGCACTCGAAGTCCCCCGAGGACGAGGTTGGGATCTCCGGTCGGAGACACCCTTGTGCTAAACAGCACTGCAGACTCCGCTAAACAGCTTGAGCGTGTTCTAGTCTTGATAGACAGAAAATCATAAGATGCAAAAATGAATGAGAAAGGTTGCCTTCCTCTCCTTTTATGCTTGTGAACCCCTAAACTCCCTTAGGCCCACCTATGTTGCATTGTCCCTCTATGCCACGTTGTCCCTTGCTACGTTGCGTTGCCTCTCCCACACTACCACTGCGCTGCCTGGCCCCACGCTGCCACTGAGCTATCCTAAGTGCCTCCTCTCCTGCGTTGTCACTTGGCCTCATGGACCCCACTTCATCCTTTAATTAATCTGCCCAGTGCCTTTAGAGATTTTATTCTAATATTTTATTCATGGGTCCCCTCACCCCTTTATTTCCTGTTAAACTTAGGAAAGGAAAAAATTAATCAAAAATGAATATTCCAATTAGCTATCTGCTAATTGGGAATATTACACAACTACATCTGCATTGCAACTTTGCGCTATTACAGCAGAAAAACATCCAAAATATTGAACCAAATGTTCAGCATGATGCATTTGATATTGGAGATCTGACTATTGCTAGTCTCTACGCTGACTCTCTAAAGTCTCTGCGCTGCTGCTGTCTCTGCACTGTGTTGCTCAGTCTCTAGTGCTCCTAGCCACTCCAATTGTCACTCTGGCACTCCTCTGCACCAACTGACATGGGTCCACCCCGCTACTTCTGATGTGGGCTCCCATAGCAAGGTATTGATCCAAGAGGTTGACTCGTCAAGGATCCTACCCATCTACAGCGCTTTCGAACTACAGTACCAGATCACCCTAATTCTCCCCTGGAGGTATATGGGCAATCATAGCAAACTCCTCCTCGATCCTCGCAGTTGCAGCGTGCAGATCATGTTTCTCTTCCTTGTCCTTCTTCTTGAGAGGGCACTGCGTAGCGTAGTGACCAAGCTTACCACACCTGAAACATTTGATCTTTGAGACGTCCTTCTTCCGCCTCCATTGCTCCTGCTTCCCCTTTGATGCAAGGGCTGCATTCCCCTCCTCCTTAGGCTTCGTCCCACTATTGTTGTTGCCATCAAGCTTGCACTTGACAAAGTCTCGCCTCATCTCTTCCTGCTGAAGAGCAACCCACAGCCCTTCCCAATCCGACAACTTCTCTCTGCCCAGGATACTCTAGACAAAGATTTCCCATTCTTCTGAGACTGAATTCAAAGCCAATCTTACCATCTCTGTGGCCTGAGGTGTTGAACCTACAGTTGAAAACTTATCTCGAACTTCCTGAAGCTTTGAAAGGAACGGATCCATGCGCTCCCCCTTCTGCATCCTTGTAGATCTCAACTTCTCCTCCAAGAACATGCTGCTCGAAAGATCCCTCATACAACGTAACCAATGCATCCCAGGCAGACCCTTTTCCAAAAATGTGTGAAACAATGTGATCCCCCACTCTGTCGAGGATCAGCCTCTTGAATTTTGCCATATCCTTCTTGCAGGAACCCTCCAAACGATCTTGATCTCTTAGCCCGGTTGCTGCCATCTTACCCAAACAAATGTCGAATGTTGCCTCTAACCCTCTACGCAGTTCACTCTACGCACTCCGTGCTGGAGTGAACAAAATTAATCTCGGTTATTATTGCTTCTACGTGGGAAATCATAATTTCTTGGGCAAGAAATTCTCTGAGGTCAGAATTCCCTCAGTATGCTCTATCTTCCTTCTTCTGGTGCTCTTCTACACTAGCAAGTTGTTGCAAAAAATCTGCGTCCCAGCTGAAGATTGCTCTGCATTGAAACTGTTGCGCTGCCCCTTCTGCCATTGGAAAATTTCCATCTGGAAATATTTTTCTCTATCGACTCACTCATAGAGAGAATTTTCCACGAAAATCTTTCACTCCTGGCACTGAACTGCGCAGCCCCTCTGGGGATTCGATCTGCTGCCTATGCAGCTCTTTGATCTCCCTTTTATGCTCAGCGCTCGGCTCTCCGGCTTTGCTCTCCTATTTCATCTGCGCTCTAATACCATGTGAAAATTCAGAATCCTGAATCCCTACTACAGCAGTCTGATATTACTTCTTCTACGTGTTAATTCCATGCAAGTTATTTACTATAAATATCAAAGTAAATACAACTGCAACTATCACTAATTAAATTATATACGGAAACAAGAACTGAGCAAGAAGAAAATATCACACACACAATTGACATCGTTATTTTTGGACTAGGTCCCCGAGAAAACCCAATGCGGGAAAACCGGTGCAGCATCTGAAGGCTTGTATTATTAAGCAGTGGTTCTGAATGAAACCTAGGATACCTTACTGGCCATCCAATATAGAGAATCTGACTAGCAGAAAAATTAGTGAGAAATACCTCACACTATCATTGTCGATGTGGCACTGATCTAGTCCCAAAATGGCTAGCCCCAAGTTGTCTCTACGCAGTCACTACAGTGTGCACTGCTCTGCGTCACAACTAATAGGGACTGCATCACTCCCTCTGGTTGATCAATTTGTTGCTTGGATGCTCGATCCTCTGGCTCTCCGGTCTCACACCCCGGCTCCCAGCACTGGATCTGATCTGACCCTCGACAAATCTGGGGATCTCCTCACAGGCTCAGCATTGCCTCAGCGTGGCTCTGCGCTACCCAGCATAGCTCTTACGTTGCCTCTTCGGGATCTTTCTCTACCTTCTTTGCATTGTATCCCCGACTCAAGAAATCTCCAATCAGAAAACTATCTCTGCCCCTCACTGCAAGAAATCTCCTCGATGATTTCTCCGGCAACTATTGTGCTGCTCACTTGAGAAATTGATCTCTTGATCTCACTTGATGTGTTTTTTCCAAATGCCAATCGAAGTCCTTCTTATAATCTTCTCGTTGAGAAATAAACGGCCCAGATTAGATTCTAATCAATGGCTCAGATCATATTGATTCGATCTCCGTCTTTTTCTAGAAGATTCACACCCAATTCTATTAATACCCTTTAATATTTTTAATTCCCTAAGTTTAGACTTGGGCATCTATTAAAAATAATTAATTATTTTAATAAAACCTCCACCTGGTGGAATTTCCCAAAACGATTTTTGGGTATTATGGAATACATGTGTCCTAGCCTCCCTGCAAATTTTGAGGTTTAGTGCACATCCGATGCTACTAGAAATCAACAAGAATGCATTTGGCCATAGGGCTATTGATTGCAAACTATATGCAAAGAAGAATATGAGTGCATTGGGAAAGTCATATGAGGATAATAGCACAAAAATATACAAACACTTTCCTTCATTTCTTGGTCACACAAAATGCCATAAATGTGACAGTCTTTACCACATAGCCAAAGATGGCAAGTTGCCCTGTACCTTAAAGAAATCTAGACAGAAGAATGAAGTCACTCAAAGCAGACTGAACATTAAGCCAAAAGGAAACAAACACAGCAGAAGGCAACCCACTAAGGTTTGGAAAAGAAAGAAAGAGCAGAATGTGACTTCAATGACGAATTAAAGTCAACATGGCCTCCAAGGGAGTTGCTCAAGAAAATTAAGGCACCCATGAGTAAAGCAGAATCCAATCAATTTTTTTATCAGAGTAGTAATCATGTAATGTCAAACATCTCAGGGGAGAGTATCCCCAACAATGTTCCTTGACGATATGACGGTCAAGTATATGAGTCTATGGTTCATGTATTTTGCACTAAGTGGCATGGATGTGTTTGTATAAATATTGGACATGAAGCAAGGGATTGTGTGCAGGATCAGAAGATTTAATAGCAAGAGTGATTCTCAAGCTAGCATACTTGTTTTCCATGACAACTCCTTTGAAAAAGGCTACTTCTCACCTGTCCTAAAAATTAAAACCCACTATCTTGGTATTGGTAGTGGAAATTGATATCCAGGAATATTCAAATTATTTGGTCAAGTTCGCGGAGCTAGATTCATCTAATTATTAACTTTCATTTTCTTTGTCTGGTCATAAGAATAAATGTGAATCCGTTTAAATTGTATTATGAGCAAAGAAAACATGGCTTTTAATTTCTATCAAAATTGAGCAAAGGCTTTGTTGAGATCTGATTCTTACATAAATAGTGATTGCATTGGAATTCAAGTACAACACAAGGCATGGCTTTTAGATCAATTTCGAGTCCTCCACAATGGGAAGAGACCTTATAGAGGAGCTATTGCAACTTTGGAACAGTTAGCGCAAACTAGCATAAAGATAGTAATTATCAATAATTCTTCAATACGTGCATTGACAACATTGGAAAAGACGAGGAAACTGGGTTTCAATCCTTCTCTTTTTGATGGTTCAATAACTAGCGAGGAATTCACACATTGTGGTGCCTTAAATTAAACAATTAACCATAATATTCTCTTTACTACAGTTTAACACCAAATTGATTTTAAAAATTCCTAATTGTATCATTCCAACAACATAAAGAGTTAATGTGAAATTTTAAATAGATAGAAAATTAAATCTTAGAAGAATGCCTGGAACTGGAATGAGTTGGAGGTGTTCTGGACTGTGGCCCTTCTCGCGAATGCAGATGATGTGTTATTAAACCAACCCTTACCTCCCATCCTATCTGGGGTCTACCTATACGGTCCCCAGATCCAGAAGACAGATCTTCTGGCCCCCGTGCTAAGAATTCCAAGAACAATCGAGGTTTCATAAAAAACAATCAAAGTTTACTCTAGTTTGTAGCTCTGTCTATCTCCCAAAATCCCTCTAGTTCCTCCCGCTTCTCAGCCTCTCACCTCCCTATTCATAATTCCCTTCCTTCCTTTTATAATTTCATAGTCACCGCCTTCATATTTGTCTCGGTTTCTCTCCATGTTACGTGGACTCTGCATGTTTGGGCTCTTATGGCTTTTAGATTTGATTTGAGTAGTTTCTAGAATATATAGGTTTTAATTTAGTTTAATTTAGGTTACTTTATTTAAAATCGAATTTCTTTAATTCATAATTTAATTAAAATTTTAATTAATTTAATTTACTTTATAATTTTAATTAAATTGCATTATTCTTTTATTCCAATATAACTTATAATTTAAATTATATTTTTCTTTAGGTATATAAGGATGGTATTCATATTAAGTACCTAACTTAATATACTTATTATATTACGGTGAGATCTAACTCTATTTCGAAAATCTTTTCATTATCCTGGTTAGGCATTTTTCAGTATTAGCCAATATGTACTAGTGCAGTACATGTGGTTCATGCATATGTAGCTATCATATGCATGCCCTGTATGTATGCTAATATCCGCCCTCTGTTTCCAAGTGTAAGTGGGTCCTTACACACATCAAAGAACTAAAAGAGATAGTATGAATAAAATAATTTTTATTATTATCCAATTTCAAAATTATAAAGACAATGTGCAATTGATTCACAAAATGGAGGCCAACTTGAGTCAAGCAAACATCTTATGCCCAAGAAACTCAAATAAAATTGATGTATAAAAACATGAGAGAGATAGCATTCCAAGTCACCAGGTCAAGTACAACCATATGTTGTAACATTATTTTTGGACATATGTTGTAACATATTAGAAAAGGCATTCCAATTGATGAAGTTCAGAGCCAAGATCATTCAGATGAGATTGAATTTTCATGTCCCAGTAGGAACGTTGTAGAAGGAAGTGTTATATTGCAAAACAAAAAATTAAAAAGCGTGTAGTTCACAAATACATTAACCGACTATTTGTTTCAAAGATTTAGAAAAATAGTTGGTGTTGGAAGAAAAACCGACCATTGAAAGGTTGAGAGGGTCCAATGGCTATTGGTTTGAGGGTGGAAGATAGGTTGAGCAGGCTGAAAATTTTGGCCCATGGAAGGAGAGGATAGTCTTACTGCTTGAGGAAGTTGAGGTGTGGGATATGTGAAAATTCAGCAAACCCTGAATCCTATTGCAGCAACCCCAATTAATTCTCCTAATTGTTAAATTAATTCTTAACAATTTATTTACTGTTAGCTACAACAAATATTGAATCAATCACACTGCAACCTACACAAATAGACCGCGGAAGAAAAATAAACACTGGAAGAAATCTATGCACACACAAAATAACACCATTATTTTTGGGCCAATGTCCCCGGGAAAACCCAACTCGAGAATACCTGTGCAGCAACTGAGCGTTTTATTATTATCCAGCAATGAAATAATCTGAGTACAACTAGATGCCCAAACTAGCAATCCTACAGAGAAAAACTGGCAAGAAAATCTAGTGAGGAAATTCCTCTCCACAGGGAAATTTGAGCACTGACCTCAACTTGAAATGGAGCTGTCCAAACTGCCTCTGCGCAATCTCCGTGCCACCCTCACACAGTCAGTGTGTCACCCAGCGTGGAACTGCATCACCTCAAGGCGTCTCGTCAGTTGTTGTCTGAGAAACTGACTCTCCTAGCCTCTAGAAACTCTGCCCAACTTCCGACATTGAATCAGTGCTTCTCCCCAAGCAAATACGAATTGCCCACTAAAGCTACTACGCTGCCACTACGTCAACCTCACAGTGGCTTCTCTGCCTCTCTACAAATGCACTCACCAGATCTAGAATGCCTCCTCTTACTTCACTGTCACTGCCCCTCTCTCACTGTTTTGACCTCACTAAATCTCTCTCCGACAACAAAACGTTGCTACTCTGGAAATTGATTTCCCAGTAAAATCAAACTACTAAAGTGTATGATTTCCAAGCCCCATCGACTTCTCTTATAATCTTCTATTGAAACTTCAACAACCAAGATTAGATCCTAATCGATGGCTAGGATTAACTTGAAATCGATCCATGTGAGTCTTTAGAACATTCACACCATGACTTAATTAATTATGATTAATTAATCATATTTCGTAAGTTTAGACTTAGGAAATAATTAAAAACTGACTAATAATCTAATTAAGTAGTCTCTAGGTGGAATTTCCAAAAATTATTTCTGCGTTTTAGAGATCTCGTGTATTCTAGCCTCTCCACAAAATTTCAAGGCTAGAACAAATCCGATGCTACAAAAACTAACAAAATATTGTAGAGAGTGCAGTACAACCTCCCATTGATCCAGTTCAATTGGCAGACTTAAACAAGCAGAATGTGAAAGCTAAGAGGATCCTTCTAGATGCTATCAGAGACCACATTATACCTCATCTATCAGGGAGGAAATATGCCTATGAGATATGAGACTCCCTAATAAATATTTACTAGAGAAACAATGAGAACAGCAAGATGGTGTTGCGTGAGAAACTGAAAAACACCAAGATGACTAAGACTAACACAGTGACCTCATACCTTACCGAGATCACATAGGTGAGAGATGAGTTGGTTGTAGTGGGAGTGATTATCCCTGAGGACCAGTTGGTCAGGATTGCATTAGATGGTTTTTCCAAGCAGTGGGATGGATTCGTAGATGCCATTATTTCCAGAGAACATTTTCCTTATTGAAGCACAATGTGGGATGATTTCATCCAAGAGGAGACCAGTAGGAGTGCTAAGAGTGGCAACGAGCATGATGGGGTAAGTGAGGATAATGTTGCCCCCGCAACTAAGGGCAACAAGAAGGCCAAAAAGGGGTCTTCTAGTGGGACCAAGCATCAAAAGGGAGAACAAGAGTTCGAGAAGGACATGAGAAAAGTGAGATGCTTTGGGTGTAAGAAAATGGGTTACTATGCCTTTCGTTGTCCCAACAAGAAGGGGAAGAAGAAGGGCATGGCAACATCAGCCGAGGTGGATGAGTTTTCCACCAAGTTTAATACAAAGTTTGCTTTAGTGGTGAGTCTAGCCACTAGTGTAGAGCAGCAGGCTCCTGACGAGGAGAGCACACTACAGGTTTAGGATCTCTAGGAGGTGCACAAGGATCGGGAGGATCACTGATTTCTTGAGTAGTGAAAAACACCTTCATTGGTAAGAGGGATTGTTGAGAAAAAGGGTACCGAGGAAGTGTTTCCTAGTTCTTTTTTCCTTTGGCCTAATAAAACACATGAGAAAAAATTTTAGTAAGTGACTTTATGAGTTATTAAAGTCATGTGAGGTGAATTTATGGGTTATTAAAGGCATGTGACTCAAAGTCACTTTATGGGGCTCAAAAGTACATGGTACTTTATACTATTAAAGTTACTTTATGTGAAAAAAGGTACAAGGTACAAAAAAAACAACATTAAAGTGACTAGGGAAGTCATTAATGAAGGGGGGGACATGAAAAGGGGAACAATGGGAGATTAGATCTCCACCCTTGATCAAGGAGAGAAGAGATCTAATCTCAGCGCTTGATCATACAGTTAGGGCTTCACTTCATTAGAGAAGACGGAAAAGGGAGAACAGGAAAAGGGGAGCATTCATTCTTCAAGTGTAAGGTTGGAGAAGAGGAAAAGAGAAAAGGAGGTTGTGAGAGCTTCAAGAGGAGGTTGAGATAGCTTCGAGTGTAGGTTGAGATAGCTTCTACAAGAAGAGGCTCTTATTTGTAATATTCCTAATAGAAATTTATAGTGATAACCAAAGACATGCAATAATTTCAACATAGAAAATTTTTCAGTGAACACACATAAACAAAAATTATGCCCAGAACACCAAATTGGTCAATTTTATAATGTATAACTGTTGGCATACAGTAGGAAAATAGGAGTGCACATGGGCTCGCACAAGGAAAGATAAAAGCCTCAGGTGGTCGATAAAAAAATGCCCAACTGCTGTAGAAGTTATGTCCTCAAGGAAACTGCGCTGGCCTAGTATTTCTACATTGTTGGCTGACTTGAGACCCCGATTAGACCCCTCAAAACTGCCCAGAAAATTATGTAATATTAGGGCTGAACTCCTTGCCAAAAACCAAGAAAAACCCATGAGGGTTTTCTCTAGTTTTGACCCTCCAAATTTGGCCTCAAACAGCTTGGCCCTTCTCCACAACCAGAAAATTACACCTGCAGTTGAGTCTGATGTTTTTTGCTCCCAAAATACTAGTAATCTCCTCACAATGGCCCTCCAACCAAAATCCCAGCAACCCAACTCCTTAAACCTCCAACTAAGACTTTCTCCAACCAACTCCCACAAGTCACTGCGCAGACCTGTAGGTGATGATGTAGTCCCTACATCCATAAATTCATACTAGAGGATGGTCTCTCTCTCCTGCTAAAAATCCTTCTCCTTTAGCCTGGAAATTGGCCAAGAAACACCCCAACAACACTACTCTCTCAATTCCTAGCACCACTCTTCCTCAATGGCTGCGTGGTGTCTCCCTTTGCGTCCCTGTTGAACCAGAATGGCGTAATCCCTGTGGAATGCCTCTCTCCCAGTGTCCAAACAAAGATGAAAGCCTTCCTAGGGTGGCACTCAAGGTCCACCGAAGAAAGGATGAGCTTCACTCCTTAGTAAGCTTTTGTGCTAAGCAGCACTTCATAGCTCAGCTAAACAGCCAAAGCAACATCAATTATCAAATTTCAAAAAGCCCCAAATGATGCTTATTTCCTCCTATTTATACTTGTTGGTGCGGAAATTTCTGAATCTTTACACTTTATGCAGAAATTATTACTATTAATCTAGTTATGCTCATCCTACTTAGATAAGTTATTAACTGAATAAAATTCAAGTTAAAATCGAAGCAAAACACATAACAGATCTCCACCAATTCAGATCTAGAACAAGTTCATGCACATATAGAAAAAGTGACACAGTTATTTCTAGAAAAATAGTCCCCGAAAAAACCCAATGCGGGAAAACCGGTCTTTTGGCTGCTAGAGGGTTTTATTATTAAGAATTTTCTGAATACAACAAGCCTGGCTTCCGGATCTCGAAAACCCGACAGAGAAATAATACATCTACAGCTCACTCGCTGATCTAGGGCCAAAATAATGACTGATCCACACCCTCAAATGGGATTTACAGAACTCATCCAAAATTAGGGTCTAGAAACCCTAGCGCTGCCCCTAAAGCTTCTGTGTCAGCCTTTGAAGCCCCTCTGACCCTCAGCGTTGCTCCCGAAAGGGCTGCGTTACTCCAGACTAGGTGACGCAGTCCTTACGCTGCCCCTTAGGGTCTCTGTGTAACCCCTGAGTGTTTCCTGCAGCAAATCACATTGTCCTTGAGGGACTGTGCACCACCTGCGTAGCATAGTTGCTGCCCTTCCTGCTGCTGCTCTCCTGCTTCTCTGCGCTGCCTCTCTAAGCTGATCTCTGCCTCTTGTTGTTTCTAGACCCTAGGATCAGATCATCCCCTTGGCCTAAATTCCCCTCTCTGCAGCTGAAACACTTCTGAGAATTCGTAGCATTCCCGCCTTAGAATCTCAGCTTAGCTTCAGTGCTCTGCCTCTGTGTGTCTTTACAAATGACCCTAAGCCTTTCCTTTATACTTTTCTTGTTGGGAAACCAACGGCCATGATCAGATCTTGAATCAATGGCTAAGATTAAAAAAAGCTTGATTCATGTGACTTAAGACAATTTCATCACATGTTTAATGCAATTCACTTTAATTATTTAAGTTCCCTAACTTTTAACTTAGGAAATACATTAAAATAATTAATTAATTTAATATCTCCTAAACGAGTTGAAATTTCCCAAATCCTTTTTTGGGTCTTGTAGATCAAGTGTATGTAATATCCCGAAGGGAAATATGCAGTGATATAAAGCATACAAACAAGACAGATGGTACTAGAAATAAACCATGAAACGGATACACAGAAAATAGAGAATGCTAAGCCATTTTATTATACTGAGAAATAGAAATAAGTACAAGAGGTGATCAGAATGATGGCACCTTGACTTGCACCAGGCAAGTGTAGGAATACTTGCAGAATATCAATGGAAATGGCTACTCTCTGCTCTAACTCCAAGCTGCTGAAATATTGTCGTGCTACTGCTACTGTGGGAACAAAATGAGTCTTTGGGGTTGCTCCCTTACTCAGAAAATTCTGATACTCTGGAATCGGCCTCTACTCACAATACCCAGAAAAGCCCAGAGAGCGTTTCTGAAATGGTTGACCCCCGAAAATGCCTCCCTTGAGGATCTATGCTATCCTCCCAAGGGCCATGCTAGTGCTGAATGCTACCCTCCAAAATATGGTCTCCCTCTCTGTCAAATGTCTCCAATAGGCAAGGGTTGGCCCCTTGCTCAATCCTCCAGCCTGAATCCTCCAAAATAGCTCCAATCTGGAGCTCTCCCAAGATGAACTACGTCCCCCTCTCTCAAGACTGCACAGTCCCTCTAAGCTCTGCTCCTCCACGAATGCAACCACCAATCCTCCTGCAAAAATCCTAATAGAATACCTCACCCGAGCAAGCACTCGAAGTCTCCCGGGGCACGATAAGTCCTAGTGTCTTCTTCAAGCACAATACGTGAAAGATGTTATGAATCTTGTTGCCCTGGGGTAGCTCCAACTCATAAGCAACCTGCCCAACTCTGCGTATCACCCTGTAAGGCCCATAAAAACGGGGCTTGAGCTTCTCAGCTCCCTTCTGCTTCAGAGTAGACTGTCAGTATGGCTGCAAACGTAGGTAGACCGAGTCCCCTACCTCAAAATGTCTCTCCACCCAACCCCTGTCGGCATACAGCGTGTGCTGGTTCTGCGCTGTAGCCATATTATCCTTGAGAGCTCGGAGGATGTCCTGACTCTCTTGGATCCAATCCTTGGCTCTCGGAGCCTTGCTGGCACCAAAAATCACATCAACAAAAGATAAAGCATGGTAACCATATACTGCGTAAAACGGAGACATACCGATGGTCATGTGATGTGTGTTATTGTAGCAGTACTCTCCTAGGTGCAGCCACTTCAGCCATGCTCTCTGCTGCCCACTGACATAGTTACGCAAGTAGCCCTCCAGCCACTTGTTAACTATCTCTGTCTGCCCATCTGTCTGTGGGTGGTAGCTAGTGCTCGGTGTCAACTCTATCCCCACCAACCGAAAAAGCTCCTGCCAAAACCCGCCCATGAAGCGGTTGTCCCTATCACTGACAATGGTCTTGGGAAGACCATGTAACCTGAAGTTGTCCCTGAAGAACAGCTCCACCACCTGTGCTGCTGTATAATGTGCGGATATGGCGAAAAAATGCGCATATTTTGTCAGTCGATCAACGAGGACGAATATACAGTCCTTGCCCTGCAGCATGGGCAACCCTGTGATGAAATCCATCGAGATACTCTCCCATTTCCCCTATGGAATGGGAAGAGGCTGCAACAAACCTGCCGGATGGTTCATCTCCCCCTTGTTGCGCTGACAAACCTCGCACTCCCTCACATGCTGGAGTACGTCCTCCTTGAGGCTCTTCCATGGGAACCTCTCTCTGATGGCCCTGTAGGTTTTGGTAAACCCCTGACGGCTAGACAATGGTGAATCGTGAGAAGCCTACAATATCTTCTTCTTGAGCTGAAAACCCTCAGTCAAGAAGATCCTGTCCCTGTAGTAGATGATCTCATCCATCACCCTATATCTGTCATCTGTCACCTGTCCATCCAAAACCTCACAAGCAAATATGTCCTTGGATTACTCCACCAATAGTCGAACCCTCCAATCTGCGTCCAAACTCATCAAAGACAACGTGGCTGGTTTGCGTGAAAGTGCCACGTTGTCTTTGATCTTGCTGACCCACTTCTGCTGCCTCTCCTGTAGCTGTTTCTGCTCTAAGAAAAAACTGAGGCTGTTGTGGTCAGTCCTCACCCTAAACCTGTTACCTACCAGGTACTGCCGAAATTTGGCCAATGCATGCATGATGGCCAGCATCTCCTTGTCGTATATGGCATACAACCGCGCATGTGGTAGGAGCTTCCGGCTCTCAAAAGCTATAGGGTCGCCTCCCTGCATCAACACTGCGCCTATCCCCTCTCCTGATGCATCACACTCCAGAACGAATCGCTACGTGAATTCTGGTAATGCTAGCACTGGACAACTGCTCATCACCTCCTTGAGCCTGTCAAAGGCTCGCTGCGCTGTGTCTGTCCAACTGAATGCCCCCTTCTTCGTCAAATCCGTAAAGGGTGCAGCAAGCTGAGAGAAACTCTTGACGAACTTCCTGTAGTAGGTGCAGATACCCACAAACCCCCGAAGTTCCGTCACGTTTCTCGGCTCTGGCCAATCCCTAATGGCCCTGATCTTCTCCTTGTGGACCCTCACTCCGTCCACCCCTATGATGTGTCCCAAGTATAGCATCTCCGTCAACCCAAACTCGCACTTGGAGAGCTTAGCATAAAACTATTGCTCCTCCAAAATACGCAACACTGCCTCTATGTGCTGGAGATGCTCCTCCCATGTCCTGCTATATCTCAATATGTCATCAAATAAAACCAACACACACTTCCTCAGGTGGCTGCGGAAAATGTGGTTCATACATGACTAGAAGGTGGTCGGTGCATTGGTTAGCCCGAAGGGCATCACCAAGAACTCAAAATGGCCATAGTGGCACCTGAAAGCGGTCTTGGGAATGTCTTGTTCCCTCACGCGAATCTGATGGTACCCGGATCTCAAATCAATCTTTGAGAAGAACTATGCCCCTCTCAACTCATCCATCGGTTTGTCAATCCGTGGAATAGGGTACCTATTCTTCATGGTCTTTTTGTTCAGGGCCCTGTAATCAATGCACATCCTCAATGTGCCGTCCTTCTTCTTCACCAACACTACTGAAGAAGCGAAAGGACTGGTGATAGGCCGAATGTGTCCAAGAGCTAACAGCTCGTGGATAGCCCGCTCGATCTCGTCCCGATAGGCCTTGGGGTGCCTATAGGGTGTGGTAATGACAGCCTATATGCCCTGCTCTAGCTCAATCGTATGCTCAAATCCCCGATCCGGTGGCTGTCCTACTGGTATCTCCCCAAACACCGTAGCATACCCATCAAGGATGGTCTGTACCTCTGGATGAACTGTCTGCCCGGTAGTCCCTGCCTCTGATGTACGCAGCTCTACTGCCTGTTATCGCTTGCCGCCTACACCTACCTACAGTTAGTGGGAAAAGCTTTCAACCCTACAGGTGTGGTTGGTGGCAAGGAACTCAGAGAAGGGGCTGTCACATATTCCCAACTCTCTCCGTTTAAGCTATCTCCTAGGCTAGCTAAGGGGGGTGGTCCCTAAAGGAAAACTAAGTTAAAGATGTGAGATTTCTAGGAGAACTGATTAGAAGGAATTACTTGTCAAAGATGACTCGATTTCCAATATGTAAACAAGCATACAAGTATATGAGCAATATTCAATGACGTGTTCAAAATATAGACCAGTGCTTTAAAGTAGATAACAAATGCTTGCTCAAAAAATGAAATTCAAGATATAATGACAATAATCCCACAACGGAAGTGTTAGACCAAGATCACAATATGCAATTAAATTTGCAACACCAAATAAAGGTATTTGCCAATGAAACGAGATATATCAATCATCCATAAACATAATGATCATTAAAATGACAACATGCAATGAAGTTGTATGTAGAAGCAAATTTCCAAGTACCATAGAATTAAACTTGTTGCAAAATTTAAAGAATTAAAATGCTTGCATCCAAAGTGCTTCTTGAGATAATATTTGCATGTGAATCTTTAAACCATCAAGATAGCAAAAAATTTGGGAACTTTGCAAGTAAATGTGATGAGATAGTGCTCTTGGTTTATTTTATTAATTGGTTCTAAAGCAAGGTTACAATTGAACTCTAATCCTCAGACCTCTAGGATTAGAGTTCAATTGTAACCTTTAGAATAATTAATAAAAACTACCAAACTATCTCATCACATTTATTGCAAAGTTCTAAATTTTCTTATACAGTGGCATTAATGATGCATTACAAAATATATTATTTCAAACTGCTGAATACGAGCATTCCTTCATTTTACAACAATTTAATTCTATGGTACCCAAGTACTTCTATACAACTACGTACATGTTGTCATTTTAATGATCATTATGCTTATGGATGATTGATATATCTCGTTTCATTGGCAAATACCCTTATTTGGTGTTGCAAATTTAATTGCATATTGTGATCTTGGTCTAACACTTCCTTTGTGGGATTATTGTCATTATATCTTGAATTTCATTTTTGAGCAAGCATCATTTACTTTAAAGCACTGGTCTATATTTTGAACACATCATTGAATATTGCTCATATAATTATATGCTTGTTTACATATTGGAATCGAGTCATCTTTGATAAGTAATTCCTTCAGAAATCTCACATCTTTAACTTAGTTTTCCTTTGGAGACCAACTTAGCTAACAGAATAGCTTAAACGGAGAATTGCCGGGTACTAGTGTTTTCGCTTCCCCTTCTATGAGTTCCCTTTTGCCACCAACCACTGTGGGGTGAAGGCTTTCCCACTAAGCTAGCAGGTAAATGAGCGACAAGTGATGGCTGCTGCCCACTCTGCGTGCTTGCTCTCACTCCACTCCTCGTCTCGCCAGGGGGAGTACGCCTCCATCTGGTGAGTTGAAACTGTCTAAGGTGGGTAAGTGTGCATGCCCCGTATCTTCTCGTGCTTCCCGGTCTTCTTGTCATCCCACTCCATCTCCAAGGCCTCCCAATCTATGGTGACCTTCCCTAGAGTGATCAGCCACTGTACACCTAATACCACATTGGTATCCGGTATGTTAACCACGAAAAAGTGGTCAGTCACTGTGTAGGTGCCCATCATCACTGCCAGCACTAGGACATAACTGGCACACAGCATAGTCTGATCTCCTGGGACCAACACTGAAAACCAATCGAAGCTCTATGTCTGTATGCCTCTCTGCACTACCATCTGTGCATCGATGAAGTTGTGGGTTGCCCCACTGTCCACCAGTACTGATACTCGCTGCCCCCGCACTGTACCTCGGACACGCAGCATCAGATACTTGGGAACTCCTAGCAATGCTGCAAGGGTTCCTCCAGTAGGTGCAAAGGCTGCACCTCCTGCTCCTGGTGCTGGAGGTGGCAAATGATCCTGCGCTGCATGGCTGCCCCTTGCCCCCACATCATCATACTCATCTTCTTCCCCACTTCTCTCAGAGAAGACCTCAATATAATGTGCTTTGCCAGCAGCACATATGTGTCCTGGAGCCCACGGCTCCTGACAGGTGAAACACAATCTCTTCTTCTTCAACTCCCTCCTGGCATCATCATCCAACTGTCCTCTACCCTGATTCCCCTTTGGAGGCGGAATCCTCACATCCTTCCCCTTAGGCTGGAAGGCCGGTCTCTGGGGGTAAGGCATCCTGGTCCTGGGTAAGGCATCATGCAAGTCCTGTGTCCTGCCAACTGCATCATGGAGTGTGGTCGGTCTAGTGGATCTGACCAATCCCCGAAGCGGCTTTGCTAGCCCATCAATGAACATGTAGATCATCCATGCCGCGGATAGATCTAGTACCATCACCGAGAGTCTCAGGAAATCTGAGATGTATGTATCCGAACTCCCGGTCTACTTGAGCCTCGTCAGCTCAACAAAGTGCTCCTCCGAATCCCTCCAATCAAACCTCTCTATCAACCTCCGGGTGAACTCGGCATAAGCTGTCACTGTCGAGTGCCCGATTGTAACCATCCCGTGGACGGTGGAACCACCAATCTTGGGCCTCGCCATCCAGATGCAGCGCTGCCACCTTGATGGCCTCCGTCTCTGCCATCTGGTTGAGCTGGAAGTATATGTCCAGCTTCTCCACCCAAGCCTTTGCCGAACTGTTTCATGAACCATCAAACATAGGCAAATGGAACCTGCTCATCGTACGCTGATTGTCTCCGTCGTGATAATGCCGATGTCCCCTATGATGGTCGCGGGGTCTGTTGTCCCGCTTGAGCTGGACAAAGTCACAAAATGAGAGGGCATCCCTGAACTCCTGCCCGTATGCCTGGTACTCAGCAAAGTAATCACCCATGTGGCCAGGTTCCTACTCCTGCTATGCTCCTGCCCCTGTGTCTACAGCGAGAAAAGTGGGCATAGTGGAACGTGTGGATGCATGAGATACAATGTGTTTAGTGGCATCGTGCTCCTGCAAATGGTGGAATGTGCCTGATCCCTCACCAATCTGGAAACCCCTTGGGGTTTTACGCTGCCTAGCCTCTACAACAGTGAATCTCTGTCCCATCACCTCAATCTGCCTTGATAGATCCTATACTGACTTGAGGAGCATATCCGCAAACTCCTTCGCGGCACCATCATCCTCCATCGGTGCCTTCTGCTCTGCGTCCACTACTGGAGCGCAGTCACCCTCTCCGTAGGTGATTTGCAACCTACGCTCTCAGTCACGGTACTTCCTACCCCTGTAGCAAATATACGGCTTCTCTTCCAATGTAATAGACAACTTGCTCCACAGGCTGAGCCAGGGCTATGAGCTCTGATACCACTGTAATATCCCGAAGGGAAATATGCAGTAATATAAAGCACACAAACAAGACAGATGGTACTAGAAATAAACCATGAAACAGATACATAGAAAATAGAGAATGCTAAGCCATTTTATTATACTAAGAAATAGAAATAAGTACAAGAGGTGATCAGAATGATGGCACCTCGACTTGCACCAGGCAAGTGTAGGAATACTCTCAGAATATCAATGGAAATGGCTACTCTCTGCTCTAACTCCAAGCTGCTGAAATACTGCCGCGCTGCTAATACTGCGGGAACAAAATGAGTCTTTGGGGCTGCTCCCCTACTCGGAAAATTCTGATACTCTAGAATCTGCCTCTACTCACAATACCCAGAAAAGCCCAGAGAGCATTTCTGAAATGGTCGACCCCCAAAAATGCCTCCCTTGAGGATCTACGCTATCCTCCCAAGGGCCACGCTAGTGCTGAATGCTACCCTCCAAAATATGGTCTCCCTCTCTGTCAGATGTCTCCAATAGGCAAGGGCTAGCCCCTTGCTCAATCCTCCGGCCTGAATCCTCCAAAATAGCTCCAATCCGGAGCTCTCCCAAGATGAACTGCGTCCCCCTCTCTCAAGACTGCGCAGTCCCTCTAAGCTCTGCTCCTCCACGAATGCAACCACCAATCCTCCTGCAAAAATGCTGATAGAATACCTCACCCGAGCAAGCACTCGAAGTCTCCCGAGGCTGAGGGTGGGATCTCCGCACGGAGACACCCGGTGTACTAAACAGTACTGCAGACAAGCTAAACAGCTACCATGCTCCAAGTCGAATGACAAGTTCCAAGATACATAAACATGAATGATGAAATGAACAGGCTCTCCTCCCTTTTATCACGATGGGCCTCTCTCAACCCTAGGCCCCACCATCTCCTACATGTCCCTTGGCCCACGTTGGCCCTCTCAACTGCGTGAGGTAGGCCCCACGCTGCTCACGTGGTCTGCGTCCTCCTCTCCCTACGCTATCCACTTGGCCACTAGGCCCCACTTCCTCAAATACGATGTGGACTTTAGGGAAACACTTTATCCTAAGTGAGTTATTTAATATTTCACTCACTTTATTCATGCTCCAACTATAATAAGGCAAAATTGGTCAAAATTAATATTTCCAATTAGCTATCATTAATTGGGAATATTACAGTGTACTCCACAAATTTGGGATCTAGAGCACAACTGATGCTACCCCAAATACACAAAATCTCAACACTCCCTCTTAGCATAAAGGGTGTGCTCTAACAATACATCACACTATGCATTACAAGATTTTGGGCACTAGTTTTGTTGTGTTGATGCTTGGCCTGCTGCCACTCAACTCTGCATTGTTGCTGCCATTCTATACTGTTGCCCATGACTCTGCCACTGCCACTGCAACCACTGTACTGCAACTCCCTCTCAATATGTTGCATCTGTGTTGCTCATAGCACTGCCACTGCTAATCTGCTGCGCTGCAACTTCAGTTGTTGAAAGAAACAACTGAATCTCCTGCCCAATATTTGACAGACAAGTCAGATGGGCTGCATCTTCATCACTGAAGCTCCATAGGCTACAAATCTATGCTGGCATCTGAAGGATGATGCACAGCTACAACTCTGCACTGCGTAAGCAGACTCCCTCTACACTACCAAAGTCACATCAGCCCCTTGTGCTAAAATCTCTCACGCTGCTACTGCACTGCGCTGTCCCTCTGAAGCCTTTTGTGCTGCTGCAGCTCTGCACTGCATAACCAGCTCTGCTCTGCGTTGTTGAAGTCACATCAGCCTCTGCGTTGTTGCTATGTCTACATTATTGCTACTCTGCTCTGCACTGCTCCTCCCAGTGTTTAGATCTGCCTCTGCTTTATCTGTGATCTATGCACCCACTGCTCCACTTGTCCCGCTACTGTCTTAACGCTGTCGTAGCTCGCATGTGATCCAAGAGATGAGCTACTCAAGGATCCCGCCCCTTTCTATGTAGCTTCTCCACATATCCATGTCGCCCCACTTTCGTGGTTCATGAGCGCTAATGGCTGCATCATCTTCTGACCGATCATCTGCCACAGCAGCCTTGGAAGAAGAAGCTTCCTTGTCATTTTTCTTCCGAGGACAATTGCTGGAAAAATATCCCATTTCACCACACTGGAAGCACTTGATCTTTAACAAATCCTTCTTCTTCTTTCCCTGCTACCTCTTTGATGCCAAGGCTGCATCTTCTTCAGCTTCCTTCTTCACTTTGCTCAATCCAAAGCTGTGTTGCTTCTTGGTGAATTTGCGGAGTTCTTCTTGACACAGAATTGACCACAAGCTATCCCAATTTGGGAGGTCCACTTTGCCCAAGATACTTTGGACAAAGGTTTCCCACTAAACTGTGACTGCATTGAGAGCAATCCTGACCATCACATCGTCTTCCACCTTAGAACCCATTGCAGTCAACTTATCTCTGATTGACTGCAATCTGAAGAGAAAATGCTCCATACCTTCTCCCTTGGTCATCATGAATGACCTCATCTATGTCTCCAACAGCTTCTTCCTTTGGACAGATTTTCCCTCGTATAGGGAGATAAAGGGCTTCCATATCTCATTAGTTTTCTTCTTCTCATCTAAGTGTGGAACAATATGGTCCTTAATTCCATCCATAATTAGCCGCTTGGCATGCCCAGCAGCTTCCTTATGCTCCCAAAGGAGATTCGAATCGGTCGGTGTGGCCAGAATTTGCTCTACATGGTCTCTAAGATTGTATGCCTCAAGGACTATCAAGATCCTTGCCTTCCAAACTGAAAAGTTTGAGAGGCCATCCAGCCTGTCCTGATCACACACTCCATGAGGAGCCATTTGCTCAGAATATGTCGGAACTTCCTTTTCTCTTTGCTAGAGAATTGGATCTAACGCCCTTTGGCGAAACAAACACCTTTTGCTCCCTCTGACAACTGATGTGCCTCCTTGGAAATCTTCCAAATCAACAATGATTCAGCCCCCTTTGATCCTCTGATCAAACTGCAAGTTTCTCAGGCTAGCAACTCTCTGAGAAGCTGATCTCCTCCTGCTCTTTGTCACTTGTGCTTAGGCTAAAAGTCTGAAAACTTCAGAAATTTAACCCCACCAGAACCTTCTGAATTTCTGCATCTTTTCTTCAGTCTTTTCTGGATCAGACAGATTCAGATCTACATCACACTGGCAAGCTTCAGACTAATCCAGCGTTGTTTATGAGCTGCCTCTACGCAGTAATTGCGTGGGCTTGCTAGGAGACAGCGTTAGACTGCGTCACCCTTCCCTCTGCGTGAATCTTCCTCTGAAAACTGCGTTGTCCCTTTAGATCTACATTTCTGCTGCTTTTCCAGCTGCTTCCTACAGCTAGAACCTTCAGTCTCTTGCTGGTGACCGTCCTAGATCTGCAATTGCTCTGATACCATGTGGAAATTTTTGAATCTTTACACTTTATGCAGAAATTATTACTGTTAATCTGGTTAAGCTCCTCCTACTTAGATAAGTCATTAACTGAATAAAATTCTAGTTAAAATTGAAGCAAAACACATAACAGATCTTCACCAATTCAGATCTAGAACAAGTTCATGCACATATAGACAAAGTGACATAGTTATTTCTGGACAAATAGTCCCCGGAAAAACCCAATGCAGGAAAATCGGTCCTCTGGCTATTGGAAGGTTTTATTATTAAGAATTTTCTAAATACAATCCTGGGTTCCAGATCTGGAAAACCCGACAGAGAAATAATAAATCTACAGCTCACTCGCTAATCTAGGGCCAAAATTGTTGAGATTTTGTGTATTTGGGGTAGCATCAGTTGTGCTCTAGGTCCCAAATTTTGTGGAGGGACTAGAGTACACTTGATCTACAAGACCCAGACATGGATTTGAGAAATTTCAAGTTGTGTTCAAATTATTCAGATAATTAATTATTTTTAATGGATTTCCTAAGTCTAACTAAGGAAAATAAAATAATTAAAGTGAATTAATCAACACATGTGCTGAAATTGTCGTAAGTCACATGGATCAAGCAGTGTTTTAATCTCAGTCGTTGATGGATGATTTAATCTCGGCCGTTGAAGGGTTCAACGAAAAAGTATAAGAGAAAGGCTTGAGGGTCAAATGAGAACACATAATTTCTGTAGAACTGAGGAATAGATCTGGAATTCTAGGGTGGGTTTGCTAAGAATTTCCAGTGGAATTTCCTGCAGTGGGGGTAGTATTGACCAAGGGAATGTTCAGATTCCAGGGCCAAGAGACAGCAAGAGGCAAGAGGCGCTGCTCAAGGACAGCCCAGAGAGGTTTCAGAGCCACGTAGAGTAACAGGGATAGTGCAGAGACAGCGCAGAGGCAGCTAGGGCCACGTTGGCCAAGAAGAGGTAGCGCAAGGGCAGCGTAGACCCTCCTAGGGTGACGCAAGCCCTCCTAGAGCCACGTAGAGGCTGACGTAGTCCCTCCAGGGCAACACTGGGGCTTCAGAAGCAGCGCTGAGGGTTTCTAGGGTCAGATCTGGGCTGAGTCCTGTAAATCCCATTTGAGGGTGTGGATCAGTCAGATAGTTGGGACTAGATCTTCGGGTTAGCTGCAGATTTTGTATCTTTTATTCTCTGTCGGGTTTTCCAAGGTTGGAACCCAGAGTTGCTATACTCAGAGCTACTTAATAATAAAACCCTCATATCTGCTGAACCGCTTTTCCTACTTTGGGTTTTTCCAAGGACTTATGTCCAAAAATCCATGTGTCACTTTGTTGCATGAGTGAATTATTCAATAAATGATCTGCATGTGTAGGTTGTGGTTGTGTTTATTTTTCGTATTTTCTGAAAATAACTTGTATAAATTAGAACCAATACATTGCAGTAGAATTTTCACATGGTATCAGAACGATAGCAGATCAAGCTAAATCTCTAGCAAATCGGCTGAAGAAATATATTTTCTGCAAGGTGGCAGAAGAAGCAACAGATCCAGAAAGGGCATCTTGACAGCAAGGGAAAGCAGATCCAGGAGACAGCGTTGACGCTGCAGAAGGCCTCTAGGCTTACGCAGACCCTTCCCAGGGCAGCGTAAGGGCTACGTCACCTAGTCTGGGGTTACACAGTCCACTTCTCAGCAGCGCCGGGACTGCGTTGGGCCAGCCAATAGGACGATGTCCAGTCAATTCTCTTGTTCCATAAATTTTTGCCAAGATTCGGAAGCAGTGCTGGTGGGGTAGAGATTCTGCAGGTGCAAAATTGTGCCTAACTAAGGCAACAAAGGCGGGAGGAAGACAATCATTCAACAGATTTGAGCCAAACAGATATGAGATTCAATCGGGAGGATCGAAGAATACTGTCCATTTGAGTTTTGGTAGAAGATTTCCAAGAGGGAAGTCAGTTTGCAGAAAGAAGCAGTTAATAGAGGGTTTCTAGTCACCAAGAAACCCAGATCCAGAGGGAGAAGTATTGTTTTCTTCAGATCTAAGAAAAGATGGCTCGATAGAGACTGAGGGATCAAGATAGATTGGATGGCATGTCCAACTATGTTATCTGGAAGACCAGAATCCTCTTAGTTCTAGATGAGTATGGTCTCAAAGATCATGCAGAGAAGACACTTGTTGTACCAATCGATGCAGATCCACTCAAGAAGTATGAAGAGAATCAAGCACGGACGAAGAGCTTGATCATAGACGAAGTCAGAAAACACGTGATTCCTCATGTCACTGGTAAGAATACAGCACGACATGTGGTCAGCATTGGAAGTGATGTACCAAGGAGGTTCTTTGCCAAGAGGAGATCAGGAGGATCACCAAGAAATAGTCCAACAGTGGAGGAAGTGGATCAGCCAGAGTGAAGAAAGAAGAGGAGGAGGATGCAGCCCTTGCATCAAGGGAAAAGAAGCAAGGGAAGAAGAAGAAGGACCTCTCCAAGGTTCGATGCTTTAACTATGGTGATCTTGGTCATTTCGCCAACAGTTGTCCTAAGAAGAAGGACAAAGGAACTTCTGATTCCAAGGCTACAGTAGCAAATGACGATGGCTCTGATGATGATGTAGCCATGATTGTTCATGCACCTCGAGAGAAGAGGTGGGGTGACATGGATATATAGAGTATCCAGTTTGTTGGCAGGATGCTTAAGTCAGCCCTATTCTTGGATCACATACGAACTACGGGAGCCTTAAGACGACAGCGGGATGAGTCAGGGGATGGTTGTAGATGAGCACATTGAAGAGCAAGAGGGAGTTGAAGAGCTGAAAAGTGAGCAGCGTGATGCAGAGGCAGCGGCAGTGTGGAGGCAACAGCACAGAGAGGTTGATGTGACTTCAGCAGTACAGAGAAGTTGGGCTCACACAATGTAGTGTTGCAACATAACAGTGTCTCCAGGGGGGCAGCGTGATTCAACATCTAGGAGGCTTCAGTGGTGGAGGGCAACTTGACTTGTCTGTCAAATAGTTGGACAGAGTTATTCAGTTGTGTACTTCTCAGCAACTGAATTGTAGTGCAACAGTTAGCAGTGGCAATGCTATGGGCAGCATGATGGCAGCAATTTCCCAAATCCATTTCTGGGTCTTGTAGATCAGGTGAACCCTAGTCCCTCCACAAAGTTTGGGAGCTAGAGAACCACTGATGCTACCTCAAATACACAAAATCTCAACATTTTCCACGCTACCATCTGCAGCATACTTGATCTTGTAGATCCATCTCAAGCCTACCACTGATTTGTCCTGAGGTTTAGGTACCACTTCCCAGACATCATTGATCATTATGGAATTGTATTCCTCCACCATAGCATCTCTACCAATACTTGATGTTGAACTGCCTCCTGAAAACTAGAGCGTTCTCCAACCTAGGCCACCAAAGCTTAGTATCTATCTGGTTGTCTACATTGCCTTTTCTCAATTCTAGGAGCTCCAATGAACTCCTTTGCATCCCTTAGTATCTGTCGTAATTCCCGGCTCGTTCTTCCACTCGTAGTTGGAGGATCTACTTGCTCCTCCTCCTGCAAATCTTCCTACGATGACACTTCTGGATTCTTATGCCTTGGAGAAGCGTTGGTGCTGGTTTCGGTTGGTCGACGTCGCTGGACCAATGGATTGTCCTCTGACTGCTTTTCGGAAGGCATTTCTCAGGATTTCCTAAAAGCTTTATCCTCCATGAACTTTACATCCCGTCGTACTACGACTTTCCTACTGACAGGAATGTAGATTCTAAATGCCTTAGCATTCTCGCTATATCCCACTAGATATCCTTTTTCCGCAGTCTGATCCAACTTCTTTCTCTTTTCTTCAGGTATATGGGAGTACGCCAAACTCCCAAAGATCCTGAAATGACTCACTTCTAGCTTCCTGCCAGTGAAGACACCCTCTGGTGTAATCTTACCTAGTGCCCTGTGAGAAACCCTGTTCTGAACATACAAAGTTGTGCTGCATGCTTCTGCCCATAGAAATTTGGGCATATCCTGATCATACAACATTGTCCTCGCTGCTTCAACAATAGTTGTGTTTTTCTTCTCTACAACCCCACACTTCTCCGGATTATATGGAGCGGTCCATTCTCTTTCGATGCCTTCCCTTGCGTAGAACTCAGTGAAGTCTTTATCAATATATTCTCCACCATTGTCTGAACGCAATACTTTTATCGTCTTCCCTGTGAGATTCTCAAACATAGCCTTAAACTCTTTGAATCGATCAAAGACCTCATCCTTCGTCTTTAGAAAGTAGATCCCAAGTCTTTCAGGAATGGTCAGCAATGAAGGTGACGAAGTATTCAACATCACTAGGAGCTCGTGTGGACATTGGTCCGCAGATATCTGAGTGTATTAATCCCAAAACACTCTTTTCCCTATTGTTACTTCTGGAATAAGCCGCTTTGGCATACTTGCCTAGTACGCGCCCTCTACAGACATCATCTCGTTTGGTGCTTAACTTTGGAACTCCTGTGACAGTTTCTCTGAGAATTCTTAGAGCCCCATGGTGTAAGTGTCGCATCCTTCTGTGCCATGGTTCATTCAAATATTTGTCATCATTGTTTCCTATCAGTGCCATTGGAGATTCTAGCTGTAACTTATACAGTATGTTTCCTCTGACTCCAATTTGGGCCTTCTTCTTCCAACTCGGGTGTTTGACATATACTTTCTTTCCAACCAAGTATACATCATAGCCCTTGTTTTGTAACTGAGATACAAAGAGAAAATTCATCCCCAATTCAGGCACATGCAGCACATTGGTAGCCCGAAGTCGATCTCCTGCTTCTGTTTGAAAAACTATAGTACCTCTTCCAACAAGGGTACATTTAACCTTATTTCCCATGGTGATTTGAAAGTTCATTTGTTCTTCTTGGTATCTCGAGAAACATTCTCGTATTCCCATCATGTGCGCAAAAGCCTCGCTATCAATATACCAAACCTCGGAGGAAGCAGAACTTCACAAGCAAGCGACTTCTTCTTCCAATCTAGAAGTCAACACAGAAATGGCGTGATCCATCATATCTTTTGTGCTTTCCTCTTTCCCAGGAGAACTGCGTGAGCCCCTTCGAGTTGTTGCTCCAGCAGCATCAAGACAACGACTCATTGCAGAATCTCCAACCCTGTTGCTCGAACTCTGCTCTGATACCATGTTAAAATTTCTAACTTTAAATTCTATTGCAGTAACTGATTTATTTCTCCTACTTATTTTCCATAATAAGTTATTTACAAAACCCTTAAGTCAACAACAAAATAAATTCCACTGCAGATATCACATAATTGCATTTAGAAAATAACAGTGAAATGCAAGCACAAGAATCCATCACATCAACACAGTTGTTTTTGGACAATAGTCCCCGAAAAAACCCAATGCGGGAACCGGAAAACTGGTGCACCAGATGAGGGTTTATTTATTATTCTTCAACAACAATCTCTTTACAAGGAATAATTTGCAGAATCATGGAGAAACTTTTGTGAAAACACCTGACATAGTTTTCTCCAATCACTGGAGAAATTATGACACCCAAGAAACCCTCCAACCTCCATTGTGTCACCTTTGCGTCCTCTTCTGTGTGAGGACTACGTCCTCTGCTATGCTGCCTGTCTGCACTGTCCCTTTGTGTTGTCCCTCTATTTCTCTACGTCCCTCCTCCTCTATCTGTGACTGTTGCTGATACCCTCCTCTTCCTTCACCCTGCAACTCTCCCTCTAAAATCAAACTCTTATTTCTGGAGTATCGACTTCCCTCGAGTTATTGAGTATTTCCCTGGTGTATCTCCAACTAACCCTAAATTCTTCATTTATACTTTTCCTGTTGAGATATCAACGGTCGTGATCAAATCTCTAATCAACGGCTAAGATTAAAACGGACTTCATCCTCGTCTCTTAGAAGCTTCTCACCCATATTTATATTAATTCCCTTTAATTATTTTAATTTCCTAAGTTTTAACTTAGGAAGCATTAAAAATAATTAATTATTTTCATATAATGCACTTCGGGTGCAATTTATCCAAATGTTTTATGGATCTTGGAGATCTCACATATTCTAGCACCTCCACAAAATTTTGGATGCTACCCAAAAAAATTGACAAGTATTAATTAAGTCAGGTGCAAATCTTCTAGAAAAAGGCGTGGATCGAGTCCTAGTTAATCTTAGCCATCGATTAAGTTTTAATCATGGTCGTTGATGTCTCAACGATAAATTATAAGAAGGAACTCTATGGGCACTTGGAGAACAAATTGACAGAGATCGAATTCACTGGCAGATCGATTTCCTAAGTAGCAACGTTGAGTTGTTAGAGAGAGAGTTAGCGAGCTCGTTGCAGTAAGAGAGTGCCGGGGATAGTAAAGGTCGGAGGAAGCTTTTCCAGATCCAGTGAGTGCATAGCAGAGAGGCAGCGAGTGCCACAAAGAGGCAGCGTAGAGGCCATGCAGAGGCTGTGCAATGCTTCAGAGGAGATCAGCAATTTCACTGGGAGGCAGAGGTGATTCAGTGCCAAAAGTCGGAGAGATTTTCCGAAGGCCAGGAGGGTCCAATTTCCAGACAGCAGAAGATCAGAGGCGAGGAGAAGGTTGTTGCCAATTGTGTGACGTAGAACTGCGTAGACTAATGCAGTGGCTGCGGAGAGCAGCTCTTCCAGAGCTAAGGTCAATGTCGGATCCCTAGTGGCAGTGAGATTTTTCTCATTAGGCCCATTTGTCAGTTTTTCTCTGTATGATTTTCCAGGATAGGAAATCATAGATTTGTATTCAGAATTTAATATTGTTTAATATACAAACCCTCAGCTGCTTCACCGGTTTTCTCGCATTGGGTTTTTCCAGGGAAATTTGGTCCATAAATAAATGAGTTATTTGTGTGTGTGTTTCTATATTTCCTGCATTGTATTTATTTTCCACAGGATTTATTTGTGAGGGTTGTAGTGTATTGATTTCAATATTTACCGTAGAACACGATAAATAATTTGTTTAGTAAAATAACAAATAGAAGAAATCTAATCAGTTGTTGCAGTAGGATTCTGAGTAACAGAATGTTCACACTACTCCCTCACCCAGATCTGATGATACCCTGAGCACAGATCTATCTTAGAGAAGTATTTCACTCCTCTAATCTCATCTATCAACTTGTCAATGCGTGGGATGGGATATCAGTTCTTCAGTGTCTTCTTATTGAGGGCCTTGTAGTCAATGCAATGCGCAGTGTCCCATCCTTCTTCACCAGCGCCCATCAAAGTTAGGGAGTGTAACCTTCCTTGCTATCTTCTACACATCTTGGTTGGATGGTCCCCCTCTATAGTGTGCTCCAGCCCCGGTAGTACGTCTCTCCTTGACGCAACTGATTTGACCAAGTTTGCAATCGAGTCTGGCTCCCTCTCCGACTCTGGCTCATCCACAAAATGAGGCATAGTAGGATGGCTAACCTGCCCACATTGGGGAGTATGTGGGGGCTGATAAGTACAACTGCCCCCTCCTGCTCTTAAACCCCCATCACCATGAGGCTCCCCCTTCGACCTTCCACCCATCTACAACCCCATCACTTGCTGCATCATGTGCATCATGAGTTTCCCTTGTCTTAACATCTGCTGATTGGTTCTCAGTAGCTCCTCTAAAACCTGGTTTTGTCCCATTTGCCTAGGCTGCTTGTTGTCCTCTTGGTTGTCCATCCCGCCACTAATATTCTCCACCTAGGTGTCTGATAATGGATCTGGGCCTTCTTCTCTACCTTGACCCCTGCCTTTGCCTCTACCACGACCTCTGTGGAAAACCAACCCCTGAAATCTCAGTGACATCACCAGCTCTTGTTCCCCACCCTGGCCAAGAACATGCTCTAATACCACTGTAATATTCCTAATAAAAATTAACAGTGATAGCCAAAAACATGCAATAATTTCAACACAGAAAATTTTCAGTGAACACACAAACAGAAATTATGCCCAAAACACCAATTTGGCCAATTTTATTATCTATAACTGCTAGAGTACAACAGGAAAATAGGAGTGCACCTGGGCTTCCACAAGGCAAGCTACAAGCCTCAGGTGATCAATACAAAAATGCCCAGTTGTTGTAGAAGTTTTGTCCTCCAGAAAACTGCGTTGGCCCAGTATTTCTACACTAATCACTGACTTGAGACCCTGATTAGACCCCTCAAAACTGACCAGAAAACTCTGTAAAATTAGGGCTAAAGTCCTTGCCAAAAACCCAGAAAGGGTTTTCTCTAGTTTTGACCCTCCAATTTCGGCCTCACGCAGCTTGGCCCTTCTCCACAAATAGAAAATTAGACCTGCAGTTGAGTATGATGTTTTTCGCTCCCAAAATACTAGTAATCTCCTCACAATGGTCCTCTAACCAAAATCCCAGCAACCCAACTCCTCAAACCTCCAACCAAGACTTTCTCCAACCAACTCCCACAAGTGACTGCGCAGGCCTGTAGGGCATAGTGTTAAAACTCAGTCGTCCAGGCTCGAAACCGGCCGAGTTGACCGAGCCATAGCCTTGGTCGATCCGACTCGGTGGTTAAACCGGTCCGACAGTCGATTTGTGACCGAGTCGACCAAGTTGTACGTCGACTCGGTCACAAACTGGCCGACTCGGCCGAGCCCGAGCTAGCTCGTCCGAACAGTTCCCAGCCATTCGCGGGTCCCAAAAAATGAAAAAAACGGACTTCAAACTGCTTTTAAATTTGTTGTTAGGGTTTTGTTAGTGTATCTAACCCCTCCCCGTCCTATTTGACCTACCCAAACCCTCTCAATACCTCACATCTATCTCATTGAATTTGCTTGAGCATTTGTGAGAAATTTGTGAAGAGTTGTGGAGTTGGTTTTGGCGCAGCTTTGAGAAGTCTTTTGGGCAAGCTTTGGAGCAGCAGTGAGGAGCTTATTGGGCAAGCTTTGAAGCAGCATTGAGAAGTTGGTTTGTTCGAGCTGCATTGAGGAGGCTAGAGGTTAGAGGTATTTATTTTTTCTCTTCTAAAATCTACCTTTGCTTGTTTTATTTATTTTGCAAATCTGAAAATGCTAAACATAGTTTTGGTGAAAGAAATGAACATAAAATGAATAGTCTTTTTTTGTTTTCATTTTCATATTTAAACCATTCTTTCCAAGTCAAAAACTCAGTCCAAAATGGCCCCTAGAGTGAAAGATGTTGCTTGGGCATATGCTGAAATGGTTGATGATCAAATGTATTGCAAATTTTGCAAGAGAAAAATTAAGGGGGGTGGGGGGGTCATTCATATAGACTAAAACTACTATTAGAGGCCAAATTACTCCATGTGAAGCACAAAACATTGGGGAAATTAGGAAGGAGTTGAAAGAGCAATTTCAGAAGTTTGAGGAATACAAAATTAGGCAAAAAGAAATACAGGCTGAAATTGGGAGGAAGACAAATCTACAACAAATGATGGCCACCAACCCAAGTTTTGATTATGAGGGTTCTTCATCTATCCCTTGCATTGATGCATCAAACCCCTTTCGCTATGTTCCTCCCTCTATGGAGTCTATTTCTGAAAAGGGTAAGGGTGCAATAAGAAATAAGGGTACTATCAAAAGTTTTTTCATGCCCTCTTCTCCCTCTGATAGCGCACATGGTCCTAGTCCTCCAAGTAGAGGTCAAGAGCAGCCCACTTTAGATGCTCATTGGAAAAAAGAATAGAGAGATGTTGCTTGTGATTACATTGCTAGATGGTGGTATGATGCTGATATTCCCTTCAATGCTACTCGTTCACCATATTATGAACCTATTTTTGATGCCATATATGCGGCTGGAAAGGGCTTCAAAGGCCCTACTATGCATGAGTTAAGAGGATCTCTTTTGTAAAAAGAGATTATGTCCATTGATGATTATTTGAAAGAGTTCAAAAACTCATGGGCACATACAAGATGTACCATCATGTCAGATGGATGGACTAATCAGAGGAACCGTACCATCATAAACTTTCTTGTCTTTTGCCCACGGAGAACCATGTTTCTAAAATCAGTTGATGCATCTGATAGGGTGAAAGATGCACATTTGTTGTTTCATCTTTTGGATGAGGTTGTTGAAGACGTGGGGGTGGCAAATGTTGTTCAAATCATCACAAATAATGCCTCTAACTATGTTCTTGTTGGTAAATTGTTAGAAGAAAAACACCCAACCATCTTTTGGACCCCATGTGCTGCGCATTGCATAGACCTCATGCTTGAGGATATTGGGAAAATAGACTGGATCAAGAACACTATAGAGTATGCCAAAAGCATCACAAAACATATTTACAATCACTCATGGATTCTGAAACTGATGAGGAAACACACAGGGGGCAAGGAAATTATTAGGCCTGCCATCACTAGATTTGCAACACATTTTTTGACATTGCAATCTATGCTTGCCCAACATAGAAACTTGCAAAAGTTGTTTTCTAGCGATGAATGGAATGAATGTTAGTGGGCTCGCAAACAGGATGGCAAAGATGTGAAAAGGAAAGTCAATGAAGAAATATTTTGGAAAAAGGTAGCAGAGATTGTGAAACTTGTTGAGCCAATGGTTAAGGTGTTGCGCTTGGTGGATGGGGAAAGATTGGCTATGGGCTTCATTTATGAGGCTATGGATCAAGCAAAGGAGCAAATAAGGGCAGCATACAAGGACAAAGTGGGCAAGTATGGGCCCATTTGGGCAATCATTGATCAGAGATGGAACAATCAACTCCATCGCCCTATACATGCAGATGGGTATTTTCTGAACCCAAGGTATCATTATAAAGCTCAGGAAGCAAGAGCTTTGAATGGGGAGGTTAGAGATGGATTGATTGACTGCATTGATCGCATGATCCCCACAGAGAGTGAGCAGTTGAAGATACATAATCAGATCACTGTGTTCAGCCAAGCCATAGGTACCTTTAGCAAGAACCTTGCAAGGATTGCAAGGGAATCAGATGAGCCAGTTAAACAAAGAATTTCAATTTTCAAATTCATATTTTATTATTTTGTATAATTGTTTATAATTTCAATTTCAAAGTTGGATATAAATTGTTGAGCTAACTGAAACTCATTTTTTGCAGCACAATGGTGGGAGGCATTTGGTAGCCATTGTCCTGAATTGCAGAGGTTTGCAATCCACATTTTGAGTCAAACTTGCAGTGCTTCTAGGTGTGAGCACAATTGGTCTGTCTTTGAGAGGATTCACACAAAGAAGAGAAACCGTTTGGAGCAAAAACCGTTAAATGATCTAGTGTATGTCCAGTACAACCTCCGACTAAGACGCAACCAATTGCTGAACAAAAGTCCTGATTCAGATCCCATTGTGTTGGAGGATATTGATCCAACATCAGATTGGGTAGTGGAGACTTGTCCACCAGAGTTTGACTCTGATGAGGATATTGGTGTGGGGATGGACTTCGATACACAGGTAGAGACGGAGGCTATGCTCAATGCAGATCCACTAGTAGCAGACCTAGTCCCAAGCCCTCCAGTTGCAGGCGCAGGCACTTCCTCTAGTCAGCCACGACAGAGGCGCATAACTCGTCTATCTCAGGGTGGTAGGGCTATAGTTCCAGTTGAGGATGTTGATTCAAAGGAGGAGCGAGTGGTTTCCCCCTCTTGTTCAGAGTTTGAGGAAGAGGACATTGGCTTGTCAGATGTCTAGCTGCTAGCACTGAGCAGTAGTGATTATTCATGATTTGTTGTGGAGGGCATTTAGAACCTCCTTGTTTATGTTTTTTGTTTTGATCTCTATCTCATCATCATGTATTGGACAGTGCACTGGGTGCAATTTTGATATAATGGATATATTCATGAGCCTACTTTGATCATATGTTGTCTTTTGTCTATATTGTAATGCTTTGTGTCTGGAAACATGAATAAAAATCTTTAACATTATGTTTTTTTACAAAAAAATTAATATTTAATGTATTTTTTACAAAAACCGAGTTATTGAAACTGAACCGGCCGAGTCGATACCGAGTCAGAGTCGGAGTCGGAGCCGACCCTCGGCCGAATCGGAACCTGAGTCCGATTTTTAAAACACTGTTGTAGGGGATGACGCAATCCCACCGCCAAGAAATCCATACTGGAGGATGGTCTCTCTCTATCCTGTTGAAAATCCTTCTCCTTTAGCCTGGAAATTGGCCAAGAAACACCCCAAGAACACTACTCTCTCAATTCCCGGCAACACTCTTCCTCAATGGTTGCGTGGCTTCTCCTTCTGCATCCCTATTTAACCAGAATGGCATAATTCCTGTGGAATGCCTCTCTCCCAGTCTCCAAACAAAAATGAAAGCCTTCCTAGGGTGGCACTCGAGGTCCACAAAAGAAAGGATGAGCTTCACTCCTAGGGAAGCTCTTGTGCTAAGCAGCACTTTGTAGCTCAGCTGAACAGCCAAAGCAACAATCAGTTATCAAATATCAAAAAGCCCCAAATGATGCTTCTTTCCTCCTATTTATACTTCCTGGCCTTTGGTCTCATGTGGGTCCCTCCTATGATTTTGACCTCCCTTAGGAAATTCGAATTCTTTACCAAGTGGTGCGTATTATTTATGAGTGAGTGGTTGTTATAACATCATTTATCACCTCTATATATTTGATGACTTATGCATTGTCCTTGGGCAGCCCTTCCATTCAAAGTTGATCACACTTATTAAAAAACAATATTTTAAAAATCCATACACGACTCTGCCCAGGTTTTTTCCGCGTGCAGACATCGGTCCATCCATAGCTGACCCGCATATGCTATTTAAAATATTAAAAAATATATAATTCTCCTATTAAAGAGGCGGGGTTTATGGTTTTTCCTGTAACTTAACTACCTCAGCCCGTGGCCTAACTGTTCCCCAACTGAAAAAACTAATTTGAGGAAGTATAAATACACCTCAAGGGAATGGCCTAAAGGAGGAGATAGAGAATATTATTGATATTATAGCCTGTTATAGCCCTGATCAAGTCTGATATTTCCTTGTGCCTCCTGCACTTCCCAGGTTCAGGAAACCCTTGTTTCCTTGTGATGATCACCCCCATTCTATGGGACATCCATTGTGCACCATTCATGGAAGAAGCTTTGTGAAGCTAGGGCTGGACGAATCCGGAGAACGATTTTGCTCAAGGTCGTGGCAGATCTCAGGTGATTTCTCCACTTTTTTTGTACATGTTATCAATAAAAGAAGTACCATCATGTTCCTGATGTCTATGTGTTATGTGTCTCTTATACATGTTTAATGATCTTGAATGGTTTATTTCATGTCATCTTTATGAGATTATATATGCTAAGTTCTAACACGCTGACATCTAGAACATATATGCTTTGCAACTAGTTTGTGTGCTTGTTCTTGACTGATTTGTAGGTTCTAGAGCACAAGGAGTAGCAGAGGGTTTGCACCCTAAGGGATTGACCTCAAACAAAGGATAAACGGGTAAGGTCCACAATCCTCATTTTTCTAGTTCAAGCATAAAAACTGATAATTAGAGTGCTTCTTGTGATGATATTCCATCCGCTCTACTAGGTCCCTCAACCCAGGCCTTAGGGTAGCTTTGCCCGTAACAGAACTGGCGACTCCGCTGGGGATTACATCCGTCTAATTCCTAGTTTGGGTTGTTTTTATCTGTCTTGTGGGTACCCTGATAGTTTAATCACTTTTGCAGTCTAGTAGGTTCTTTTCCCAACTAGGCAGAAGTCCTGATCTTCTGGATCAGGTCTAGGTTTTTCTTTTTTCCTTATTTCATTTTCTATACGCTACTTTGTATGTACACAGTCGCGTATGCCTGTTGTTTTCTCCAAAAGAACACACGTTTTCACGTGTTTCTTTGGATACAGTCGCGTATACACGCGTGTTGCACACAGCGAACCCGTGTATGCCCAGTAAATTTTGAAAATTTGAATTTTAAGGCCCTGTAAGTCTTTCCTATCTGTGGTTGGTCATCTCTATGGAACCTCTTAGGTGTCTCAACTGTGATTCTTGTGGCTGTATGTCAGTTCCTCTCTTTTTCATGTGAAGACCTAGTCATTCTAGGGTTTGCTTTCTGGAGTTCTGGGTTATTCTGACCATTTAGAACAGTGAGCCTTTGTTTGTTTGCTCGTGTTTGCCTTATGCATTGCTTCGCTTTTTGGTTTTTCCTTTTTGACTTCTTTGGTTTTCTTGTTTCTTGGGCTTAGCTTTCTAGCGAATCTTGAAGTTGCCTTTTCTTGGTTTCTTGAAGTTATTGTTTGCTGGAAGTTTGTGCTACTGTTCCGAGTCAGTTTCTTGGATCGATTACGTCTTCCTGTTCGTTTGAGTCCCACTACGAAAGTGGCATAGTTGGCTTGTGCATTTTGAAGTCTCCTTGTTGGCTCATTTTCTTGATTTTGGTCCTTTGGTAGCTTTGTGCTTGTCTCATTGAAATTTTCTTGTTTCCTTAAAAGTGAAAAACCAAAAAACATCTTTGTTTTCCGTTGCTTTTGCTTTGGTTTGTTTTTTATGGTTTTCATCCATTTTGAAGCAACTTGTTAGTTTCTTGTTTTTGGTTTGTTTGCTTGGTCTCGAAAGGAGTTCTTGTTTGAATTTCTCTCTCTTTTATATCAAGTTTGTTTTGGCATCATTGTGTGCAAAGGAGTTCTTGTTGGGACTTGCCTTGCTTGTCTGTCAAAGTGATCGAATCAATCTTGTTTAGAAACTCTTTTTGCTTCTTTAGTGAGTAGTCCTAGAATTTGCATATCATTGGTAGTTTTTGCATTAGTTGCACTGAAGCATTTGTCTTTTTGATGGCTTTCTGAAGTGTGTGAAGAGTGATAATTGAAAATAAAAAACAAGTTTTTGTTTATTAATAGCTTCGTAGAACCCATTTAGAAATCTCTTTTCATCGAAAGAAAAATATTGCATCTTCATCTAGTAGGTTTTCGTTGATTTCTTTTGCATCGAAAAACATCATCAGTTTCATTTCCATCTCCCTGTGACTTAAGTAACAGCCATTTAAAATCAAGCGATCTAATTAAAATGAACTAGAAGTTTTTTGTATTGTCATTAATTATACACCAACCAGCTAGGTCATAGGGCCTTGGAATAGAAGAGTGGAGAGTTAACCCTCCAAGGCCGCTCAAAACTGTCAAACATAGAAAGTTGATTAATGGGTGAAATCCAATTCCGTTAAGTGGATCGGGAAAGCTCTACCTCCAGAGAGTTGAGCGCGAGGGATAGTGAAGGCAGAGAAGAGAGATACCCCCTCTCCTATTTGTTGAATCTTGACCTAAGACCATTCTGCCCGGCTACCGATACGGATTGGTGCCCTTAGTTGCCTTTCCTAGGGACCACATAGGTGATTGTGAGAGGGAATACTCGTGGTACCTAAGGCAGATGTATCACTTTCATTAGTACTTCTGGAGGGTGCCCTTGTGAAGCTTGGGTACTTGCACCGGCAAAGGCTTTTGTCAGGAGGTTAGCGTTGTTAGAAAATTATATATTACAGAGCAATGCAACACATAAAATATGAGGATTACACAAGCACACAAAACACATAAAACCAGAGAGACACAGATATACGTGGTTCACCCAGTTTGGGCTACATCCACCCCGAACAGCCAGTCCTTCCTTTCTATTATCCAACAAAATGAAGAGACACAACCTACAGCAGATCCGCTGTAATATCCTCTGTTCTCTCTCACAGTCTCCCTATCTGTTTCTCACTCTGAGAATACACATACATTACACAGTCGCAATACAATGCCCTCATACAAGTGAGGGGTTGCCTTCTAGGGGAAAAAACCCTAAACTAAACATAACTTCTACCATCAGATCATCCTCCTAATGAACGGCCCAGATTGACTAGAAATTACTATACTTTTACAAGGCAATTTTACATCTGTTTTTAGCTTCGGGGGCGCTGCCCTCGAAACCCCCCGCCAGGGGGGGAGGGGGGGGGCTCCATAAAGTCGCAGCCGCCCCCCCTGGACCCCCCAGGCAGCGTTTAATTACGGGCGGTGTTGCTACCCCATTAAGGTACAGGGGTCAAACGCTGTGATACAAAATAAACAAGATAATCAAGCTCCACACCCAACAAGCGTAATTGTTTTTGTTACCTTCGCTTGTAGGCCTGGGGCGTAATTATCCCAGACTATTTTCGGAAGGTCCTCTTATTCGCTTTCTTGTATTTTAGTGTCGGGTCCTACTCACCCGAAGCGAAAATGCCTGAAGGCTGATTGATTGACTGTATCTTAGGGACTTTTTATAAAGTGTGCTCTTTGCTCCTAGATTGCCATAGCTTCTTAATTTTCCGAGTCTAATTAATCTCATAATTATTAAAAGTGGCTGATTGATTGCCTCGTCGATCGAGGAGGCTTCATAGGCTTTCTCCTGCGAGTGCCGAGCCTTCTTCAAGAAGACGTAGGAGCAATTTAGTGGGTGATTTTCATCCAATAGTTTTGAACGCAATGGAGAGTGATCCTCCATCTGGGGTCGTTGTTTCTGTGAGTGGCCCTGGTACTAGTGGTATTGCAGAGAGGAGTACTCCACTTATCTCTAGAGTCTTGTTTCGACAGAAGAAGTTGAAGTAGAAGAGGTCCTTCAACCTCCTGGTACTCCTTCATTTCCTCTTCCTGCTAGTTTTCCAGACGTTCTTTTGTACGTTAGGCCTGAGTCTCAGAGACCAGCTAGCCCCTATCCTCATCCCTTTCTTTCGATGGCCACGGCTGGGAACACAGCTTCAGCTATGAGCACTGCAAGTGTGCATACTCCTATTTCAGTCGAAGGAGGAGGTACTACTGCCATTTCGACAATCACTTCTAGTGATGCTATGTTTGGCTCTGCCTCTATTCTGTCTACGAGTGGAAGCACCCAAGCATATGCTTCTCATTCTGGCCCCTTTTCTTTTGGAATGCCTTCTAGTGTGATTCCTTCTGTCTCCTTCACCGCTACTTCAGCTGTCTCTGCACCCATGCCTTCTATGTCTAGTGGATCAGCTTCATTTCAGGGTTTCCCCTTTGGAAGTGGGCATATTCCTCATTCGAACCCTTAGGATCTTTGCCTTTCACCTGTCAAAATCAAGGATTCAATCCTGTCATCGAAGGTCAAAGCTCTAATTCTTTTTCAGGATGGAACCCTGCTTTTACAGGGTTAGGAGCTGGGAGTTAGTTTTTCTCTGGTCAACAAGGGAATGTTCCTTTCCCTTCTGTAGGTGCTTCTCAGGGTTTTTCTCCATTCTCCAATGCTTGGAACCCTTACCAAGGGGTTTCCTCTTCGTTAAACACTTCGACTACTAGGAATATCCCTGTTTATAGTAACCTTACGATGGGAGGGGGTCCTTCTCCGAATGTTGGGTCACAAGGCTTCTCTTATAGCTCAGCGTTTTCTACAAACAATCTTTGGCAACCTGTTGCCTGAACAAATCCAGGGTATTCTTTTCAAAATGGTAGGAATCCTTCCTATGGGGGATGGAATTCTCAAGCTCCTCCGCGCTTACCTTTCCTAGCAACTTTAAACTTGCCAGATCTATCGAAATTGACGAATGATCCTATTCGGTATAGCCCAGGTTGGCCTCTAGTCCCTACTAAACTTCCCTCAAACATTCCAAAGTTTGAAGGGAAGACCGGTGAGGATCCGGCTGACCATGTCACCACTTTCCACTTATGGTGCTCGTCGAACTCACTTATCGACGATTCGATTAGGTTGAGGCTATTTCAACGAACCCTAACTGGGAACGCTGCAAAATGGTACATTGAGCTGACAGGGGACAGTTTTGCTACTTTTGGTGAGTTGGCTACTATGTTTCTGAACCATTTTCAGTTTCCTATCCGTTATGATGCTGGGACTGATCTCTTGGCTACTTTCCAGCAGGACAAGGCAACTCACATTTCTGATCATATTCAGGAATGGAGAAGGAAGAAGCTCATAAAAGCCCAAATTCTGAATGAGTTCCTTCTCGAATATTTTCTGAAATCTCTGCAGCCAGAAATCTCAAATGATGTATCCCTTTCAGGGGTATTTTCTGAGGAACGGGCTATCTTTAGGGCTCAGCAGCTAGAACTGATCTATTCTCAGTCCTGGGTCCTTAATAAGATTTTGTTGGATGCTCCTCACTCCAAGCTAGATTTATCCAAAACGAAGCCTGGTCCTCCTGCTGACGGACTTATCGGTACGATTGATAGTGGTACGGCAAACCTGCTAAATCAATTGCAACAGTTGTCTCTACAATCTACTCCTTCTAGTCACGCTACGCTGTCGGTGTCAACTCCTTCTCAGCCCTTGACTATTAATGTTGTTCAGGCTTCTAACCCCAAAGGAAATTAACAATCTGATGGGAAGAAGAAGGGACAAAATAATAAGAAGAAAGACAAGGATGTGTAGGGAAATGCGAACAGATCCAACGATCATGTTGGAGAGGGTAAGAGGGGCAATAAGAAGAAGGTTAAGTTTCCATGCAAGTTATGCTCCGAAGACCATCTTACTCACCTCCGCCCAAAAATTCAGGATGCTCAGCGCTTGTTAGCTCAGCAGGGTTCCAGTTCTCAGGCTGTACTAACAAACCCTTTTCCCCAAGGGCAGCAGTTGCTTGTTGGCGCCAATGTGAATACTGGAGCTCCCTCTCGGGGCAACTAGGAAGGGGAAAATTCATCAAACATATATATGATGAGTGCTCACGCGGATATCATTACGAGATCTCGTGACTATGGTGAGGCTGAGTCTTCGAAAGCTAAAGGTGCTCCTAGTTATACTGAACCACTCCATATCGAAAGGCTTGTATTTGAGCCTATACCTCGAATGCCGAAAGGGTCTACAAAGCGTACAACGATTAATCCTAATGCCAAGACTGCCCGGAACTACTCGATTGTAGAAGATATGGCCCAAAGTCCTTGTGCCATGTCTGCATTAGAGGTACTCCAGTCATGCCCAACACAAAGGAGTGCATTGCTCACTGCCATTGGGGCTGTTGATCCAAAAAATTCTCTTATGATCATATTTGACATGTCGACTTTTAAAAAGAGACTCCCTCATCATATGGCTTTTCAGATTAAGTCTACATATCGGAAGATCAATATATTTCGAATAGTAGCCGATGAGGGTGCTTCCACGTGTGTGATGTCTATCTCATGCTAGAAGGCCATTGGTTCTCCTTCAGTTGTCCCTTCAGCTACTCTTCCGACTGCGTTTGATGGTCATTCTCACGGGCCACATGGCATTGTTCCAGCTTTACCGATCTGTGTTGGGGGTAAAACTGTCAATATTAAGGTCGAAATAGTTGATGCAAATCTAGACTACAACCTTCTGCTGGGGCGAAATTGGATTTATGAGATGGATGCTATTGCTTCCTCATTATTTCCCATTTAGTGTTTCCCCCACGAGGGGAGGATTGTCACTATTGATCAGATGGATTGTTCTCTTGTAGATCCAAATGCATCTACTAACTCGATTGTACCCTTGGTGAATGATGCCAAGCAACCTGTTGAGAATTTGGGGGTTGGAATGTATACATCGTTATTGGGTACTTTTGATCTTCCGCCTCCTTCGGTTCATATTCATGCTATCTCATCCTCCAGGGTTCCTACTTGAAGAGAGTTCTTTCGAACTCATTATTTTTCGGACCCTTGGACCTTGGCTTCTCCTACCTCCACATTAGAGGAAGGACAAGTGGGTGGAATGGCATTTCCTATGTCTGCAGCTGAGATTGCTTATCAATCTATTGTTGACTCTGCAAACTCCATTCCAGTCTTTCTTTCACCGGAGGAATTGGATGGAGATGTGGCTCCGGCTTGGACTCTTAGTTCATCTTCTGCTCAGGATTGCCTTGATACCACCTCTTCCATCTGAAGAGGCCATCCTTGAAGCAATGATTGGTGTGGAAAGACCATGGGATGATTTGCATCATCGATCCTATTTTCTACCAGACTTGTGAGAAGTTGAAACAAGTTTGTCTAGCCTTCAGTCTTCTGGTCTTGTTCACCTAGTCTTGAACCCCTTAGCACCAGCACAGGTTTTTGCTGAAGGGAAGATGGCTTTCATCTCTGCTACTACCCCGGTGAACATCTCCAGAGATCCCAACATTATTGAGAATGTTTTCATTTGAGCTGAATGTTCCCCTGAAGAGATTCAGGCTTACACCGATCTCTTTCGAGAATTTCAGGATGTGTTTGCTTGGTCTTATGAGGAAATGCCTAGTATAGATCCATCTATTGTCCAACATGAGATCAAGACTTACGAAAATGCTAAGCCTATTCGGCAGAAGCTTCGTCCGGTCAACCCTAAGAAGGTTGCAGCTATCAAGGTCGAGGTTGAGAAGCTTCTAAAGGCGGGTTTCATATACCACATTCCATTAACTGAGTGGGTTTCGAATCCAATTCCTGTGGACAAGAAACAAGGAACGATCTGAGTTTGCATTGATTTCAGGGACTTGAATAAGGCATATCCAAAAGATAATTACCCCACACCATTTATAGATCAGATTATTGATGAGTGTGCAGAGAATGAGATTTTCTCGTTCATGGACGGTTTTTCGAGATACAATCAGATCACTATCCGTCCTGAAGATCAGCATAAGCCTGCTTTTATTTGCCCCTAGGGTACTTTTGCTTACAAAAAGACGCATTTTGGCCTTAAAAATGTTGGAGCTACTTTCCAGCAGGCTATGTCCTATGCCTTCCACGACATCAAGCATATTATCGAAGCATATTTGGATGATTTAGTTGCTCGTTCTCGAAAGAGAATTGATCATCCTTCACACCTTCGTCAAGTTTTTGAACGATGTCGTTATTATAAATTCGGTTGAACCCTAATAAGTGTGTTTTTGTTGTCACATCCAGTTGGTTGTTGGGATTCATCCTGTCTACGAAAGGGATTCGGGTAGATCCCTTCAAGGTTGAGGCAATACTTTAGTTGCCTCCCCTGTCTTCAATTCATCAACTTCAAAGTCTACAAGGTAAGGCCAATTTCTTACGGAGATTTATCGTAAATTATGTCGATGTTACAAAGGGATTTATGAGGTTGTTGAAGAAAGTAGTTCCATTCTTCTGGGATGACTTTGCTCAATGCTTGTTCGATGCTTTGAAAAAGGCATTGACCTCTGCTCCATTACTGAGTCCACCTAATTATAGAAGAGACTTCCTCTTGTATCTCGTTGCAGCAGAATCTACCATTGGTATGGTTCTGGTTCAGGAAGATGATGCTCTTTGCGAGCATGTTGTTTACTACATTAGTCGAGGCTTGGTGGGTCCTGAACTCCGGTATTCTCCAATTGAGAAATTAGCTTTGGCAGTTGTCCATGTTGTCCAGCAGCTCAGGCATTATATCCTTCTTCGCAAAACTTATGTTTTGGCGGCAATTAATCCATTTCAATTTGTTCTAAGTAGGCGAGTGATTGGGGGCAAATACAATCGATGGATTGTCATTTTGCAAGAGTTTGATCTCGAATTCCTGTCTGCCAAATCCAAGAAATCTTTGGTATTTGCGGAGTTGATTTCTGAGTTGCCCTGTGGAGAAGAGATTGTTTATGAAGAGTCGTTCCCTGATGAACATCTTTTTCTCATTTCTTCACAGGATCCTTGGTATGGAGATCTCATTGTTTATCTCCAGACTGCGAAGTTTCCCTTAGCTTTTTCAAAAGATGAGCGTCGAAAGTTGCGTCACTTATAGCTAAAATTTATCTGATTATCGGTGACACTCTATATCGTCGCGAGGTCAATTCGATCCTTAGGCGTTGCTTGACTCTCGAAGAAGCTGAGGTTGTGCTGAATGATTGCCACAGTGGAGCTTGTGGTGGTCATTTTTCTGGGCTTGCTACAACACAAAAGATATTACGTGCAGGATACTTTTGGCCCTCGATTTTTAAAGATTGTGTTGAGGCGGTCAAAAAGTGTCATCCTTGTCAAGTCTATACTCAGAAGATGCACGCTCATCCAGCGCTGCTCTTTCCTGTTGTCACTGTTGGTCCGTTCACAAAGTGGAGTATTGATTATACTACTTGTAACCCGCCTTAGGCGAAGGGTCATAAGTACATTATTATCGCAGTAGACTACTTTATGAAGTGGGTTGAGGATATGCCTACTTTTGCGAACGATGGTGAGACAACAACGTTGTTTCTATTTAACCAAGTCATTTCTCGCTTTCGTATCCCCAAAGAGATTGTCACTAGCCATGGCAGTCATTTTCAGAACAGTATGATGGTTGAATTGGCTCTCAAATTGGGTTTTCGATAGGAGAATTCATCTTTGTATTATCCTCAAGCCAATGGGCAGGTTGAAGCCGTAAACAAGTCCTTGAAGACTATCTTTCAACAAACAATTGATAAAGCCAGATCCAATTGGCATATCATGTTGTACCTTGCACTTTGGGCATACCGGATATCTGTGAAGACTGCAACCGGTTTCACTACGTTCCAACTAGTTTATGGGTTGGAATCTATATTTCTCATTGAATGCGAAATTCCTTCCCTTAAGCTGGTAGTTGAGCTTCTTCTTGACACTTCTAGTCTCAAATAACGCCTCGTCCATTTAGAACATCTCAATGAGCAACGTCGAGATGCAGCTACGATGAATGAGGCTCATAATAAACGAGTGAAGTTTCAGTACGATAAAGTGGTCAAACCTAGGGTTTTCACTGAAGGTGACCTTGTCTTGGTTTGTGCCCAAGAAAATGATGCCTTGGGGGCAGGCAAGTTCAAATCCATGTGGTATGACCCCTTTATTGTTAAAAAGGTCCTGAAAAAAGGAGCTTATGCCTTGGTTGATTTTGATGGAAACAAGCTGGCGGAGCCCAGAAATGGGCTTTATCTGAAGAAGTATTATGCCTAGGCTTCAACCTAGCATTTGCTTTGTTGTATATATTGTATTTTTGTACATCTCTGTTTATCGATTTTTTATGTGACTTTGATGATTTTAATCTGTTTTGGCAAGTGTTTTTCGATGAGATGAGTCATTTTGGCTTTACCGATGGTGCTAGTAGACATACCCGGAACCTTGCTTCCGCGGCTTGGGTAATTCACTATCCATCCGGTCAGTTGTTAGTCTCAAGGGGTGTATGCATTGGTCCTGCTTCGAACAATGTGGCAGAATACACAGCAGTGGTCAACCTACTCTCGGAGGCAATATCTCTTGGTGTTGATTCGTTAGTAGTTTACTTGGATTCACAACTGGTAGTTTTGCAATTAAACAACACCTATCATGTCAGAGACCCATTTTTGCATCGATTATTGTTTAGAGTGCATTTGTTACGACGTTCATTTCAATATATTACATTCATTCACATTCCTCGTTCAGATAATTGGTTAGCAGACTCATTAGCTAATCAAGCACTTGATTGGCACATTAATCATTCAATACTTTAAAAATATCAAAAACATCATTCATTGTACATTTGAGACAATCACATCATATAAAATCACTATGTATATATATATATATATATATATAGATCAGAGTCTATCAAAATATAAAAAAATTGGACCATCATGTCATACAAAATTAGGGCTTATGCTCGATCATGTCCATCATCAAAAAATAATACAGTCATCTGATCAAATCTAAAATCTATCCCTGAGGGCCCTGCCCAGGATAGGTGTTCCAGGAGAACACTATGGAAGTAGCTACGCGGCGGAACAACCGCACCCAGTCACATGGTACTCCAACCACTCGTCTTTGGATAGCCTTTGGAAGATCCTTTATGGCTGCCATGAGGACTTGGCGAGTCAGACTCTCCAAGTTTCTCTGAATGGCATGGAGGGTTCTTCCCGGATCTTCAGCATCATCCGCCTCTCTTCTGCGGCCCCTGTGTCTAGGGAAACCCTTAGGTCTCACCAGTCCCATGTCTGCATCATGATCATTAAAATTTTGTAAGTCATATTGTCCTATCAAAAACATTTTTTATTTTCATATAATTTGAAAAATCAAAAAAAAATCATATAATCAAAAAAATCATTGTGCAATCTTACCAATTGCACCCCATGCTGCACCGAGTGTAAGAACCAAGTCTGGATCTGCTCTAAAATCCATCCTAGCATAGAGATAGTCCTCTACTGATATGACCTGTTCTCCCCACCACTGGAAGAACTCATCATCCCATGTAGTCCAGGGGACTTCACCACCCCCCAGTCTCTTCATCAAGTCTGCACATCTACCTATCCGCGGATCACGAGGGCTACTGATGGTAGAGATGATCTTGGGACAAAGCCCTGGGACTCTCTCAAAGAAGAATGCCAACAAAATGGTACCATAGCCAAAATATTTTGTTTTGACTTGCCGGATAGAAGTCAAATGTTTCTTCAGATTTTCCAATAAGGCTATGCACCAATCATAGAGTGTGGTCAAGCAATCCACTACTAAACTCATGTTGTTTCGTGAGGCTTGGTGAAGGGATGCTGATCCTACTACTCTAGCAATGGTGAAAAGGAGGATTTTCATGTACAAATCTCGTACATCTTTGATTGGGATCTGTGTCCCCACCTTCTTTGCACCCTCAACATAATAAACCTAAACATAGTCATCTACATTAAGTCCTCCTGTGGGCTTACCTTGCAAATTCACTGGTTCTTTCCTCCGGGAAAGTCCAGTAATGAAATAGATGTCTTCCAATTCAATTCTTAATGGCATCTGGTCTATCATGAAGCAGTCTTCATCCGGATCCCAATAATTCACCAACATCTCGAGCAACCGAGTGTTAGTTTTCATGTTTGGCATTTTAAAAAATTTTAACAATTCGCATCCTCGAAGGATATCCAATGATTGTTGGTCCTGCATGACCTCATTATCTATGGCACTATGCTCTCTTTCCCTCCAGCTGATTGTCATCCTGAATCATTTCATCCATTAACCAATTACAAATCAATTTTCGAATTCCGCTCTGTGCATACGCGACTTCATTCGGACACAGTCGCGTCTATATGCAAGTTCCTCATGACGAACCTGCGTATACGCAGAGGGTTTCAGGAAAACATATATTCCTACAGTCAAAAATCTTAAAATTTGCTTGAAATGATAATAAAATTGATAAACAAACTGAGTATGACGCTTACCTGACTGATTTGGATCGATTCGGTGGACGGTTGCTCCGTTTGCAAGATGGGGTTTTTTGCTCCAGAGCACTTTCTCAACATCTTCACAGCGCAAATGACCAAATGTGAATCTAAACTTTAAAGTGCTTATTTATGCCCAGAATTCAAAAAAAATTCGCAAATTTCGTTTGTGTCTATTTTTTGAATTTGTTTACGACTGTTTAACTTTTTGGCTTGTAAGTGTTGGGAAAAGTTATTTTCAGGTCCATTATGGTGATTTTGAGATATTTCCAATTTTTGCTTCAGATCCATGACCGCTGACCTGTCATGGCAGGCATTTGATTTTGAACTGGCATATAGGTTAGGGAATTCACTTTCCGTTGCACTTATGCATACTAGCCTCCATTCTAAAAACTTTCCATAGGGTCGACCCCATCATATTATGACTATTTAACCAATTTCACTCACTGATTTTTTAATCATGATATGGTGGTAGAGCCATCCTTTACACGACTTCCTAGTTAGTTCCTCGCTAGCATTTTTCGCCCATGCTACAATCTATGTAGGCTCGGGAGTCCTCGTTAGTCCCGTCATGACTTATGCGTTGAAGCTTCATTCTTCTTCTTCTTCGCTATTTTTATTCTGGCCATATACCTTAGAGGCTCCCATTTTTGTCAAGTTGTATTGTTGCATTGCATTTTGACCACTTGTTTATCTTTGCCTTTAACAAGCTTCATTTGGACTCATGCTTAAGCCATCTTTTGACCATGTCTTTCTGCAAAGTTAACCATGCAATCACTTGGCCTTCGCAACTTGACACCTTACCCATGGATGGAACATTCCTCTGAGTGTCACTTACCAGTTTTCGCCCCTTTGCATTGAGCATAGGATTGTTCCTATCCTAGGAACTAGTGCATCTATTTACCGACACTCGTTCTATCCATTGTACTATAGGCATTCTTTTATTCTTTTTCATGCTTTGAAATATGAAAAACACAAAAAAAATATATATGTTTAAAAAAAGAGCGGGAACGGGACAATACTTCCATATTTGATGGCAGCTAAAGACTCAGTTGTGTCGCCCTTGAATAAAGCACAAAAAAGCTAAGTCTTTTCTATATTTGGGATGGTTTTAATTTTTGACTTAGGAGAAGCCATAACCTTGTTATCGAGTCAGTACTCCCCCAGTTGGTTATCTCTTCCAATCATATGGAGGGTTTGTTTATGCCTCCTGCATGACAATCTTATACAAAGTTATCACTTGCTACCATAGTCAAAATGAGTCGTGCTTTTCTTCAAGGGAAGTTAACCTGAGTCTGCCTTTCTGCAGTGTCTCTTGACTCATTTTTCAGTCAGCCATTCCGGTCTGTTCGAGTCTTGTTCTATCACATCAACTATTTGGTCCTTTGCTCGTGCTGGTTTGAGAAGGTCTCCATTGAATTCTTGCTGGCGGGTTTGTCTCTTATCGACTTCGACATATTGCTTTAAGAGTAAACCTAGAGCCGCACCCTGGCCCTATTTACATCATTGATAGGTGACCTTGTACTTAGCATTTGATCAACATCATGTGTCTTTGACTGGGTGGTTTCCCTTGTGTTAGACTTCACCTTACATTATCACACCTAAGATTCGTGCAGTACCTTGATTTCCATCTGACCCTATCGGTGGATATCTCACCTCTTTGTCAGTTTTCATTATTGGTTGGTTCAGAGGATTTCTGTCATGTGCTAACTACATTTTGTGCATGCCGAAAACGTACTTCGAGTTGGCTACTTCACTTTGCTTCGTCTAATCCCTTCCAAATCTTGGCCTGCGGGTTACACTCGCGCTGGACCGATGTGGGATGCCTTAATGCCTTCCTTCCAACAGATCTTTTCTCATCGATTCTGACTCATTGCTATGGGAATAAGGTCTAGAGTCCTTTTGTCAGTACCTTAGGGTTTGCAATCATCAGTGGCAGACTCCTTCACTATCGACAGTGAGAATACATCAATGTCTCTTGATTGGTAGATTTTCTCAAGTGTTTGACTTCAACTCATTTATTCGCACTTGTTAGATTGTACTGGGGCACCTTGACGCTCATTATCATTATCGATGAGTTGTCTCGCGTTTGTTAACAGTATACATCAATGACCGATAATCAAATGATTGCTCACATGGTCGACCTCAGCTCATTTATTCCTATTGTGTAGAATTGTGCCATGGTGATCGGTGAAGACCTCGGGTTTGCATCAACATGTTTTGGTTCACTTTGACAGCTCCTTCAATTTTCTGCGAGTGACACCATCCACCCTTATATGTTGCAGTTTCATTACAGCAGCATCTTATATGTTGGCACCCGAGTTGCGTGTTGTACAATTTGTTCCACCACTTATGATTTGGTACTTGGAGATTCAGTTGTGACTTCAGTGATCAGATATCTTTGTAGTATCATTGATCAGTGTTTTATATGTGATACTTGGACATGATTTTGACTTGTACTTCCAGGCATTGATCAGATGATTCACTATGTACTTCACAGTTCAACTATACTTGTATACATATTGGATCCGCTCCATACTTGATATGCGGACATGTTTTTCTTTCACTGAGCATGGGTATGCCCGCCTCAAACATGAGCTATCTTTCTTATTTCTATTACTGGTTTCTAGCAGGCTGAAATCTGGTGAAGTCATCTCTAGTTCTCGCAAGGTTCTTTCTATGCACATAATATATTTCGGCCATCATGTACCCCTTTTGACCTCATATATTAGGGGGCATTTGTTATAGCATCATTTACGACCTCTATATATTTGATGACTTATGCATTGGCCTTGGGCAGCCCTTCCATTCAGACTTGATCACACTTATTAAAAAATAATATTTTAAAATCCATACGCGACTCTACCCAGTTTTTTCCGCGTGCAGACGCAGGTCCATCCATAGCTAACCCGCGTATGTTATTTAAAATATTAAAAAATATATAATTCTCCTATTAAAGAGGTGCGGTTTACAGTTTTTCTTATAACTTAACTATTCTAGCCCGTGGCCTAACTGTTCCCCAACTGAAAAAACTAATTTGAGGAAGTATAAATACACCTCAAGGGAATGGCCTAAAGGAGGAGAGAGAGAATATTATTGATATTATAGCCTGTTATAGCCCTGATCAAGTCTGATATTTCTGTGCCTCCTGCAATTCCCAGGTTCAAGAAACCCTTGTTTCCTTTTGATGATCACCCCCATTCTATGTGACATCCTTTGTGCACCATTCATAGAAGAAGCTTTGTGAGGTTAGGGCTAGACGAATCTGGAGGACAATTTTTGCTCAAAGCCATGGCAGATCTCAGGTGATTTCTCCACTTTCTTTGTACATGTTATCAATAAAAGAAGTACCATTTTGTTCCTAATGTCTATGTGTTATGTGTCTCTTATACATGTTTAATGATCTTGAATGGTTTATTTCATGTTATCTTTATGAGATTATATATGCTAACATACTGACATCTAAGACATATATGCTTTGCAACTAGTTTGTGTGCTTGTTCTTGACTGATTTGCAAGCTCTGGATCACAAAGAGTAGCAGAGGGTTTGCACCCTACGGGATCGACCTCAAACGAAGGATAAACTGGTAAGGTCCACAATCCTCATTTTTCTAGTTCAAGCATAAAAACTGATAATTAGAGTGCTTCTTGTGATGATATGCCATCCGCTCTGTTAGGTCCCTCAACCCAGGCCTTAGGATAGCTTTGCCCATAACAGTGGCCCCCACATTCCAATAAAAAGCTTTTCAACCCACTTTTCCCAAGTTTCTCCTCCAAAATTTGCCTTTAGACCAAAATTGACAAAATTAACAAAATTGGGTTCTCTCACCTTAGAAAATATTTAGGAAGGGACATTACATTATTCTTCATATTCAAGTTCAAGAAGAAAAGAGCAAGGAGGAGAAGACTTTGAGGCTGTGACAACCATTTGCCAAGGAGAGAAATCTGCAGCAGCGTGGGGAAATTCCATAGCACAGGAGCAAGGACAGTCTTCTCACAGCCCGAGTTTCTAAGCTAGAACCCTGGTATGCATTTCTATGAGACTAGTGCAAAATTTATGGAGGCCCAAAATTATAGGGGCAGCGAGAATTTCGCAAAGGTGTCAGAACCCGAAATTTGTGGAAGCCCTAAATTCTAGGAAAACATCAGATCAAAATTCTGAAATCAGCAGCACGAATTTCAAGGCTGTCACAGCACAGAATCGAGGAGGATCCTGCAGAATTTAGAGGAAAAATTGCAGGACAGACACCACAGATTTCGAGGAAAAAGGGCTGTGAATGGCACAATTTTCCAGGCATTAATTGCAGTCAGTGGCTCGAAATTCCAGGCAGAATAGTGCTGGAAAGTGGCCCGAATTTTGAGGAGAAAATTCCAGGTAGACCGGCACAAAATTTGAGGGTTGAGAAGCTGTTTTGTGGCATGAAATTTGAGGGAGAAATTCTGGACTGTGGCACACAGTTCGAGGTGCAGAGGTCTGGACATTGGCTCAAGTTTCAAGGAAAGTAGTATAAATTTCTAGGAGCTGGACAGATTTTCAAGGGAAAGATAAGTACCCTTCATGTGTATTTAATGATGCAATAAATTCTCTGTGAAAAACAATAAAATCCTCTTCTAGACTAGTTTTCCCCTTGTTGGTTTTTCCAGGGTCAGAGATTGACCAAAAGCAAGTGTTCATTTGTGTGCCTGTGTGAAATTTAATTTATCAGCTGACAGTTAAAGTCAAAGATCAGAGGTAGATTAGCGGTGTTTTTATTTGAATGCATATTCTTGTTTATATATCAGCTACAGTGAAATGGGTTGTGGGCATAAACAGTGATTTGCAAGAAAAACTTAAAACAGAGGGGCTACAGGGACCTTAAAAAAAATCTACAAGTTTGTCTTCTATCCCCGATGCCAAATGCTGCCACTACCAGCTGGCATTCCTCCTCTTAGCAAGAAAATGTTTTCCAACAGAAGGGAAATGGGTTTCCAGTAGACAGAATATGATTTGCAAACAATAAATGATTTTGTAGCAACAGATGAATTCGTTTTGGACATCCATCGACATGCCATTTGGTTTCCAGCAGAAACACTGACATTGCAGCAATGGAATCGTTTTCAACATCAATCCCATGCTGTTAAATTTAGATAACCATGGTGTTCTATGCTTGATGCACTTTTACTTCAATCTTTCTTAGGCCCAACACAAAATAGCAATCACATAAAATTGAAAGTAAAATGTTGATAGAACACAATAATAGATCAATAGAAGACAAGCCAAATATAGATCAGATTTATAATAACTTTTGTCCAGCAAAGATATGAGATATTGTGGCGTTACGACGGTCAGCAGGATGCTTCAACCAGCAAAAGTCTTTCTCGGTCAGCCAGCGCTTTCATGTGTCACACCCACAACCTTCAAAGACAGTGCATCACAAGTCAACGCAAGTCAAACCAGGGACAGCACAGAAAAGTCAACGCAAGAAACTTCAGAAAAGTCAACGCAGTAAACTAGGGCTTCGGTCAAACAGCCCGGAATTCCTTGATTTTAGTGCCCAGCTGTACGGCCTCCTAAAATCGGAATTTCTGCAGAAGATTGAGGTCAAACGACCAAGGGTTGACCACGGGCAACGCTGATCAACGCTGGAGTAGAAAAGCCCTAAACAGATCAGCGCAGAAAGCAACAGCTTCGCTCCACACGTGAAGGAGAAATGCCTGCAAAGGCTATCGAACCAATCAGATCACAATGAGAGAATGTGTGATGAGATGATGAGAAAATGACCTCCAAGTCTCTCCAATTTATATTCATCAATGAGGGTGTGTGACACATCTCTTAGGCATGTGGCATAAATTTGACCAACCTTGAACATGTGGAAAATAAATTCAAAATCAGTGTTCTGCTCATCCGATCAAGATGATCTTTAGATCAATCTTGCACATCCCCGAAAGAGGAATCCAACATAAATATGACCATCGTCATATGAGCAGTGCAACATGGAGTTTGGACCTAGTTGCCAAAATTAACACATGCCAATCAAAATCTCCCAATCAGAGGTTAGAATTGCCTCATGATAAATATTATTCACTGTCAGCAAACAGAGGATTCAATGAGATTGTTACACCTGTCATATGATGCCCAACATCAACGAAGATTCATTTTCAAGTTTTTGGTGGCCCACACATGCATAGTGTGGAAAAGGTTTTGGATAGCATGTCTGTTGGTAGGGGTCACAATTCTGTCCGTAGATACTGAGATGGCTCTTATTGGTGTGCCATTGATCTCCTCATTCATATTGCAATTCTCTTCACATTGCAACTCTCTGGCAGCAATTTTATGGAATCCAAATCTTGGATCATATACTCGTTGAATTTGGACAGCAGCCCAATGGAATTTGGAGGAAAACCCTACAGAAGTTGGAAATACAGCTTTTCAAGATTATAGGAATTCATCATATTGACTTACGTTGCAGTGCATTGAGTGGTACCCGCAATGTGGAGCAATGACTTGGACAAAAGATATGTCATTATGCAATATTTCAGATATCAGCATCGGCAAAATATGAACAGGGGTCATAAATTTGGAAAATTGTGAAATTCCAGAAAAGATGGATGAGTATTAAAAATACAAAATTGGGTTTTTCCAGCTTCTATAGGTTTTCCCCTTCGCTGAGCGATAATTTCATATTTACTCGAGATATTTTTAACATATCAGCACTTCAAGATTACTTGGGGGCCAATATATTGTTAAGGCTGGAAATGTTAGAAATATCGTGATATATCTCTGGTATATTGGTGATATACTCCGACTCCACTCGGCCAAAGACTGGCCTGGCAACTCCTTCCATTCCATCATTCTTTATTTTCCAGTGGTTCTTATACCCAAAGACATCCTTGCAAATGCCGAAGTCTATCTGTTATATGTTATGGAGCTTTTTGCAGCACATTTTCCAGTCAAATTTGCCCCAAATGCAGCAAGAATTTGTTGGAATCACAAGTTTGATGTGTGAACCTTCTGCAGTTGGAGTGTCCCAGGGGTTTTTCTGGGAGCTGAATCCATATATGCATTCAAAAATGCATTTTAAACAACAAAAAATTGTGATCTAACCAAAAAAAATTGTTGGATTCCAGCCAAAAACTCCAAAACTCTAAAACGTGAACCTTCTACAATCGAAGTGTCTCGGGATTTCTATCTGTTATACATTTTGGAGCTTTTTCCGGCACATTTTCCAGTGGAATTTGCCCCACATGCAGCAAGAATTTGTTGGAATCACAAGTTGGAGGTGCGAACCTTCTACAATCAAAGTGTCCCTTGCAAATTAGTTATGGTATGTTTTAGGTCCATTTCTAAGTGTGTATTTATCCTTGGTAGCATGATGATGGTACATGTGGCATTCATTTGCGGTACCTCTATGATACATGTGTGCTTATTATAATTGTATGTAGATTGCATCATAATGAACAATAGTATGAAATGCCCCAGGGGATGTAATGTGCCAGTTTATGTTTGGTTGCATAAAGATTGTACACGTGGTATTTATTTGTGGATTCTCTACGACACGTGGAATTCTTTTTTTGTAGCATGCAGATTTCATGACAACAAGCGATTTGAGTTGGAATGCTTTCAAGTTTCTAGACATGATGATTATGCCAAAAATGTTTCATGACTCAGATATGTTCTCACCAAAACAACTATAAGCATAAGAACACCAATCATTTTAGCAAGCTAAAGGCATCCCTTCCATTGTTTTCAAAGCAGCCTGACAATTACCTCATATGAGATCAAAGCAAAACCACATTAACAAGAGTAAGCAAAATAAAAATATAAGAAAAGGGACAAGATACAACCTTGAAGAACCATCCAAAGCCTTTTGACTTTTCAATACTTGATGCTTCACTTCCAAAGTGCCAACAGAATATATATATAAACCTTCACAAAAATTTGAATGTAAGTGGATACTGTATGGCAGACACTATTTACTAGAAAAATCCCACAAATAAGTCCCCATTTGTGATATTTTGTTAAAAAATGTAGCCACGACAATACAGTAAGCATACTCATAAAAAGCAGGAATCAGAATGGATAATATGTTGGTTGCTGACAATTTCCAGCAGAGGATAAATATGAATATTTATTTGTACGATATTCTATAGCATATCCGTGTGAGCCTTTTAAGTTTTGTTTAATTGACAAATGAATGCTATTTCAATCAGCGGACTACGTCACAATAGTTCCAACAGAGTAGATTTCTTGCAAGGAAGATAAGATAGGCAGCCGCACCCAAGTAATATCAATTAATAGGACTGTTTCAAATTAAAGGAGCAATTTGGATCAAAGAACTTAAACCAAAATATAAAGGCGCAACAAAGATTGTATGAGAAATCAGTACCTTGGGATGAACTTGCAACTGCTCTAATGCAGAAGATCAAGGACAACTTGAAATTTTAGGATTGTATAATTTTTTATGCAAATATTAAAAGGCCACAAGGGATTTATCAGGCCAAACTTGTTTAAAGTTTACAGGGAATCTATTAAAACGCAATTATTGGGGGCTTGTATTAGCAAAGAAATATTCAAGTTCATTCCCAAGCCTGGGGACCATGAACTCGTTACTAGCTAGAGACAGGCTGAACTATTAAATATCGTATACAAAATTTCGGTCAATACCCTGGCTATGCAGATCAAATGCGTCATGCCTAAGATAATTTATCCAGAGCAAATGAGCTTCATTAAAAGGAAACTTATTCTCGATATTATCACAGTAGCGTAGAAAGGCATGGACTGAACTAGATGTCTCCGCTCATATTGATTTTGAATAAGCTTAGGACATTGTTTAGTGGCCATTCATGGTGTCCTCACTTAAGGACCTGAATTCTGGTCATTTATTTCTTAGAGTGGAAATTCTCTTCTCTAGGCCTCAACCTACCTGTCCATAAACAAATGTGAATTGGAGGATGTGGAACACTTTAGCCATCCAACAAGGTTGCCTATTGGCCCCATTTTTCTATATCATGGTTGCTAAATAAATGTGCTACCTTATTTCTGTGAAAATTCGGAGACCCAAATCCTATTGCAGCAACTGATGTTATTTCTTCTAATTGTTAATTCTACTTAACAATTTATCTGCTGTTTCCTACAGCAAATATCAACATAAATACACTGCAACCTTCACAAATAGAAATTGTGGAAGAAATAAACGCTAGCACACACACATAAAATAACAGTGTTATTTTTGGACGAAAGTCCTCGAAAAAATCCAACTTGGGAAAACCGGTGCAGCAGTGAGGGTTTTACTATATTATGCAGCAGTGAAATCTGAATACATCTATGGATGCCCGACTTGTTGAAATTTGGTTACCGGAGGACAGGTGGTTCCCTAAGGCTTTGATCTTTGGCCTAGAGAAAAGTGTCCAAAAGAATTTAATTTTTTTCCTAAAGTAACTTATAAAGTTATAAAGTCAAATCTAATTTAAAAGTGACTTTAAGTGATAAAGTTACTAAGTCTAATTTTAAAGTAACTTTAATAAAGTCAATGTGAAATTAGAAAGTGAAAAGTGACTTTGGAAATAAATGACTACGTGAGTCTTTATTAGAGTGGGGTGAATTAAAAAATAGAAAGTGAAATTTAAATGAGCATTTAATCTCAGCCCTAGATCTAAAGCTATCTCAGCCATTGGATTTAGGGATTCCCCAAAAGTCACCTAGGGTTAGGTTAAAGGAGGAAAAGGAGAAAAAGGATCATTAAGTCTTTCATGAACAGATTGAGAGGAGGAGAAGAGAGCTGGAGACATTTCTGGTTTTGAGAAAGAGAAGGAGAAGAGCAGTTCAGCAAATCCGTACAGCAAGGAGAGGTTGCACGCATTTCAAGGCAGCAGTCCGTACAACAATAAATCAGCACAATTTTCGAGGCAGATTTCCGTACAGCAGTAGTGAGCACATTTTTCGAGGTCCGTACAACAGCAAGGAGGCACAGATTTCGAGGAGGAGAAGCAGCAGTGTGCAGCACGCATTCCGAGTCTGAGTTGGCACGATTTTCGAGACTGAAAGAAGCTGCTGTAATTTCCGTACAATAGTACGAAATTTCTGACACGATTTTCGAGGACATACAACATTAAATGCTGTTATCTCTTGCTGTAAAATTTTTGTTATTACTATTTTGCTAATTTGGCACATTTTCCGAGGCAGAGGCAAGCACTGAAAACGAGATAAGTTTGTACATTGTTTGCTGGAATTTTTCCTGTATATTTCATTTCTCTGTAAAAGCATTTTCCATAAATAAAGAGAAGCTTTCGAAGCTTTCGAAAGTGAATTTAATTAAACATGTGATGAAATTGTCTTAAGTCACACGGATCAAGCTTTCTTTTAATCTTAGCCATTTATTAAAGATTTAATCTTGGCCGTTGATTTGTCAACGAGAAAAATATAAAGGGAAGGCTTGGGGTCATTTGTAAGACATACAGAGGCAGAGCACTGAAGCTAAGCTGAGATTCTAGGGCGAGGTTGCTAAGAATTCTCAAGTGTTTCAGTTGCAGAGAGGGGAATTTAAACCAAGGGGATGATCTGATCTCGAGGTCTAGAATACACAAGAAGCAGAGAAGAGATCAAGAAAGACAGTGCAAAGCAAAGCAGCAGCAGCAGCAACAACAGCGGCAGATGGCAGCAGCAGCAGCAAGGACAACGTGATTTTCAAGAAACCTTTCAGGGGTTACGCAGAGACCCTTAGGGGCAGCGTAGTGACTGCGTCACCTAGTCTGGGGTAACGCAATCCCTTCCAGTGACAGCGTTGAGCATTTCGAGGCCTTTAGAGGCTGACACAATGTCTTTCAGGGGCAGATCTGGGGTTCTAGGCCTAGATCTGGCTGAGTTCTGTAAATCCCGTTTAAGGGTGTGGATCAGTTAGTATTTTTGGTTTTAGATCAGCCAAGAGCTGCAGATCTAGAGTTTTCTCTGTAGGGTTTTCCAAATCTGGATCTGAAACTAGAGACCGGTTTTCCCACATTGGGTTTTTCCAGGGACAGTTTGTCCAGAAATAACTGTGTCACTTTGTCTATGTGTGCATGTGCTTATTCTAGATCTGAATTGATAGAGATCTGTTATGTGTTTTGCTTTGATGTTAAATTGAATTTATTCAGTTGATAACTTGTATAAGTAGGAGAAGCTTAACCAGATTAAAAGAAATAATTTCTGCATAAGAATTAAGATTCAGAAATTTCTACACGGTATCAGAGCAATTGCAGATCAAGAAGGGTCACCAGCTGAAGCATCTGAAGGATCTAGCTACAGAAAGCAGCTGAAAAGGCAGCAGAAAAGCAAATCTGAAGGGACAGTGCAGTTTTCAGGAGAAGATTCACGCAGAGGGAAGGGTGACGCTGTCCAGCGCTGTGTCCTAACAAGCCCACGCAATTACTGCGCAAAGGCAGCTCAGAAACAACGCTGGTTAGGTCTGAAGCCAGCCAGTGTGGTTCAGATCTGAATTTGTCAAATCCAAAAAAAGTCTGCAGAAAAGTTGCGGAAATTCAGAAAAGCTAGTGGGGTTAAACTTCTGAAGTTTTCAAATTTTTAACCTTAGCACAAGTGACAAAGTTTGGGAAGAGATCAACTTCTCAAAGAGTTTCTTACCAAAGGAAACTTGCAGTTTGGTCAAAGGATCAAAAAAGAAGTTGAATCATAGTTGATTTGGTAGATTTCCAAGGAGGGAAATCAAGTGTAAGAGGGAGCAGAGGATTCCCAGTTCGAAAAGGACCCTAGATCCAAGATCTCTAACATAGAGAAGAGGAGCTCCGACACATTCTGAGCAGATGGCTCCTCATGGACTGCGTTATCAAGATAGGCTAGAGGTCCTCTCAAACTTTTCGGTATGAAAAGTTAGGATCCTGATTGTCCTAGAGGCATATGGTCTAAGAGATCATGAAAAGCAGACCCTGGCCACGCCGACAGATGCAGATCTCCTGCAAGGGCTGTTGGGCATGCCAAGCGGCTGATAATGGACAGTATAAAGGATCATATTGTGCCACACATAGCTGAGAAGAGGACAGCTAATGAGATGTGGAAGGCCTTGACTTCCCTATATGAGGAAAAATCAGTCCAAAGAAAGATGTTATTAGAGGCCCAAATGAGGTCATTCATGATGACCAAGGGAGAAGACATCAAGCATTTCCTCTTCCAATTGCAGTCAATCAGGGATCAGCTGACTGCAACGAGTGCAACTGTAGATGATGCAGTAATAGTCAAGACTGCCCTCAATGCAGTGACGGATGAGTGGGAAACCTTTGTCTAATGTATCTTGGGCAGAGCAGACCTCCCAGATTGGGACAACTTGTGGTCAATCCTACGGCAAGAAGAACTACAAAGGTTCACCAAAAAGCAGCACAGCCCTGCATTGATTTAGGTTAAGAAGGAAGAGGAGGAAGATGCAGCCTTGGCATCAAAGAAGCAGCCGAAGAAGAAGAAGGATCCTTCTAAGATCAAGTGCTTCCAGTGTGGCGAAATGGGACATTTTGCCAGTCATTGTCCAGAAAATAAGAAGGGAAAGGAAGCATCTTCTTCCAAACCAACGGTGGCAGATGATGGGTCCGAAAATTATGTAGCCATGCGCACTCATGAACCACGAAAGTGGGGTGACATGGATCTGTAGAGGATCTACGGAATATGAGGCGGGATCCTTGAGCAACTCATCTCTTGGATCACAAGCGAGCTACGGCAGCCTTAATACAGTAGTGGGACAAGTGGAGCAGTGGGTGCATAGATCATAGATGAGGCATAAGTTGAGGCAGATCTGGAGGTTGGGAGGAGCAGCGCAGAGCATAGCAGCATCAGCGTAGAAGCAGTAGCAGCGTAGAGGCTGATGTGACTTCAGCAGCACAAAGCAGTGCTGCTTACGCAGTGCAGAGCTATAGCAGCATAGAGAGCTTCAAAGGGACAGCGCAGTTCAGCAGCACCTTGATAGGTTTCAGCACAAGGAGCTGATGGGACTTCAGTAGTGCAAAGGGAGTCTGATTACGCAGGCAGAGTTGTAGCTGTGCATCGTTCTTTAGATGCCAGCACAAATCTGTAGCCTATGGAGCTTCAGTGATGAGGATGCAGCCCATCTGACTTGTCTGTCAAAGATTGGGCAGGAGATTCAGTTGTTTCTCTCAACAACTAAAGTTGCAATGCAGCAAATCAGCAGTGGCAATGCTATGAGCAGCACAGATGCATCATATAGAGAGGGAGCTGCAGTACAGTGGTTGCAATGGCAGTGGCAGAGTCATGGGCAATAGTACAGAATGGCAGCAATAAGCAATAGTGCAGAGTTGAGTGGCAGGAGGCCAAGCTTCAGCAGCACAAAACCAGTGTCGAAAATCATGTAATGCATAAGTGTGATGTATTGCTAGAGCACACCCTTGATGCTAAGAGGGAGTGTTGAGATTTTGAGTATTTGGGGTAGCATCAATTGTGCTCTAGGTCCCAAATTTTGAGGAAGGACTAGAGTTCACCTGATCTACAAGACCCATAAATGGATTTGGGAAATTTTATCTGGTTTAGGAGATATTAAATTAATTAATTATTTTAATGTATTTCCTAAGTTAAAACTTAGGAAAATAAAATAATTAAAAGTGAATTTAATTAAACATGTGATGAAATTGTCTTAAGTCATACGGATCAAGCTTTCTTTTAATCTTAGCCATTGATTAAAGATTTAATCTTGGTCGTTGATTTGTCAACGATAAAAGTATAAAGGAAAGAGGCTTGGGGTCATTTGTAAGACACACAGAGGCAGAGCACTGAAGCTAAGTTGAGATTCTAGTGCGGGGTTGCTAAAAATTCTCAAGTGTTTCAGTTGCAGAGAGGGGAATTTAGACCAAGGGGATGATCTGATCCCGGGGTCTAGAATACACAAGAAGCAGAGAAGAGATCAGGAAAGACAGCGCAGAGGAAAGCAGCAGCAGACGGTAGCAACAGCAGCAGCAGCAAGGACAGCGTGATTTTCAGGAAACCCTTCAGGGGTTATGCAGAGACCCTTAGGGGGCCGCATAGTGACTGCGTCACCCAGTCTGGGGTAACGTAGTCCCTTCCAGTGACAGCGTTGAGCATTTGGAGGCCTTCAGAGGCTGACGCAGTGTCTTTCAGGGGCAGATCTGGGGTTTCTAGGCCTAGATCTGGCTGAGTTCTGTAAATCCCGTTTTAGGGTGTGGATCAGTCAGTATTTTTGGTCTTAGATCAGCCAGGAGCTGCAGATCTAGAGTTTTCTCTATAGGGTTTTCCAAATCTGGAACCCAGAGTTGTGTATTCAGAAATATTCTTAATAATAGAGCCCTCCAGCAGCCAAAGACCGGTTTTCCTACATTGGGTTTTTCCGGGGATAGTTTGTCCAGAAATAACTATGTCACTTTGTCTATGTGTGCATGTGCTTATTCTAGATCTGAAATGGTAGAGATCTGTTATGTGTTTTGCTTTGATGTTATCTTGAATTTATGCAGTTGATAACTTGTATAAGTAGGAGAAGCTTAACCGGATTAACAGAAATAATTTTTGCATAAGAATTAAGATTCAAAAATCTCTACAGCCCTCACCATCTCCTTTCTATATTGTTTGAGTTGATCCGCATCCGTGGAAACTGCTACCACATTATCGATATAAGCCTTAAGATCAAACTCATCTGGAAAGAAGGAGATCCTTGCCTTCCAAATAACATAGTTGGAAGCTCCATCCAGCCTATCCTGATCTCGAAGCCCAGCTGTGGCCATCTCAACAATAAATGTCGAAAATATCCTCTTCCCTTCAGCTCAGTTGTTGCTCAGCTATTAGCACTCCCTTCTGGAGTGCGAAGCTCTACTCACAACGACTGTTGATCTGCAAGGGAAATCAAACTTCTTGAGACTAGAAGTTCCCTGAGGAAAATTTCCCCTCAGTGTGTGCTCTTCTTCCACTCGACGCTAGTTCTGTTGTAGCAAACTAGTGCAAAACTATTGCGTCCAGCTAGAGATATGCTTTGCAAGAAAATAGTGGTTGCTCCCTCTGCCTCTGGAGGTCCTCGATTTGGAGAAATCGAATTTTTCTATCTCTCTCAAAAAAATCGATTTTCCTCAAGAAATACGACCTCTTGGCCAAGGTGACTGTGCTGCCCTCTAGGGTTTTGAACTGCTGCTCACACTGAACAGTGAAACTCCTCCTTTCTTTGCTACTAAGCTCTCTTGTTGATCATCTGTGCTCTGATACCATGTGAAAATTCGGAGTCCTGAATCCTGTTGCAGCGATTGATGCTATTTATTCTAATTGTTAATTCTGTTTAACAATTTATTTGTTGTTTCCTACGAAAAATATCAAAATAAATACACTACAACCTTCACAAATAAAAACTGCGAAAAAAAAAACGCTAGCACACACAAATAAAATAACACAATTATTTTTGGACAAAAGTCCCTGGAAAAACGCAACTTGGGAAAACTGGTGCAGCAGTGAGAGTTTTATTATATTATGCAGTAGGTAAATTTGAGTACATCTATGGATGTCCAACTGGCACTCCAATTAGTAAGAAAAACTGAGTAAAATACTGAAGGGAATTACCCCAATCCTACATGCAATCTCTGGCTGGACTTTCCCTATCAGAAACACGGCCTCCTAGTACACTGCATCAGCCTCTGCGCTGCTTTGTGTAGCTAGTTCGACGACTTGCCTCAAACTGGGCTCTGATGAAGTTGTTCTCCCTCTGGAAGCTGAGAAAATTGTCTCTACGGCCTTCTGGGACTCCTTCTCGGCCTCTGGAACTGAGAACAAATTTTTCTCCTCCCCAAATCGATTTTCCTGACTGAAGCACTACGCAGTCCCTCTGCGCTGCCTCTCTGGGATAATGCTACTCTCTTGATGTTGCCTCCCCGGATCCGGAAAATATTTCCTCCAACTCACTGTCTTTTCCCCTCTCTCACTACTTCGATCTCAATGAATCTCTCTCCGGCAACAACAACTGCTACTCTGGAAATCGATTTCCCAGTAAAATCGAACTGCTCAAGTGTGTCTTCTCCAAGCCCCATCGACTTCTCTTATAATCCTCTATTGAGACTTCAACGACCAAGATTAGATCTTAATTGATGGCTAGGATTAACTTGAAATCGATCCGTGTGAGTCTCTAGAACATTCACACCTTGACTTAATTAACTCTAATTAATTAATCATATTCCCTGAGTTTAGAAATATTTAAAAACTAATTAATAATCTAATTAAGTCATTTCTAGGTGAAATTTTCAAAAACGATTTTTGGGTTTTGGAGATCTCATGTATTCTAGCCTCCCCACAAAATTTCAAGGCTAGAACACATCTGATGCTACCTGTTGACCACACTTTGTCAACGACCCCATAGCAGTACACCCCCATTTTTTCAAATGGGACTTATCATGTTCGAGGCTCGTGTCATCCAGATTTCATCGCCGATCGACAGTTTTTATAATGATGTAAACCCATTCTGCATTTTATGATGTAAATGATCTAAGTAAGACCGTCCATGTATGTAACAACCTAGGTAAGCCTAGTATGTTGTTGATGACTTCCATCCTAGGAGGTTTTTGTCTCACTGATTCACGAAAGTGATCGGCAGATTTTTTCCCTCCAGCCTCACCCCAAAGCTAGGGTGGATTTTGTCATCAGCATGCTAAGTGAGTCCTAGTGTTTTCTATCGAGTCCTTGTAAAAGTAGTTTGAGCTACTTGGTCTACTAGATCATGTTTTGAGTCGCATAATTGGGTATTTATTTGAGGGTCTATACGAATGGGTATTCCCCCTTCATGTATGTAAATGTATTATCTCATGTAAAAGAGAGTTGGAAAAATAATTATAATCCCCTCTTAGTCAATTAATTAAATTTTTTGGTCAATTAATTAATAAAATCTTAAACCAGAAATTTAATTAATTTAGGGTCCTAAGTTAGGATTAAATCTTTAAAGGCAAAATTTGTGGGTCCTTGGAAAATGATTTTGAAAGCCCCAGGCCAAGGGAATATTGAGAATTTTAAGAAATTTTGGACCTTTGGGTCTTGGTGGTTAAGTCAAAGTCAAAATTTTGGGGTAATTAACTCAAAAATAATATTTTTGAGTTAATTAAAATTGAATTAAATGATAAATTCGTTTTTTTCTCAAAATTTTAATTTCAACGCCCCGGATTAAAAGATAATTAAATCTTTTGGACGGTTGAGATTATTTTGACGAGGATCATCCAAACTAGCCGTTAGAGATCTTGTCCTATAAATTTAGAGGTCTTTCTCATTCTTGAGGGATCCGATCTCAGGATCGTGCACTTGTTCTTAGAAGCTCTTGTAAATTTTTGAGGAATAAAGCATAAAGACTTTGGGGTTACAAATCTGGATGTTCCTTCTCAGATCTATGTGGGGAATTGTCTCTAAAGTCTGCTACTTTGTTTCTTGTATTTTATGGTTGATGGCCTTCATGGATTAATCTGCATACAGGTATCTTGTGCAGTTTTCTGGGTTTATAAAATAACATTCTGATTTTTCTGCAAAGGTCTCATGTTGTTTTCTTAAATCTCTATCGATCTAAGATTCAGATGTAAATGTGCAAGGAAATTTTTTTTAAGATTGAGCGTCTGGGGAAGTCTTCGGTTGGACCAGCCGACTCTCAATAAACATAAATCTGATAAGCTCTTTATTTGTTAAATTCCAGGTCTATCTTACGATATTTGTGATTTTGCAGGGTTTCAAAGGCTTGTGCCTCTCATTTAAAAATTTTAATTTCTAAATTGTGCTGAAATGGACTTAACTCTGGCTATGAGAGCCTCCCAAATTGTAAATTAGGCTTGTAAATTTGTAATTCTCTTTAGACTGTAAGGGTTTAATCTTTTTTTTTTTTTTTGTGTGTGTATCTTCAAATCTCGCTGATCTTTTGCAGGTTAAGGGCTTAAATCAGAAATTTTTTTAAAGATCCGAGGCAGATCTAGCTTCCAAGGGCCAGATCTGCCCTCAAATTACTATTGTGGACGGTCTGGGCAGTATTTGATAAAAGAGCATAAAAGCTGAGCTTAAATGAAAACATTTTAATTTATCTGGCGGAATTTATGTGTACTGGGTTCTTTAAAATTATTCTGCCTTTGCAAGATATGCTGCCTACCCTTCATCGAACCTTCGATCTGCTCTCACTGTCCAGCAATCGCTTTTCTTTCTTGTCGAATGTATGCTACCCTCCATCCTCCAGCCGTTCAGCAGAGTTCAACTCTCCACCGTCACCATTCTTTAACCCGTCTCTGCTGCCCGTCCAATTCTCTTTCTGCATCTCAACGTTTTCTGCTCCAGTGTCCAACTTACATTTTTCTCCTCGTCATTCGCTGACCAACCATCCCACTGCACCCTTCCTTCATTCCTGCCGTAGATTCTCTCCTACTCCGTCCAGCTTCTTCCCTTTCCGCAAGCCACAGCCTCCTCACGTCGTCCCACCTGCAGCTGTAAAAAACAACCAAAACAAAAAACAAAAAAACATATACGCAGGCTCAAGCTCAGCCCTCTGCCTTCACACGTCGACAAATCCCTTATCCGCCTGCGTCCAAGTAGACCTGCGATAATCCACGCCTTCGTGCTCCTCCATATTCGTCTTTCTGGTTCTTACTCATCCGTCGACCTCCTTTCCAACCCTCAATTTCTCCTTCCGTCGAGCTCCTGTCGACCTGCAAGCACTCAAACAAACTGCACACATAAAAAAGGAAAACCCAAAATCGCGTTAAATTTCGATCTGATCGATTTCATTTTAATGTATGGATTGTAAGGTAGCGTTCAGTCGTAGTTTCATTTCTTGTTTTTTCGACTTTAGTTTTTTAAGTTGTGTTTTTATTAGGTTTGAATTTCAACGAAGGTTAGACATAGGTTTCAAATTTTTAATTCTATAGTGTAAATTTTGACTTTAACGTAGTTTAGGTTTAGATTTAGCTTTAGCTTTAGGTGTTAGTTTAACTTCATTAATTTTTCGTTTAGTTTAACTTTACATTTTAATAATATTAGATTTAGATTTTAATTTTAGATCTAACTTTATGATTTTGTTTTAGAGTTTAATTTAGAATTAGTTTTGTTTCAGTTTAGCTTTTTAGTTTTAGATTTAGCATTTTAAATCTTAACTCTTTTTCTTTCTCTTTTTCTTTTTTTTAGGATATAAAAATAAATAAATATAAAATATAAAAATTTCAAAATTATAAAAAAATCTAGAAAATACAAAAAATATAAAAAAATTTCAAATTTTCTATAGTCAAGTGAGCTTAATATTTTCATCTAAAATTTTGACTATAGAAACATTTTCTGGATCGAAATAAATTGGAACATCTTAAATATCTGGCATCCTCATATCATTGTGAGTTCAAGTTATTCACGGTTGTGGTGTTTTTCAATTGAATATCATTGTGATCAATCGTGTTTTAATAAGCAACAGTTAATCGTCACTGACTTGTTTATAATTGCATAGCGAGATCTTGTTTAACTCCATAAGGCACTGGTCTTAAACGTGAAATCTAATCTAGATCTGTGGAATCTCGTTCATTTTATCAAGTATTTGATGTCTTAGTTGTGTCTCCTGGATTCTTCATCCTCATTTCTAGTAGGGTCTACCTCCCTTAGCTTGTAAGGAGACAACTTAAATAGAGGGATTGGGGATAAAGGTGACAGCCCCCAATTTGAGCCGTTGTCGCGGTGCCTTGACAATCTATGCGACAACACTACCAAAACTAACAATTTCACATCAATTGAGCTATGGCTTCCTAAAAGGCATTCCTCTTCTGGAATAAGAAATTGGGAAATTAGCAAATAGCCACTTTACAGACAGTTATTTCACTATACACTATGGACAACCTCCATTTTTTTTTGTGATTCTTCGACTTTTAGAATCCAATGTTATGCAAGGTCTTTAGGATCTATCTGTTTGACTTGGTGATTAGAGATGCTCCTAGAACTAACTCAATGAGACCTTTTAAGTTGCTTTGGCATGCCCTTGCTTTGGAATCCTTACTCAAAGACCTCCGAAATATGATTATTCAAAGTGTGGAAAAGAAGATCAAGAAGTGATTGACAAAGCTCGTGGCTCTCAGTACAAATTTCAGATATGTATGAAAGTCTTGGCAGCCACCCTCATCTACTATTCCTCTTCTTGCATCCCTTTTCTAGTGTTTACCGGTGGTTCAAGAAATTTTTGTGTAGATTTTTGTTACCACCTATATTGTATGGGCAATGTGCATGTGACTTTGATGATATGATGTGGATTTTTGCAGGATGGAATGATGATTTTAGCCTTTCATAAGTTGCAATGTTAGAGGTGGTTACTAGTAGCATCGGACGAGCAGTGGCTTACGTGGTGGATTGTCATGGTTGGTTCTTTCTGTGAAAATTTCTGAATATTACTTTATGCAGAAACCCTATTGTTAAATCTGGTTATACTTCTCCTACATAATCAACTTATTAGTGCCGAAATCAGATTAATATCGAAGTAAACACATAACAAACTTTCACCGATTCAGATCTAAGCAAAGATACATGCACATAGACAAAGTGACACACAAGATTTTCTGGACAATTGTCCCCAAAAAAACCCAATGCGGGAAAACCGGTCTTCCAGATTTGAGCACCAAACGAGATGATGTGGGCAGAGGATGCGTACTAGGCAAGTACGCCAAAGCAGCTTACTCCAGGAGCAGCAATAGGGCTAAGAGTGTGTTGGGATTAATACACTCAAACATCTGTGTACCAATGTGTCGATTTTTGTAGCATCGGAAAGTGATCTAGTCTCAAAATTGGTGAGGGGGCTCAGACACCAGTATTCCAAAGAACCCATAAACCTTTTGTGGAAATTCCACTTGGTTCAGGTTTTATTAAAATAATTAATTATTTTAAGGGAGACCCCAAGTCTAAACTTATGGAAATTAAATAATTAATGGATATTAATAAAACAAAGTGTGAATCTTCTAGAGAACGAAGATCAAGTCAAGTTTTAATCTTAGCCATTGAATAGACTTCTAATCTGGGTCGTTGATTCATCAATGAGAAGATTATAAAAGAAGGCTTGAGGGTCATTTGGAAAGTAAATCCAGCAAGCGTTAAGTAACGTGAGAGAAGCCAATTCTGAAGGAATAGAATTCGATTTCAGAGGGAGATTCGCAAGGGCGGAGGAAGCAGAGGGCATCGGCGATGTCAGGGCACAAAGGAAGGAGGAAGCAGGGAAAGGAAGCCATCAGAAGAGAGTGGACTGCTCCATATAATCCGGAGCAGAATGGAATCACGGAAAGGAAAAATAACTATTGTTGAGGCTGCAAGGGCTATGTTGTATGATCAAGACATGCATAAATTCCTATGGGCTAAAGCTTGTAATACAACTGCATATGTTCAGAACAATGTTCCTCATAATGCATTGGGTAAGATCACTCCAAAAAGTGTCTTTACTGGCAGGAAGCTAGAGGTAAGCCACTTCAGGATCTTTGGTAGTGTGGCATACTGCCATGTACCCAAAGAAAAGAGGAAGAAGTTAAATAGGGTTGTTGAAAAGGTGTATCTGGTGGGATACAGTGAAAATCCTAAGGCTTACAGAATCTACATTCCTGGGAGCGGGAAGGTTGTAGTGCGGCGGGATGTAAAGTTCATGGAGGAAAGAGCTTTTCAGAAAATCTCGAGAGATACCTTCAGCTACGCAGTCTGAAGATGATCCACTGGTCCAGCCTCTACGACCAGCTGAGGTTAATCGAAGTGCTTCTCCAAGGCAAAATGATTCAAGGGATTCAGAAGATTTGCAGGAGGGAGAGCAGGTAGAGGCATTCACTACCAGTGGTAGGACGAGCAGGGAATTGCGACAAATTCTGAAGGATGAAGAGGAGTTTGTCGGGGCCCCCAAAAATGAGAAGAGGGAGCATAAGCAACCGGATAGGTACCAAGACTTGGTAGCACAAGTTGGGGAACCCTCTAGTTTTCAGGAGGCAGCTCAACATCAAGTATGGGTCGATGCAATGGTGGAAGAGTACAGTTCCATCATGACAACTGATGTCTGGGAGGTGGTTCCTAGGCCTCAGAATAGATCAGTTGTGGGTTCGAGATGGATCTACAAGATCAAATATGCTACAGATCGTAGCGTAGAAAAATTCAAAGCTAGGTTTGTGGCAAATGCGTATGCTCAGAAGGAAGGGATAGATTATGAAGAGATCTTCGCCCTAGTCGCCGAATATACTTCTATAAGATCCGTGATATCCATTATTGTGCAGATGGGATGGGACATTCACCAGATGGACGTCAAGACTGCGTTCTTGAATGGGGATATAGAAGAAAAAGTATATATCGAACAACCAGAGGGCTTTGAGACGCATGAGCAGAAAACTCATGTGTGTAGGCTTAAGAAAGCCTTGTATGGACTTAAGCAAGCCCCTAGAGCTTGGTATGGTCGAATTGATAGCTACTTGCAGAAGATGGGATTCCTCAAGAGTGACGCAGATCCCAATCTCTACTATCAACGAGTAAGGGATGAGCCTTTGATACTCGTACTATACGTAGATGATTTATTCTTGACAGGATCATCTAGGCTCATCAAGGACTGCAAGGAGAATTTAGCTGCAAAATTTGACATGAAGGATCTGGGGCTGATGCATTATTTTCTGGGGTTGGAATTTTGGCAGCAGAAGGGTGAGATCTTCCTTGGTCAAAGGAGATATGCTACAGAAATCCTGAAGAGGTTCAAGATGGAGGACTGTAGACCCATAGCTACACCAATGATCACCAACTGGAAGAAAATTGATACATTTGAAGATGGTGAGGCTGATCCTACCTTGTATAGGCAGCTCATAGGGTCCTTGATGTATCTGGTCAACACTAGGCTAGACATCTGTTATGATGTCAACACCCTTAGTCAGTTCATGGTGGAACCAAGGAGGGCACATTGGGCAGCAGCCAAGCATGTTCTCAGATACTTGCAAGGAATGGTCGAGCTTGGATTGAGATACACCCAAGGCAGTGACATCAAATTGGGTGGGTTCACTGAGGCAGATTGGCCTGGGAGCCCAGTAGATCGGAAAAGTACCAATGGGTATTGTTTCAATGTTGGATCAGGGATGACCTCCTGGGGCAACATGAAATAGAAGCCCGTGGCTCTGAGCTCAGCTGAGGCATAACATATGGTTGCAAGCACTACTTCGTGCGAGGCCATATGGCTTAGGAAGCTGCTTGTGAATCTACTGAAGGAAAAGATGGAAGCGACCAGCATTCTATGTTATAATCAGAGTTGCATCAAGCTCTCTGAAAATCCTATGTTCCATGATCAGTCGAAGCACATTGACATCAGGTGTCATTTCATCAGACACTGTGTCCAGCGGGGAGTTGTACAATTACAGTACACAACGACAAGAGAACATGTGGTAGACATCCTTACTAAGGCTTTGGGAAAGACAAAGTTTGTCTACTTCAGAGAGAAGATGGAGATGATCAAGAATCCATTTCAATAGCAGAAATAGACTGATGCAGAATTGAGGGAGTTGCAGTACAGATGAGGCAGTGGCAGTGGCAGTGGCAGTGTCATGGGCAGCAGTACAGAAGTCAGTAGCGCAACAGATGAGGGGTAGCAACAGACAGGCATCAACAGCGCAGAAATGCTTCAGGGCCTGAGCAGCATGCAACAAACATATAGTTATAACACTTTCCTCACTAAGAGGGAGTGTTGATTTTTGTAGCATCAGAAAGTGATCCAAGTCTCAAATTGGTGAGGAGGCTTAGATGCTAGTATTCCAAAGAACCCAGAAACCGTTTGTGGAAATTCCACTCGGTTCATGTTTTATTCAAATAATTAATTATTTTAATGGAGACCCTAAGTCTAAACTTAGGGAAATTAAATAATTAATGGGTATTAATAAAACAGAGTGTGAATCTTCTAGAGAATGAAGATCAAGTCAAGTTTTAATCTTAGCCATTGATTAGACTTCTAATCCGGGCCGTTGATTCATCAATGAGAAGATTATAAAAGAAGGTGTGAAATTTTCTAAATCTTTACACTTTATGCAGAAATTATTTACTGTTAATCTGGTTATGCTCCTCCTACTTAGATAAGTTATTAACTGAATAAATTCAAGTTAAAATCGAAGTAAAACATATAACAGATCTCCACCAATCCAGATCTAGAACAAGTTCATGCACACATAGAAAAAGTGACATAGTTATTTCTGGACAAATAGTGCCCGGAAAAACCCAATGCGGGAAAACCAGTCTTTGGCTGCTGGAGGGTTTTATTATTAAGAATTTTCTGAATACAACAAGCCTGGGTTCCAAATCTGGAAAACCCGACAGAGAAATATTAGATCTTCAACTCACTGGTTGATCTAGGGCCAAAATAATGATTGATCCACACCCTCAAACGGGATTTACAGAACTCAGCCAAGATTAGGGCCTAGAAACCCCAACGCTGCCCCTGAAAGCCTCTGCGTCAACCTCTAAAGCCCCTCTGACCCTCAGCGTTGCTCCGAAAAGGTCTGCGTTACCTCAGACTGGGTGACGCAGGCCCTACGCTGCCCCTTAAGGTCTCTGCGTAACTCTTTAAGGGTTTCCTGCTGAAAATCACGTTATCCTCGGAGGGACTGCGTTGTCCTTGTTGCTGCAGCTTCCCTTCTCCTCTGCGTTGTCCTCTAAGCTGATCTCTGCCTTGTGTATTCTAGACTCCAGGATCAGATCATCCCCTTGGCCTAAATTCCCCTCTCCGCAGCTGAAACACTTCTGAGTATTCTTAGCAAACCCTGCCCTAGAATCTCAGCATAGCTTCAGTGCTCTACCTCTGTGTGTCTTTACAAATGACCCCAAGTCTTTCCTTTATACTTTTCTCGTTGGGAAACCAATGGCCATGATCATATCTTGAATCTATGGCTAAGATTAAAAGAAAGCTTGATCCGTGTGACTTAAGACAATTTCATCACATGTTTAATTAAATTCACTTTAATAAAGTTTCCTAAGTTTTAACTTTGGAAATACATTAAAATAATTAAATAATTTAATATCTCCTAAACCAAATGAAATTTCCCAAATCAATTTCTTGGTCTTGTAGATCAAGTGTACTCTAGTCCCTCCACAAAATTTGGGAGCTAGAGCACAACTGATGCTACCCCAAATACACAAAATCTCAACAGAAGGCTCAAGTGTCATTTGGAAAGTAAGTTGGGCAAGCGTTCAGTAACCCGAGGGAAGTCGATTCTGAAGGAATAGAATTTGATTTCAGAGGGAGATTTGCAAGAGCGGAGGAAGCAAAGGGTGTCAGCAGTGTCAGAGCACAAGGGGAGGAGGAAGCAGGGAAGCAGAGAGGTAGCATTTCAGAGCAGCACAAAGGCCTCATGTAGCAGTGACGCAGGATTATGTTGGCTCTGCGTAGAGAGCTATGTAGAAGCACAAAGGCAAAGTGATGTAGGGAGGGCTAGGGAACCCCTCAGGTGTCAAAAATTCTTCGGAGGACTGAAGGAGAATTATCTCAGGTGTATCTCAAGAAAATCTCTCAATTGTTTCTGCCAGACTTTCCTTATAAAGATTTCACTGCTGAAGATTAATATATATAAACCCTCATCTGCTGCATCGATTTTCCCACATTCGAATTTTCTGGGACAATTGTCCAAAAATAATTGTGTCAATAGATTGATTCTTATGCTTATATTATTTATTGTTATGTTCTTTGCATTTACTTGGGTGATTATTGCAGTAGTGTTTATTTCAAAATTTACTGGAAGAATTCTGTAAATAACTTATTGGAAGAATAAGTAGAAGAAATAAATCTATCACTGCAGTAGTATTTCAGGATTGAAATTTTCACACAATGTCCACCAGAGCTCTTAGTGGTGCCGAATATTTCGTCACCTTCATTGACGACCATTCCAGGAAAATGTGGATCTATTTTCTAAAGACCAAGGATGAGGTCTTTGATCGATTCAAAGAGTTTAAGGCTCTGGTTGAGAATATGATGGGAAAGAGGATAAAGAAATTGCGGTCAGATAATGGTGGAGAATATGTAGATAAAGACTTCACTAAGTTCTGCATAAGGGAAGGCATCAAAAGAGAGTGGACTGCTCCATATAATCCAGAGCATAATGGAATTGCAAAGAGAAAGAATAGAACTATTCTTTAATCAGCGAGGGCAATGTTGTATGATCAAGATATGCCCAAATTTCTATGGGCGGAAGCATGCAGTACAACTGTGTATGTTCCGAACAAGGTTCCTCACCAGGCACTAGGTAAGGTTACACCATAGAGTGTCTTCACTAGCAAGAAGCCAAAGGTGAGTCATTTCAGGATCTTTGGTAGTTTGGCATACTACCATATACCCGAAGAAAAGAGGAAGAAATTGGATCAGACTGCAGAAAAGGGATATCTAGTGGGATATAGTGAGAATGCTAAGGCATATAGAATCTACATTCCTGGCAATAGGAAGGTTGTTGTAGTTCAGCGGGATGTAAAGTTCATGGAGGACAGATCTTTAGGAAATCCTGGGAGATGCCTTCTGAAACGCAGTCAGAGGATGATCCATTGGTCGAGCCTATTGGACCAGCCGAAACGAGCACCAATACTTCTCCAAGGCATAAGAACCCAGAAGTATTACTTCAAGAAGATTCGCAGGAGGAGGAGCAGGTAGATCCACCCACTACCAACAGAAGAAAAAGCCGAGAATTACGACAGATTCTGAGAGACCCAGAGTATTTCGTCGGAGCTTCCACAAATGAGAAGAGGCAGGATAAACAACCTAACAGATACCAAGCTTTGGTGGCTCAGGTTGGAGAACCCTCTAGTTTCCAAGAGGTGGCTCAGCATCAGGTATGGGTAGATGCAATGGTGGAAGAATACAATTCCATTATGACCAATGATGTCTGGGAAGTGGTACCAAGGCCTCAGGACAAATTGGTTGTAGGTTCAAGATGGATGTATAAGATCAAATATGTTGCAAATGGTAGTGTGGAAAAATACAAAGCCAGGTTTGTGGCTAAGGGGCATGCTCAGAAGGAAGGGATAGACTACGAAGAGACCTTTGCCCTAGTAGCCAAGTATACTTCTATTAGATCCGTGATATCCCTTGCAGCGCAGATGGGGTGGGAGATTCACCAGATGGACGTCAAGATTGCCTTCTTGAATGGGGTGATAAAGGAAGAAGTATACATTGAACAAGCAGAGGGATTTGAGATACATGAGCAGAAGTCTCATGTTTGGAGGCTTAAGAAAGCCTATATGGACTCAAATAGGTACCTAGAGCTTGGTACGGACGGATTGATGGTTACTTGTAGAAGATGGGATTCGTCATAAGTGACGCAAAACCTAATCTCTACTATTTGACAGTAGGGAATGAACCTCTAATTCTGGTATTATATGTAGATGATTAATTCCTGACAGGTTCATCTAGGCTCATCAAGGATTGCAAGGAGAACCTAGCTACAGAATTTGACATGAAAGATTTGGGATTGATGCATTATTTTTTTGGGTTGGAAGTTTGGCAGCAGAAGGGTGAGATCTTCCTTGGACAAGGGAGATATGCTACAGAAATTCTAAAGAGGTTCAGGATGCAGGACTGGAGACCCATGGCTACTCCAATCATTACTAGCTGGAAGAAGAATGATGCATCTGAGGATAAAGAAGTTGATCCCACCGTGTACAGACAGCACATAGTATCCTTGATGTATCTGGTTAACTCAAGACTAGATATTTTTTATGCAGTCAACACCCTCAATTAGTTCATCGTGGAACCAAAGAGGGTGCACTGGGCAGCAGCCAAGCATTTTCTCAGATACATACAAGGAACAATCGAGCATGTATTAAAGTACACCCAAGGCAATGACATCGGACTGAGTGGGTTCACTGACGCAGATTGGGCTAGAAGTTCAGTAGATCAAAAAAGTACCACTAGGTATTATTTCAACATTGCATCAGGAATGACTTCTTGGTGCAGTAGGAAATAGAAGTCCGTAGCTCTGAGCTCAGCTGAGGTAGAATATATGGCATCCAGCACAGCTTCGTGTGAAGCCATATGGCTTAGGAAGCTGTTTGTGAATCTATCCAGGAGAAGGATGGAAGTTACAAACATCTTATGTGATAATCAGAGTTGCATCAAGCTCTCTGAGAATCCAGTGTTTCATAATCAGTCGAAGCACATTGACATCAGGTGGCACTTTATCAGAGACTGTGTCCAGCGGGGAGCAGTATAGTTACAGTATACTCCGACAGGAGAACAAGTGGCAGACATCCTCACTAAGACTATAGGAAGAACAAAGTTTGTTTATTTCAGAGAGAAGTTGGGGATGATTAAGAATTTGTTTCAGTAGCAGAGACGGATAGATGCAGTACTTAAGAGAGAGTTGTAGTACAAATGAGGTTGTGATAGTGACAATATCATGGGCAGAAATATAGAGAGCAGCAGCGCAGCAAATGAGAGGCAGTAGACCAAGCACAGGCACCGCAGAGGACCGATGTCGTGGATCAGGGTGATATTTCTTGTGGGAAGTATTGCTAGAGCACTTTCCTCGCTTAGAGGGATTGTTGATTTTGGGTAGCATCGGATGTGCTCTAGCTCCAAAATTTTGTGGAGGGGCTAGAACACACAGCGTCTCTAAGACCTAGAAATCGTTTGGAGAAATTCCACACGGAATGCAAGTTATTCAAATAATTAATTATTTTTAATGAAGGATAAGTTAAAACTTAGGGAATTAAAATAATTAAAGTGAATTAACTTAAATATGGGTGAGAAGCTTCTGAGTGACGAGGATCAAGTATGTTTTAATCTTAGTCGTCGATTGAAGATTAGATCACGACCGTTGATTTATCAACAGGAAAAGTACAAATGAAGAGTCAACAGGAAAAGTACAAATGAAGACTTGAGGGTCAATTGAAGATAAGTCGGGCAAATACTCAGTAACCCGAGGGAAGTCGATTCTTCAGAATTTAGAATTCGATTTCAGAGGGAGAGTTGCAGGGCGCAGGAAGAAAAGGGTTTCAGCAGCAGTCAGAGCTCGAGGAAGAAGGACGCAGAACAGCAGAGGGACAGCACAAAGAGATAGCGCAGAGGTGACACAGTGAAGGCCAGAGGGCCTCTCAGGTGTCAAAACTTCTCCGGAGGTCAAGGGAAAAATACCTCATGTTTTCTTGGATATTTCTCAGTTATTCTGCTAGTTATTCCTTGTACATAAATTGCTACTAAATATTAATATATAAACCCTCATCTGCTGCACTAGTTTTCCCGCATTGGGTTTTTCCAGGGACAATTGTCCAAAAATAACTGTCAATGTGATTGATTCTTGTGCTTATATTTCACTGTTCTTTTCTCTATGTAATTGTGTGATAACTACAGTAGAATTTATTTCGATATTTAATAAGAGTTTTTGTAAATGACTTACTGTGGAAAATAAGTAAGAGAAATAAATCTGTAACTTCAGTAGAATTTCAGATTTGAAATTTTCACTAAATGTGCCCAGCTTTTCCTCCTCTACGCTAGCCAGTGACTGCCACTCTACTCCTGAGATACCCTATCAATCTCAACCTCTGAGGTTTTCCTATAGCTTAACAAGCTAATGAACCTAGGTTCGCCTATAGCTTAACAAGCTAATGAACCTTTCTCCGCCAAATATTCTCCCGTCAATCAACCCCCAAAATATTACTGCGTCCTCCAAAAATTCGCACTGCTAGGGCAACTAAATGCAAATGCTAAAGATATCACAATGACGCTCTCTCGAACGATAATGGAAAACCAACCTAGGGTGGTACTCGAAGTCCCCCGAAGAATGGGTGAGTTATCCGCTCGGAAAACTCGTGCTAAACAACAAGTGACCCAACTAAGCAGCTCGAGCAACTGAGATCAAAATCGATAATCCATAAGACCAAATGAAGTGAGCTTCCTTACTTTTATAACCTTCATTGAGCCTGCTTCCCGCCTTTTTCCTCCATACGTTGTTCCCACTCATGCTTTTTGAACCAGTTATTAAGGGTGTGCGTATTTCATGTGTGGTTAGCCCCCATACACTAACAACAAAATAACATAACATAATGTTAACTAACTTCTAACTCCTAAGTCTTTTAATGAAAATGAAATGGGCCCCCGACATCACCAAAATTGGCCCCCATAACATAAAAATAAATCTTGTTCCAAAATAGTTTAGGAAGGGACATTACAGTCCTCCTCGTCAAAAATTGTTTGCCCTCAAGCAATGCCTGAACAAGTGCCCTCTCTAACTGTTGATCACCACTGTAACCACCAATAATACTAGGGTCTCAAATGTACCATTGAGTCATCTCCAATCTCAGCACTGTCCCAACATGAAGGAACCCCTCGATACCAGGATCCCAAGCCATCCTAATCAATGTGAAGCACATGTTGCTCCACTCTTTATCCAACCAGATACATGTACCAGAAGCCCACTGTATACCAGCAATAAGTAGAGCATCATGATAATGTAGGACTCTGTCCAACTCCCCATGAAACTTCCCTACTGAGTAATCCATCTCATGCACTACAAGAGTAAACTCCTGAAGATGCAATCCAATCCTAGTGGGATTGAACCCTCGTCTACCCGGGCCTCCCCTGATCTCCTCCTATCGATCACCCTGCCACACCGATGAAGTTCCCCACACCATCAACGAATCACTAAAACCAAATGGAAGATCTAGATGACCCTCCCATGTAGAAACCAACTCACCTCTACAAGTAGTTGAATTTCTCAGCCCTATTATGCCAAGATCCCCTGCCCGTCGCAGAAGGAACCTATCCTGCTGACATTATGACACTCTGGTCATGACTGACTACCTAGCATGCTCGTACCAGAGCCTCCTCTCCCATAACTCTCAGTCATAATATATGCAATGATCGAGGCTAGGCCAATCTTGCTAAAGCGACTCAACAGTGGCGACGCCTTTCACTTCAAGGCTAGCCCCAATCCTGAGCAACAATCTGCCTCGTCTTATGGTGAGGGCTTCGATGATCCCCCATGTGTTCGCATGTGAATGAATTAGTCTGCCTGTTATCCTGGCCATGCTCAGTGAGGAGTGGAGTATCCCACCAATCCACTAGATCCCTAGATCCCATAACCATACTAGAGGTCCACAACCCCCAATCCTCTCTGCCTGTCACTGTGATATGTTGCTAGCTGTTGGGACCCCTTTGTCACCTGTCTCTTCCCGCCGCTGCTGCTAGCTGTTGGGACCCCTTTATGCCCCATCTCTGCCTCCTGTAGGTATACAATAGGTAGGCACCTAGCATCAAGAACCTATGTCGCGAATATCCCACTGCTCTATGCCTACCAAATCACATAGCGAGATCTGCTATCCCAGCTCCTGATGATGTGCCCGGGTATTATCGGAAGCCTAGGCATCATCTTGCGAACAAGGACTATCGTCCTCTGCACCTCATGCTCACCTAATGCCTCGAGTTGTCTAGCTGAAAGAGCACCATGTAACTCCCTCTCGGTCACCTCCCCAAGTGTAAGCCTAGGGGTGGAACATATGCTACCTCAACAATCAACCATGCCATTCCTAAGCCTCTAACCGTCAACTCGTGCACCTACCAAGTGTCTCAACTGGAGAGTCTCCTCTCGGCCCATGGCATGCGTTGTCTCCTCCAACTGCCTAGGGTGAGCCTCCCATGCCTTGCTGCCTGAATGGAGAGTGTCAAAGGGAAACAACCAAACCCTCTGTGACTGTAAGCAACACTGGAGGATGATGGGTGGGTATGTCCCAAAGAGTATGATCAAGAGTTTGTCAGAATGCTCAAGAGTAATCCTACGGACGACCCTCTCTTCGCCTTAGATCTGCTGATAACCCCCTCGAGGCCCTACCTCCACTAAACATGGTGTCCCCAGATGCTCAACAATTTCCTCATCGATCCTTGGTGAGTTGCGTACAATGGTACACCTATTGTCCCTGTCCATAAGTCTCCCTGGAGGCAACGCTCCAAGATCTTGCTAAGCCGCATCATGTGTCACTATATACCATCAAGTACCACCGCACTCCTAACATGCCACTATACGCTGCAACTTGTCACTGTACACCACTGGATACCCCGGCTACGGTTATACCATCATGTGTCCTTCTTGAGTCATTGCACCTGTCACTCCCCGCATGTTCTTAATGCGATGCAAGTCACTCCTCCTACCCCACAGTGTAAACCAACATGTTGTGGAATACCATCATGCATCTCCATGCTCCTCTGCAGGCCACTGCTCCTCGCTGCATAGCCCTACACATCACTGGGTGCTATGGCTTAGAATTGGGTCTATATGCATCAGGCCACATCCCTCTATACACTAGATGATACGACCTGACTCTGTGCAGTCTTGTGTACCATCACTTACTGTCATACCACCCTGTAACATATGGTATCCCGCATGTGCCAAAGTGTCTGCTACTCTGCTAGCGACCACACCATGACACGCATCATGTCTCCTCGCCCATCTTGGTAGAACTGAGCACCCTAACTCCACTCCTGCTAGAGGGGATATCTCTGTTGTGCCGATCCTCTGTGACCCCTGAGTCCTAAACCTCAACGGGAGAAAATCATCTCCATACAATATCCAGTCCGGTGGCCTACCCATGCCACCTCCTCCAACCAACTCCTGCCAGAGAATGTTAAAGTCCCCCCATGCGCAACCAACATGCCAAAACAACCAATGGAGTCTGCTCACACACCACCTAGCCACTAATGTCAACTGGAACTCCCCTAAGGAATGCATGCGCTCAAGCACTGGGTTGACTACCTCATCAATGCCATAGCCATCCCACATGTCTGATATCAAATAGGAAGCCACACCTGGATCCCAATGCCAACCTAGGCCTCCAGTACCCTCGATGTCTGAGAGCTCCCATTGAGCTTCACTTCGGACTACGACCATCTTCATGAGTCTAGCCCACTCCACCATGTACCAACTCAGAATCTCTCACCATCCAACCCCAAGAGAGGGATCAAATGCACAAACTCCATCACATAGAACAAGCCCTCCATCCTACGAGTGTTTCACCCTACACAGCTCATGTCAACTCAACTCACTGTCCAGGTCAACACATAAAACTTGCAAGGGAGTCTCTGCATCTCTTTCTCCATGGTGCAAAGGGAGTCTAGATATGTTGCAAGCCCCATCTATATAAGCCCAGAGAGAGCTACTATCCGGAAGTACTGAAACTATGTTGATGTTCTATGCATCTATCTGCTCTAATTCAATGGTTGGCCCCAAAGAAGATTGCTCGTCCTCATATGCCATGGGATCAACATGAATCACTAGCTACCCCTCCATAGGTAGCTCATCATGCATAGCATCCTCATCATGCTCGATGTCAGGGATCATCTCCATGCAATGGGTCTTTCCCTGATCAAATCTGTGTCTATGTTGTTCGATAACTGAATAAAAGGCCTGTGATTAAAGTCATTGGTGAGCAGTGACTTATTTGCTAGGCCATCTCTGCCACTATCTATACCATGATTTTGGACTCCCCCTTCAACTACAAGAGCTGCATCATGAGTCAATAATCCTATCATATCATTTTCCTTTGGTCTCTCTTCTAGTTTTTCCTTTGGGTCTTGGGCTTCAAACCTGCAAACATTTTTCTTCCTTGCTACATGTGATGATACCCATGCTTCTAATAGTTCTGTCATCTTTAGGAAAGCATCATTGTATTCATCGAATTTTTGAGCAAATTTTTCTTGATTTGAAAACATTTTGGAATTCCCTCCTTACTCATAGGAAGATTTCCCCACAGCTAAGCCAAAAGATCTGAGCTCTGATACCACTGTAATGTTCCAAAATAGGAAAAACCATGCTAATACAGAAAACCATAAATTTACACCATCGAAATTTTAAACAATGCAGTAAATACCCAGAACAATCAAATTCCTGGAAACAGCTAAGCCATTTTTTTATAGAAATGGGAAAGAGTACAAATATATAGAAGAAATGCACCTGGGTTTGCCTTTTTGGCGAGCGGAGAAAAATTCAGGTAAGACAATGATAAACCAAAAACTGCCTAGTGAAGGCTCTATGTTGTCCCAGCAATTCTGCACTAGTTGCTGCAAAGGAATGACTGAAAACCCCACGTCCAGTGCTCAGAAAATTCTGCAAAATTATATTTGAGGTCCTTCTCAAAAATGCAGAAATAGTTTGGCCTGGTTTTGACATTCCAAAATCGACCTCCAAAAACACAAGAATTTACACTGTCTGCTGCGAAGATATGGTTGGAAACCCCATCTCCGATGCTCAGAAAATTCTGCGAAATTATTTTTGAGGTCCTTGTCAAAAACTCAGAAATGGTTTGGCCTATTTTTGGTCTTCCAAAATCGACCTCCAATAGGCCCTACGCTTTCCCAGTGGTTGATGAATACATTGTCTACAGAACTCCCAGCGAAATACTCAACAACCCTCCAAGAATGCAACAAATAATTCCTTCGACACTTTCCCTATCTCTCCTGGCAAACAATGACCCAAATGGTTGAGGCACTCTCCCACAAATGTGCCCAACTTTTCCTCCTCTGCGTTGGCCCAATGACTGACACGCTGCTCCTAAGATAGGCTATCAATCTCAGCCTCTGAGGTTCGCCTATATCTTAACAAGCTAATGAACCTAGGTTCACCTATAGCTTAACAAGCTAATGAACCTTTCTCCGCCAAATATTCTCTCGTCAATCAACCCCCATAATATTACTGTGTCCTCCAGAAATACGCACTGTTGGGGCAACTAAATGCAAACGCTGAAGATATCACAACGAAACTCTCTCGGATGATAATGGATAACCAAGCTACAGTGACACTCGAAGTCCCCCGAAGAATGGGTGAGTTCTCAGCTCAGAAAACTCGTGCTAAACAGCAAGTGACCCGGCTAAGCAACTCGAGCAACTGAGATCAAAATCGATAATCCACAATACCAAATGAAGTGATCTTCCTTCCTTTAATAACCTGCGTTGAGCCTTCTTCCTACCTTTTTCCTCCATACATTGTTCCCACTCATGCTTTTCAAACCAGTTATTAAGGGTGTGCGTAATTCACGTGTGGTTAGCCCCCATAAATTACCAACAAAATAACATAACATAATGTTAACTAACTTCTAACTCCTAAGTCTTCTAATGAAAATCAAATGGGCCTCGACATCACCAAAATTGACCCCCATAACATAAAAATAAATCTTGTTCCATAATAATTTAGGAAGGGACATTACATATATTTATAGCCTCTCTAATCATAGACTTGGGGCTTCTTCAACATCATTAAAGTGCCCTCGCACAATAATTAGAATAAACAAATATTCTTTTGGGTCTGAAGCCCATAGCTTTGGGTCCAAAGCCCACCACTTGGGTACATTGCCCACAAAACCACTTTTTCATAGGTCAACTCCACACAAACCCATTACCCCAGGGGTTGTGGGAGTACCTCCCAAGCTGCACTTCCAAACAAAGTAAGACTAGCTCCTTAAATGTGATTGAAGATGAAGTGGAAAATTTAATTATGGGGTTGTCCTATCGATTTTTGCATATAAATCTGCAACAGAAAATAAAACCAACAAAACATTACACCAAACAACATTAAATATGGCATATAAATACTTGGAATTGATGTAGAAAAAATACACTAACCATTTATGAAGTTATTTTTTATTTTGGGTTACTAGTTACAGGCGTGACAAAGCAAACCAGCTTGCTGCCCTGCAACTGCAGACTGCAAAATATGCAGTAAATTGCAAGGGCAGCAACCTATTTTACTCGACCACCCAATGAGTGCCAAAGCATTCCTAAATCAAGGATCTAAGAGTGGGGAGATTGGAAGGTGTGTTGTGGATCTTAGGTGACCAATTACCAACCTTGGACAACAGAAAATATCAGTTGGATATTATATTTATGTGACCTTAGGATCAAGTCCTGCTGAGTGTTATGCCCAAAAAAATTCCAACAACAAAATATAAAAATAAAACAATTGAGAAATTCTATTTTATGACTCTAAATCGATAGATCAGCAGTGAATCATTATTATAAGTCTAAAAGCAATATTCCGACAAGGTAATTACTTGGAAGGTGTAGGGAAACTTGAAATACTAACAGATTTCTGCCATAACAGCCACTTAAATGCTCAGATATGCAACAAAATAACTTGATACAAGGCTTAAAGATATGCAAACTAATCTGCATTATTTGTATCATTAAATTGTAATATTCCAAATTGAAATTTACAACAGATAATAGATGCATGAGCTAAGCTATAGCAAATAAATTTTTCTACACAGGCACCAGTCAATAAAACACAAGAAATAGGGCGAATCACCGAGCCATTTTATTAATGCGGAGAACTAAGTACATCAAATAAGAAGAAAGATAGAACCTGGGCTTGCTACAGCAAGCAAGGCAAGATCCTAGGTGAATATGATGGTACCCAGGTCCCAGATGTTGGAGATGGCTATGCTACCAAATCTGCGTCCACCCAGAAAAGCTGTTGCTGCTGCTGGAAAGGAACTGTTGATTTAGACCTCCAAACTTCTCCAAACATTCTGAGAAATTAGCCACATGCACTACTCCACCAGCTCAACAAAACTCAGAAATTCATGGATTAAGGCACGAATGTTTCCACAGTCAGATACATAATGTTATTGTGAATTTCTGGAAACCTGTGTATTATGATTGAAGAGCCCTTCAATATCGAAGTTTTGGGTGACACTTCACCCATCTTCAGGAAAGAGAAGCTTAGCGTAAGATGGGTAAGTGTTCACCCAAAACGTCGATATTGAAGGGCTCTTCAATCCAAAGATGAAAAAATCACGATTTTATCGCGATTTTTTCAAAAAATCGCGAGTTTTTCGGGCTGCCAATTTTATCGGCGATTTTTTCAACGATTTTTTCAAAAAATCGTTATCGCGAAAAAATTGCGATTTTTACGAAAAAATCGCGATTATTTTGGTAAAAATCGTGGGCCCATCAAATAGCAACCCTATAAGTTCAAAAATCGATTTTTTTTTTTTGTCATTTTTGCAGCCCTCTCATTTTCCTGACACACCCTGTTGGCAGTTCATGGTAATGTTAAATTCTTAAAGTAAATACTTAAATTTTTAACATTACCATGAAATGACTCAGGATGTTTAAGAGTGGTTTCGACCTCATTGGATTTCATATGGAGAAACTAGAATTTTAGATTTCACTCAAAATTCAGCAGACTTAATGGTTTTCAGGGTTTCATGGTTTGGGGATTTGCATTGTTTCCATTTGATTCTATTATGTGTAAGGGTATGAGATTGGCATTTGATCAAGAGTATGAAGTCCTTTAAGAAACTTGATGTTGGTGGCATTGATTGTTGAACTTTGTTGATGTTGGTGGTATTGATTGTTGAACTCCCCTACTGTGGCCTTAACAAGAATGTACCCTTCACTCAAAGGAAAACAACTGGTTAGGCATGTTAATCTTTTTCTACCGCATTTTAAGGTTGAGCAATCCAAGTCTGAAGACTTTGAACTAGATGATGTTTATGTATCTCTTGTTGATGATCCCATTTCTAGTAGCGATGAATCAATGATGAGTTTCATGAGGAGGAGGAGGAGGAGGAGCAACAATAGGAGGAGGTGACACCACCTACCCCTGCTACCGATAGAGGACGTGGTCTACCTCCTTTAGCTCCTAGTGCTTCAGGATCTGGAGCACAACAGAGTCCATTGCCAGCCCCGCCAACTTCTTCGTCTAGAGGGAAAGCTGTTACATTTTCTCGCAAGAGGGGCAGAGGAAATCAGTAGTATAGGTTATTTGGTGCATTCCTTTGTATATAACATTATGACTCATGATATGAGATACATTTTATATTTTTTGTTGATATTTTGAGGTTGAGTTGAGACTCAGGACTTAGTATTCAGGACAGGATTCAGTTTTATGTGTGATGTAGCACTAGACATGAAATTACACATCTTATATATTAGTTTTTTTTTCATATTTATGTGTCAATGCATTTATTTTATGCTGTAGATGCTTTAGATATTAAAAAAATTGAAAAAAAAAGAATATTTTTGTATGTGCCGATTTTTTCCCGATTTTTACGATTTTTTCCGATTTTTTCCCCTCGGCGATAATATCCCGATCGCGATTTTTTCATCTTTGCTTCAATCATAATACGCAAGTTTCCAGAAGTTCACAACAACAATATCCCATGGACCCAAGACGTGGAAATGGTCCCGAGGTAAACTACGCTCTTCAACAATTTTTGTTGCTGACTGCTGGATGTAACTAGGAATTATGCCCTCATAAGTGCTCAGAAAATTCTGTAAAATTAATCCTAGCCTCCTCTCACCAAACCCACAAAAACCCAGAAAGGGTTTGGGTTGAATCCACCGACCCCCGGTGATCGCCAACAAGTGCAAATCGCTCAATTTGGCCAGAAAACGCCCCACAATTTAGATACTGCTGAATTAGGCCCAAATCTACTTCCAAGAAATCGTTCCTAACTCCTGTGAATTTCTCCCCTCAATCACCAAGCAAATCCCAAATCGAATGCTCCCCAAAATCTTAATCTCTGCAAGCGCACAGAAGCTACCAATAAATCCCTGCGCAGGCCTTGGAATAGACAAAATCCTCCCTCTAAAATGCAATGCTCTCACCCCCTGCAAATCACCAGGGAAAACTTGTTATCCCTTAGGATAATTCTCTAGAAATTCTCCAGCCAAAACTCCACTGATTGCTAGCTTCTCTTAGACCCAACACAATTCTTTTGTGCCTTTGTAGTAGCAAGAACCCGCTGAAAGAAACCTGTAAAATAGCTCCTAAATGATCCGGAATCAACTCCCCAAATTCTCTCCTAGGTTGACACTCAAAGTTCACCGAAGGAAGCATTGGAATTTCCGTTGGGAAATCCCTTGTGCTAAGCAACACAGTTGTCTTGTCTAAACAGCTCAAGAGAACTAAGGTTTGAGTCGTAAAATGACCAAAAGATAATCCACAAAATGAGTCCATCCTCCTTTTATAATTTCTCCTCATGCCTCTAGACTCCTTTTTTAATATTATTTTATTGTTGGGGGCCATTTTCCACTAAATCGCTTTTGCCACCATTTAATAAAATAATAATTTGTCACTATTCTTCGATAAAATAATACTAGCCACCTTTCTCCAATAATATTTGCCCCTTTTTAATTAATATTACTAAAATTGGGCAGAATTCTTTAGTGACTCCCATGCTCACAAAATTGGGGATATTACAGTCCTCACCACCGAAAATTGTTTGTCCCCAAGCAATGCTCGAATAAGAACTCCCTCTCTCTACTGACCAATGTTGATTTTTGGGTAGCATCAGATGTGCTCTAGCTCCGAAACTTTGTGGAGGGGCTAGAACACATGAGATCTCCAAGACCCAAAAATCATTTGGAGAAATTCCACCCGGAGCTTAAGTTATTCAAATAATTAATTATTTTAATGGAGACCCTAAAAGTCTAACTTAGGGAATTAAAATAACTAAAGAGAATTAATTTAACATGTGGGTGAGAATGTTCTAAGTGACGAGGATCAAGTCTTTTCTAATCTTAGTTGTTGATTAGAGATTAGATCACCGTCGTTGAATGTTTAACAGGAAAAGTATTAAAGGAAGGCTTGGGGTCAATTGGAGAATATACACGGAGTGGCAGCACTTGATATAAGTCGAATTTCTGGGGCGCGATTTGCTGAGAATTTTCGAGTAAGCTTGCAGTTGTAATATCCCCAACGGGAAATAGGCAGCAATACAAGCATACAACTATATAGAAAAATGCCGGAAACAGAATATAGAGCAAGTACACATAAAATTCCAGAAATGCTAAGCCATTTTATTAATCTGAGAATATAAATGGGTACAATGGATAATCAGAATAAGAGCACCTATCCTTGCACCAAGCAAGTGAAGAACCCTCTCAGAAACAGGAAATGGCTACTACAGAAACTGCTTCCCAGCTGCTGGAAGAAACTGCCGTAAACTGCTGCTCCTGGAAAGAACTGGAACTAGAGGCTGATCCCCTCGCCGGAATGAGCTAAAAATCTACAGATCACTTGTACTCGCTGCGCCGGACAAAACCCAGAAATCATAGACCAAACGGACCACCTCCGAAAATCACCCCCAGAAACCCTCCTCCTACAAAAACGTTGTGCCTCCAGGAACAGCGCAGAAGCTCAAGGAACACGCTGAGAAAAGGGCCTGAATCCTCCTGCAAAACCTCCGGCTAAAATGGCAACCTCCTCGCGGCTGAAAACGCTGAAACCACTGCCAAATCACCACACAACAACGCTGCTCAACAAAGACTGCGTCCTCCCTGTTGAAACTGCGTCCTCTCTCCTGGACTGCGCAGTCACTCCAAGAGACCAACTCCTCTGCAACGTCCACCCGAAAATCCACTGCAAACCACCTATAGAAACTGAAGGAAAGACCTTGCTCGAGCAGGCACTCGAAGTCCCCCGGAGCCAAGGGTGAGATCTCCGACCGGAGACACTCAGTTCGCACTAAACAGTGTTGCAGACCGACTAAACAACCGGCATGCTGAAGTAGACAGAAGTCTAGCTCTCAATATCAATAACATATCAATAATGCCAAATGAAGTGGAAACCCCTCCTTTTATAGTGCTAAACTCCCTCCAAAACCTTAACTGCGTCCTTCACCCTCCTTGGCCTGCGCAGTTACCCTTGGGTCAGCGTGAGGCCTCCCCTCATACACGTGTGGACCCCCAAGGCCACCCCTTTAAGTTACAACGTTGCCTCTACTAGGGAAACACTTTATTTTATTTAAGTGAGTTAGACCCCTTTTCTCACTTTTATTTATTAATTAACTATAGTCGGCAAAACTATACAAAAATCAAATATTCCAATTAGCGGTGCTAATTAGGAATATTACAGTCTCCTCCGGCAAAACGTTGCTTGTCCTCAAGCAACTGAAGTGATGGATGCTGTAAAGTCTGCTTGCTCTCCCAAGTGGCATCCTCATCCGGCAAAAATTGCTTGTTCTCAAGCAATGCTTGAACAAGCCTACTCTCTAGCTGATGCTCCCCACCGATACTGCAAAATGTGCCTGGGTCCCACTGAAACCCCTCTGTCTCCTGCATCACCCTGATACGAAGGGATATCTCAATGCCAGGATCCCAAACTGGCCTCTCACAGTACCAGTCAACCAATAATCCCCCCGGATCCCATCGCCGCCATGGCCAATAATCGCCCAAGTCCCACGGCTCGGACTGTGCACTGCCTCTGGCTATGACTAATGCTCTAAGAGGTGAAGACCACCAATAAGCATCAATGCTCCCGGGCTCCTGCTGTGATGTACCTGTAACTGCATATGCTGCCTCTCCAACTGCATACCAACTCATCACCTCTCTCCAATCCACGTCCTGACTCAATCCCATGCTGATCCTGCTCTCTTGACATTGGGAAGGAGTCCTGAAGTAATGAGAATCGGTGCCCTCCTGCCAACTGGGACCTGTAACATCTACTATGTCTAAGGGCCCTTGCTTCGCTGTGCTCCCTACGAAGAGTACCGTACCATCAAGAGGGTACCAACTCATGATCTCCCGCCAGTCCATCCTGGAGGAAGCATCTGATGTAGCAACAACAACTGCATGTGGAACATGCCTGGAAGGTTGCCGCCAACCCGTAATCATCTCCCACTGCCAAACTGTCACCTCCAACATCTCCAGTGGATATGGATCTGTAGCTGCTGTCACGGTCCTCGGTGTCTGTGCATCTGACTGCTCCACCTCAAAGGATGTCCCCAATGCTAGCCACATATCCATCATAGGCTCAATGTGGGCACCCATATGGACCTCACCCAAGGGACTGTCATGCCTGATGTCCATAGTATCCTCCTCTGCTGACTCAGGCTCCATCATGTGCTGCTCTAGCTGAAGCGTCACAAGTGACTCATCACCCAGAGTATCTCCTATACAGTCCCCTAACTGCTCACCCTGCACACTGTAATACGGCTGCAATCTACTGTCATCATACCTGCATGACTGCTCTTGCTCCACAGAAGCAACCTCAACTGATCCTATGGACTCATATGAAAGAGAGTCCTCACCCTGGCATACAGAAGGAATGCCCTCCTGTTCTACCTCCGCCTCCTCATCTGCATCGAATATGCCATCCACCCTCTCGATGAAGCGTCGATACAATGTCTGGAGTCCAGACGCATGCTGGGCTGCTACCTCTGCTGAACCCAATATCCTCTGCTCATGCATGATCTCAACATGCCCTGAGGGAAAAATGATGCATGTCTCCCTCATGACCTGCTCCCCAAGCGTAGGCTCAGCAATGACTAATGTGCCACCACTGCAGAGGATCATCTCATCCCCTAAACTGTGGCTGTCAACTAGCACACCAACCCAGTGCCACTACTGAGAAGTCTCTCGTCTAGTGTACTGAGTGTCATCCAAATATCTTGGGTGAACCTCGCATACCCTGCTGCTCACGCCCAAAGTGCCAAAGATCGAAAACATAATCAACTGTACCTGCGAGTGATGTCGAAGCGAGTCAGGTGTGTGAGTCCCCACAGATACTGCCAAGTATCGCTCCTCTGTCTCTCCATCGATCCTGGGTGAAATACCCCCAAAGGTAAGCCCAGTGTCCCTGTCCATGAGTCTCTCTGGAAGCAATGCTCTAAGACTCTGTCGTGCAGCACCGTATGCCCTCGCATACCACTGATCATCCATACACTCCTCAACATGCCACTGCACACCGAGGCATACCTCGGTATGCTGTTGGATACCATGTGCTACTGCTGTAGCACCCTGTACCGTCTCGTGCCCTGACTGTGTCCAGGCATCGGTCACTCTCTGCATGCTCTCAACGTGATGTAGGATACTCCTACTCCACAATGCAGTCCCACACACTATGGTACACCACCATGCTACTCCATGTCCACCGGCAATCCACCGCTCAATGCTAGAGGCTCCCACACATCCCTGGATGTGATGACATAGAGTTGTGCCTCTGCATGTCCGACTACCATCAACCGGTAACATCGTCTCCACCGTCGTATCACTATACCTGCCGACGAAAGGATCATCACTCCAAATCCTCCTCAAGGGGCCCGAGAAGTGAATCTCCCTATGGGTCAGTAGTGTTACCACCACTGCTCGGCTCCGCTGCGTCCTCTGTGCCCCACACAAAGGTGAAGAATCCTTGGCCCCATACAAGGTGCCATCTGGTGGCCTGCCAACGCCACCTCCTCCGACAAGCTCCTGCCAAGGTGTGCGGACCACCCCGTGATCCCGTGTATGAATGTCATGCCAAGACAACCTAGGGAGTCTGCCCATAAACTGGTTGGCCACTAAAGCTGACCGAAACTCCCCCAGAAGGTGCGCAGGCTCTACTGCTAGGCCAACTATACCCTCCAAGACACAGGTAACCAACGTGCCTAGGAAATGATAGGTGATCCCACCTGGATCCCAATGCCAATCTGGGGTTCCTGTAATCCCCATGCATAGAAACTCCTGCTGAGCTACACTCGGATCCATCACCATCTCCATAGCCCGCTCCACCGAGTGCCAACTCAAAATCTCTCTCCATCCAACCTCAACATGTGGATGTTGTACCCTGTGCAACTCTGATTGTCTCATACCGCTATCCAAGTCAACATATGAGATCTGACTAGGTGGCTATGCCTCTCTCTCTCCAACGGAAAGAGATGACCCAACAACACTGCTAGTCCCATCCATGCATGCCTGAAGGGGAATGATCTGACGCTCCAACGTGCCCTCTGGTTGTACCATCAGGGAACCCAGCTGTTCCCCAATGCGGACCAACTTGGCCGCCGACTTGGCACAAGTCACTCTCATACCCTCCAGCTCCTGGTCCTGCAACAAAATGGTCTCCCGTACTGACGTGGCCTTCTCTCTCAAAACTCGAAGGTCCGCCCGAAGCCGATGATACCACTGTCTGCGACCATCATCCAATAGCTCTGTACCTGCTAGTGCCTCATCGAAGGTGGATATATCTCCTAACGCCTCACCCATCTGTCGTGTGCTGCTACCACCTGAAGACTCGGACACAACTCCGGTCATCACCTCAATGGATGGCTCTACTGAGGTAGGCTCTACCTTCTCCACTACCACATCAACCGACACGGTCAAGGAGGTCTCTAATGATGGTGAGTCCTGTGTCACACTAGGTGTATCCTCGAACTCCCTGCAATCCTGTGTGTCCTCATCCTCCAAGTGCGAGGTAACCATTTTAATGGTTTTCCTCTCCGATACTCGGTCAAGCTGGAAAGAGGCATCCAACTTGTCCACCCAAGCTTTTTCTGAGCGCCTGGATGACCCGTCAAATGTCAGTAGATGGAATCTGTCCACTGTGCGCTGTAAGCCCCTATCATGTGAGTGCTTGTTCCCTCTGTGAAAGTTGTGAGGTCTACTATCACGCTGGAGCTGAGCATAATCTCTGCTAGCTGTGCGGTGGTCATCACAGTGGTGCCTGTGCCCTCGATGATGATCACGGAATCTAATGCCATACTGGAACTGGATATAGCCTCTGAAGGTGATAGAATCCATGAATGCCGGTCCGAAAGCCTGATACTCTGCAAAAAGGCCAGCCATCCGAGCCGGATCTATCTCTCGCTGTACTGCTGTCCCTGTGTCCTCTGGCAAGAATGTGGGCATGGTAGGACGTGTGGGTGTATGTGATGCCATATGCTGAGTGGCATCATGCTCCGGCAAATGGTGGGATGTGCCTGATCCCTCACCAATCTGGAAAACCCTAGGGGGTTCTCTCTGTCCTACCTCTACGGCCGTGAGCCTCTGTGATATCTCCTGCACGTGATGGAGGAGTGCATCCAGTTTCCTCTCTGTGTCTGCCATCGGGTCTTTTTGCTATGTGTCTACAGGTTCCCCATGAAATGGCACGGCTGCTGCAAAACCATACTGCTGCTTAACTTCGACCTCCGATTTACCCACTGAAAACTACTCAGAAAATTCCAGGAATTTGGGAAGGTGATCCTTGCCCAAAACCCAGAAAACGTTTCTTCTAATTCCAAACTTCAAAATTTGACCCTTTTTATTTTGGCCCTTTTTCCAATTGCATTTTTGGTACTACAACTGCTATTGCTCTCCCAAAATTCCAGCAAACCTCTGTATGATCTCTTTCCCGATGTCATAGACCACAGGCTGAGCCAGAATTATGCTTTGATACCACTGTAATATCCCCAACGGGAAATAGGCAGCAATACAAGCATACAACTATATAGAAAAATGCCGGAAACAGAATATAGAGCAAGTACACATAAAATTCCAGAAATGCTAAGCCATTTTATTAATCTGAGAATATAAATGGGTACAATGGAGAATCAGAATAAGAGCACCTATCCTTGCACCAGGCAAGTGAAGAACCCTCTCAGAAACAGGAAATGGCTACTACAGAAACTGCTTCCCAGCTGCTGGAAGAAACTGCCGTAAACTACTGCTCCTGGAAAGAACTGGAACTAGAGGCTGATTCCCTCGCCGGAATGAGCTAAAAATCTACAGATCACCTGTACTCGCTGCTCCGGACAAAACCCAGAAATCATAGACCAAACAGACCACCTCCGAAAATCACCCCCAGAAACCCTCCTCCTACAAAAACGTTGTGCCTCCAGGAACAGCGCAGAAGCTCAAGGAACACGCTGAGAAAAGGGCCTGAATCCTCCTGCAAAACCCCCGGCTGAAATAGCAACCTCCTCGAGGCTGAAAAACGCTGAAACCACTGCCAAATCACCACACAACAACGCTGCTCAACAAAGACTGCGTCCTCCCTGCTGAAACTGCGTCCTCTCTCCTGGACTGCGCAGTCACTCCAAGAGACCAACTCCTCTGCAACGTCCACCCGAAAATCCACTGCAAACCACCTATAGAAACTGAAGGAAATACCTTGCTCGAGCAGGCACTCGAAGTCCCCTGGAGCCAAGGGTGAGATCTCCGACCGGAGACACTCAGTTCGCACTAAACAGTGCTGCAGACCGACTAAACAACCGGCGTGCTGAAGTAGACAGAAGTCTAGCTCTCAATATCAATATCATATCAGCAATGCCAAATGGAGTGAAACCCCCACCTTTTATAGTGCTAGCTCCCTCAAAACCCTAACTGCGTCCTTGAGTTCCTCCTTGACCTGCGCAGTTACCTTAGGAGTTTACGTGAGGCCTCTCTCATGTGTGTGTGGACCCCCAAGGCTTTCCCCTTTAAGTTCCAACGTTGCCTCTACTAGGGAAACACTTTATTTTATTTAAGTGAGTTAGACCCCTTTTCTCACTTTTATTTATTAATTAACTATAGTCGGCAAAACTATACAAAAATCAAATATTCCAATTAGCGGTGCTAATTAGGAATATTACAGCAGTGCAGCGAGGGGCAGTTCGATAGTGGGATTTCTGAGTCCAAGGCCGAGAATACACTAGTAGAGAGGCAGATCCGTACCACAGAGCAGCGGGGGCCTAGGAGGGGTGACGCAGAGGCAGCGTAAGCCCAGCAGGGGTGACACAAAGCCCAAAGAGGGTGACGCAGTCACTCAATGAGTTGCGTTGGGGTTTCAGTGGGCCAGATCAAGCTCGTATTCAACAGATTTGAATGGGTGATGCAACCACACTGAAGGGTGACACAGTGACTGCGCAAGCACCTATGCGGGGCTTCATCCTAAGCTGAATCAACCATAATATCTATCTCCAAAAATAGAGGTACATCTGCTGCAATTTTCTCTGTTGGGTAAACCACTACTGGTACCCTAGTTTGTATTCAGAAATCTGCATAATAATAAAAACCCTTAAGAGTTGTTGCACCGGTTTTCCTGCATTGGGTTTTTCCTGGGACATTTGTCCAAAAAATCTTGTGTGTCCTTTGTCAAATGTGCTTAATTCTTCAGTACTTGATCTATATAATTGTGTAGGCTGCAATGTATTTACTTTGATGTTTTACTGAATAATTCAAAAAAATAACTTGTTAAGTAAATCAAACAAGTAGGAGAAGTAAATCAGATTACTGCAGTAGGGTTTCTATTTAGTAAATTCAAAAAATTTCACATGGTATTAGAGCTATTACAGATCAGGGAGAGCTGAATCCATCAGCGAAGAGGGGAAGTTTTTGCTGCAGGAAGGCGGTTGTGACAACACAGATCCAGGAAGTGGCAACGCAACACCAGAGGGACAGCGCAAGCCCAGGAGGGGTGACGCAGAGCCTGTCTAGCTCACGCAGAGCTGATGCAAAGCCAGTCTAGCCCACGCAGCGCTAACACAGAGGCTCACGCAGGTCCAGAAGGGTGATGCAGTCCGAGAGGAGGTCACACTGTGTCGATTCCCATGGCTGGAAGAGCAATTTTGTTCATCGAAAGTTTCTAGTGGGGCATTGTTCTATCGATGTATAACAGTGTCTAGCAAGATTGACAACGTAAAGGGAAGCAGTTCCTCGGCAGACTTTCTCGCCAAGAAGTATGAGATCTGATCAGCAGAGTGATTGGAGACCGCTGATTCAATAGCAGTTGGTGGAGGATTTCCGGGAGGGAAATCACTTGTCAAAGGGAGCATATTCTCTAGAGGGCTTCTAGCGCCAAGAAACTTAGATCCGAGTTTTTTGCTAAGGACAGCAGCAAAAGAAGGAAGAAGAGTATTCGCTTCGACAGCTTTTGAGCAGAGATGGCCGCACATGGATTGAGGGATCAGGACAAGTTGGATGGAGTATCCAACTTCGTCGTCTGGAAGGCCAGAATCTTGTCAATTCTAGATGAATATCGTATCAAAGATCATGCCGAGAAGGTTGTAATTGTTCCTGTTGATGTTGATCCGTTGAAGAAGTATGAGGAAGCGCAAGCAAGGGCCAAGCGCTTGATTATGGACAAGGTCAAGGATCATGTGGTCCCACACATTGCTGAAAAGAACACCAAATGAGATGTGGACGACGTTGACCTCAATGTATCAAGGGACTTCTGTCCAAAGGAGAATGCTTCTAGAGAATCAACTTCAACTATTTCAGATGCATAAGGGAGAGGAAATCGACCACTTCGTCATTAGATTGAAGGCGATTCATGATTAGTTGGCTGCTATGGGGGCCACTCCTGATGACGGTCTATTAGTTAGGACTGCCCTGAATGTAGTGTCTGAAGAGTGGGAGACTTTTGTCCAAGGCATTTTGGGCAAAGCGACACTTCCAAATTGGGAAGACATGTGGGCAGCTCTTCGACAAGAAGAGATCCGGAGGATGACCAAGGCGAGCAGCACCAGCGACAGAATCGAGATCAAGGAGGAGGAGGAAGATGCGGCTCTCGCATCTAAGGGACAGTTGGGGCAGCGAGGGAAGAAGAATATAGACCTTTCAAAGGTCAAGTGCTTCAGATGTGGTGAACTGGGACATTTCCCCACTACTTGTCCTCAAAAGGAGAAGGGAACCGAAGACTTGGATTCAAAGGCTGCAATAGCGAAGGGTGATGATGGGAGTGATGTGATGTGGCTATGAGTGCTCATGTACCTCGAGAGAAGAGGTGGGGCGACATAGATCTGTAGATTGATCTACGGATAGTGGTGGATGGGGCAGGATCCTTGAGGTACCCAAACCCTTGGATCACATACGAGCTACGGGAGCCCTTAATGACAGTAGCAGGATGACTGGAGTCAGTTGGTGCAGAGGATTATGGAGGCACATTGGCAGTGCTAGGATGCTGAAGACTGGAGCAACGCAAAGAAGAGGTAGCAGCATCGTAGAAGCAGCAGCGCAAAGGTTGATGGGATTTCAGCAGCACAGAGGCAGTGCTTATGCAATGTAGACCAACAGCAGCACAGAGGCACTAGAGGGTCAACATAAATTAGCAATAGAAGGTGTTTCAATATCGAGATGCAGCCAGACTGACTTGTCTGTCAAGATTTTGGGTGATGTCCTTTAGTTGCTTACTTCTCAACAACCGAGTTGCAGCGCAACAGTTAGCAGTGGAAATGCTATGGGCAGCATGATGCAACATTTGAGAGGGAGCTGCAGCACATATGAGGCAGTGACTGTGGCAGAGTCCTGGGCAGCAATACAGAAGGCAACAGCCCAGTGGATGAGGGGCAACAGGCCAAGCTTCAACATCGCAGGGGACCGATGTCATGGATCAAAGTAATGCTTCTGGATTGAAGTGTTGTTAGAGCACATTCCTCGCTAAGAGGGAGTGTTGATTTTTGGGTAGCATCGGATTTGCTCTAGCTTCGAAACTTTGTGGAGGGGCTAGAACACATGAGATATCCAAGACCCAGAAATCGTTTGGAGAAATTCCACCCGGAGCTTAAGTTATTCAAATAATTAATTATATTAATGGAGACCCTAAGTCTAACTTAGAGAAATTAAATAATTAAAATGAATTAATTTAACATGTGGGTGAGAATGTTCTAAGTGACAAGGATCAATTCTTTTCTAATCTTAGTCGTTGATTAGAGATTAGATCACGGCCGTTGAATGTTCAACAGGAAAAGTAGTAAAGGAAGGCTTGGGGTCAGTTGGAGAATATACATAGTGGCAGCACTTGAGCTAAATCGAAATTCTGGGGTGTGGTTTGCTGAGAATTTTCGAGTGAGCTTGCAGTGCAGCGAGGTGCAGTTCGGCAGTGAGATTTCTGAGTCCGCGACCGAGAATACAATAGCAGAGAGGCAGGTCCATACCACAAAGCAGCGTCGGCCCAGGAGGGGTGACGCAGAGGTAGCGTAGGCCCAAGAGGGGTGATGCAAAGGCAGCGTAAGCCTAGCAGGGGTGACACAGAGCCAAAAGGGCTCACACAGAGGGATGCAGAGCCGAAAGAGGGTAACGCAGTCACTCAGAGAGCTACGCTGGGGTTTCACTGGGCCAGATCGAGCTCGTATTCAACAGATTTGAAAGGGTGATGCAACCACTGAAGGGTGACGCAGTGATTGCGTAGGCACTTGTGGGGTGCTTCATTCTGAGTTGAATCAGCCATAATATCTGTCTCCAAAAATAGAGGTACATCTGTCGGGATTTTCTCTATTGGATAAACCACTACTGGTATGCTAGTTTGTATTCAGAAATCTGCATATAATAAAAACCCTAAAGAGTTGTTGCACCGATTTTCCCGCATTGGGTTTTTTCGAGGACATTTGTCCGAAAAATCTTGTGTCCTTTGTTGAATGTGCTTAATTCTTCAGTACTTGATCTGTATAATTGTGTAGGCTGCAGCATATATACTTTGATGTTTTACTGAATAATTCAGAAAAATAACTTGTTAAGTAAATCAAACAAGTACGAGAAGTAAATCAAATTACTATAGTAGGGTTTTTGTTTAGTAAATTCAGAAATTTTCACAACCAAACTGTCACTGCAAACAATACCGGGGTCCCAAATGTGCCATTGAGTCACCCTGAATCCGTGCACCATTCTGTCATAAATGAATCCCTCGATACTAGGGTCCCAGGCTTATCTCAAAAGGATCCCACCATGTTGATGTTGCACCACTTTGATTACAACTGACTACCCATCATGTGCATACCATATCCTCCTCTCCTGGAACTCGGTGGTGAAATACTGAAAAATGCCAAATACATCCCGCCCAAGCATCTCCTTGATGCCCAAGCCTTACCCATCCAAAGCTAACCTCGAACTTGTGCAGCAACAGGGAAAGCTTACCTCGCCATACAATGGAGGCCTCTACGAACCCCCATGTGTCAACCCAAGAGTGAACTAGATTACTCTCTGCCATGACTCTGCTCATCATGAGACACAGAGATCTATCAACCAACTGAATCCCCAAATCCCATAGCCAGACTTGCTGCGACATAGCTCTAACAGTTGTTGGAATTCATCTCTGCGTTGTCTCTAAGCCCTGCATGCAATCAATATATATGCTCCATATATCATGAACTAATTTGATGCATGCTAAACTGCCCTGTGCCTACCATTGCATAGTGTTGATGACTGCTGGAAACTGTATGTGCCAAATAGCTACCCCTTGAATGCAACCAATAGATGGGTGTCTAATACTCGCAATAAACTCAGTGTATGTGGATCCATCGTGCTCCTTCTAACCATCACCACTAAGTCTGCCATCTGCCCTCTCGATAATGTGCCAATACAATGTCCCGAGCTTGGACACCCACTGGAAAATTGCCTCAATCATACACTATATCCTTTGCTCATGCAAGATCTCGACATGCCCTGTGGAAAGAGTGGCACATGTCTCCCCCGTGACCAGCTCCCTAGGTGTAGGCTCAGTGATGATCAGTATGCCACCCCTGCAGAAGATCACTTCATCTCCCATCCTATGGTTGTCAACTCGTGCGCCGACCCTGCTCCTCCACTGGAGAATATCTATCATGCCCCTGAGGCACTAAATCTCATAACGTCGTCTGAGGCAAATTCCCGAAGTCCTGTTATCCACACTGTGGGTTTGGATCGAACACAACAAGGCTCCCCTCAACGACACATTGTGCCAACAAGTGGAAGATGTGTGGGTTTTGATGGGTATAATCAAGAACACGTGCGGACGCTCTCGATCCGTCTTATGACCGATCCACTCTCCCAACTTGTGTATGTCCACCCCAATGGCATGCCTGACATCCTCATCAAGGAATCACCTTGCTAGTAACACTCCTTCAGATTGCAGTGCAGCCCCGCACACTACTGCATATAACCATGTATCCTCGTGTCTCCTGGCATACAACTGCACCCAGTCACATATCTCTGTGCACCGTCAGACCCTGCTACATGTTGCTGCATCAATTTGGATCAACTGGTATCCCTCCTGTATCGATGTGTCTGTCACTCCATGAGGGAATGCGTTGAGATGTGAACCGCTCCTCCTACACCACAGTGCAACCCTGCACACCATTGTGCACCATTGCACACCTTCGTGCTCCTCCACATACTGTTGCGCACCAGTGCATACCCCTATACACCCCCTGGATATCAAGGTCTAAGGAGTCCATAGGCATCATCCTGCATCTTGTCAGGGTTGCCATCTCTACTACCACTCTACTGGTAAGCCCTCCACGATGTGACCTATATCTCCTCATCTGCCCAGATAGACCTAAGCGGCCTAACTCCTCACATGCTAATGTGAATGACACTACTGAGCCTATCCTCAGTAGCTCTTGTGTCCAATATACCAGTGAGAGCTCCTTTCTGCTTCAACGTGGATTGTTTGTACGACTGAATGCCGAGTTAACCAGATCATCCACCTCGAACTGTCTCTCTATGCAGCCTCTGTTTGCATATAATTTCTGTTGGTTCTGTGTTGTATCCAGGTTGTCCTTGAGAGCCCAAAGTATATCTTTGCTCTCTTGAATCCAGTCTTTGGCCCTTGGGGCCTTGCTAGCTCCAAACATCACATCAACAAAAGTCAGAGCATGATAACATACAAAGCGTAAAACGGAGACATACCAATCGACATGTGGAATGTCGTGTTGTAGCAGTACTCCCCCAGATGAAGCCAACGCAGCCAAGCCTTTTGCTGCCTTGTGACATAGTTTCTCAAGTAGCCCTCCAGCCACTTGTTCACTATCTCTGTCTGTCCATCCGTCTGTGGGTACTGGTACTAGGTGTTAACTCGGTACCAACCAAACAGAATACCTTCTGCCAAAAGCCGCCCATGAACCGATTTTCCCTGTCACTGACTATGGTCTTTGGAAGACCATGGAGTCTGAAAATATCCCGGAAAAACAACTCGGCCACCTATGAAGCAGTGTACCGTGTGGAGATGGCGAAGAAATGCGCATACTTTGTCAGTCAATCAACAACTACAAAGATGCAATCCTGACCTGCACCATGGGCAACCCCATAATGAAATCCATGGAGATGCTCTCCCATTTCCCCTCTAGAATGGGAAGCGATTGTAGCAAACCTGCAGGGTGGTTCGGCTCCCCTTTGTTCCTCTGACAAACTTCGCACTCCTTCACATGCCGGAGTACATCCTCCTTGAGGCCCTTCCATGAGAACCTCTACCTAATGGCCCTGTAGGTTTTAGTGAACCCCTGATGGCTTGAAAGTGGCAAGTCATGGGTTGCGCGCAAGATCTTCTCCCTCAGTTGGGAGTTACCTGTCAAGAAAATCCGGTCCTGGTAATATATGACCTCATCCATCACCCTGTACCTGTGCGAAATCCTAGATCTGGATTCCTACTGCAACAAATCTGAATTACTTCTCCTATTATTTGATAATTATTTCATTACAATGAAATACCGAAGTAATCACTGAAGCAGTCTACATAAATAATACTGCGGAATAAATCTAAGTGTTGAACAAAACTCAATGAAAAACAACCACATTGACACAATTATTTTTGGACTAAGTCCCCAGAAAAACCCAACTTGGGAAAACCGGTGTAGCAGCTCTGAGAGTTTGTATCATTAAGCAACAAAATCTTGAATACAAATAGGGTGCCAACATCCGGCAAACCCTTTAGAGAAATCTAGACATCAAAAATGACTGTGAGATATACCTCACTCGGCAAGTCTCTGGCTGATCAAAACAACACTGATGAAGCCCTCACTGCCTCTGCGTGATTGCTTATGTTGGATCTACGTAAGCCTACGCAGGCAAGCTAGAGGGGCTGCGTCACCCCTTCATGTAGCTGATCTGGTTGATCTGAAGCTGGATCTTGGCCCTCCTGGCTCAGAACCCCAGCCTCTATCCTTCTCCAGACTGACTCCAAGAGACACTGCGCTAGCTCTGCGTGATTCTCTGCAGTAACTGTGTCACCCTAGCCAGAAACTGCGTTGTCTCTCTCCTGCGTTGATGCTGCCTCTCTCTAAAATGTATTCTTGGCCCTCCTTACCAATCTCTGCTTCTACCCCTCTCCAGATCTGATCACTGAATTAAATCACTTAGCAAACCTAGCCCTAGTGATTTGTTCTTGATCAAAAGTTGTGTCTTCTCACACAAATTCGAAAACACTCAATGGCTCAAATGTCAAGTGTGTTTTCCATAGGCCCCTCACCCTCCTTCTTATAATCTCCCATTGACTCTTCAACTGTCCAAATTAAAACATAATCAAGGGCTAAGATTAACTTGTAGGCGATCCATGACTTTATCTAGAAGATTCACACTTGATTTAATTAATACACTTTAATTAATCAAATTCCCTAAGTTTAGACTTAGGAAAACATTACAAAATGATTAATTAATTTAATTAAATCAACTCTAAGTGGAATTTTCCAAAACCATTTTTGGGTTTTATGGAATACATGTGTCTTAGCCTATATACAAAATTACAAGGCTAGAGCACATCCGATGCTACCATATATCAACACTCCCTCTTAGTGAGGAAAGTGCTCTAGCAAAACACCTCAATGTGTTTGTGATCTGACTTCTGGAACATCTTTGCTGTGTTGTTGATGCTGCTTACCAACACTACACAAAAAATGCTGCAACTGTACTACTGTTGACTTTGTATGTTGCTGCCAACTGCCACTGTACTGCAACTCCCTATAAATTTTGCAACCATGTTGCTGCACTGCATGAGCACCACTCTGCACTGCGCTGCCTTTCTGTGCACTGCGTTGTTGCTGCTCGTCTGCTGCTGCTACTGCTCATCTCTGCTGCTGTTGCACTACTTCTACTGTTGCTAATTGCAACACACAAACATCCGAAATTTGGACAAGTAAATCTGCAACTGAAAAATAGTACTGACTGCTAGTTTTTGCACCCTCTCTGAAAATACTACATTGTTGCTGCTTTGCACTACGTGAGCACTGCTCTGCACTGCGCTACTGCCGCTCAGCTGCTGCCTCTTCTCTGCGCTGATCAGGCTCTAGTACTGCTAGCCACTGCATCATCTCATCATCTTCTGCTGCAACTGTCCATCCTGCTACTTTCTTTAGGCTGCCGTAGCTCACATGTGATCCAAGAGTTCGGAAATACTCAAGGATCCTGCCTCCTTGTAGATTCTGGATCTACAAATCCAAATCAGCCCACTTTTCTCCTTTTGGAATATGAGCCAACATAGCACAATCTTTCTCTGCCTCAATCTTGGCAGCTCCTGCATGTGGATCTTTCTTCTCCTCTTTATCCTTTTTCTTAAGAGGACATTGTGTGGCATTTTACACTTTTGATGCAAGGGCAGTGTTATCTTCTTCCTCCTTCTTGACCTTTGAACTGCTACTGCCATCCTCCAAGTGGATTTTTAGGAGATCTCTCCTCAACTCCTCTTGCTATAATGCTTCCCATCCTGGAAGCCTTTCTATGCCCAATATACTTTGGACGAAGACTTGATAATCTTCGGAAAGAGAGTTCAGCGTGAGCTTTACTAGCTCTGAGTCTTTAGGAGCAGATCCTACTGCAGACAGTTGATCTCAGTTCTCCTGAATCCGAGACAAGAAGGAGTCAAAACGCTCTCCCTTCTTCATCTTGATATTCCGCATCTTCTCTTCAAGGTACATCTTCCGCTGCTCGGAAGATCCTTGGTACAACTTTTCTAGGGTACCCACATTTCTCTAGTAGTGTTTTTGGCTGCTATGTGAGGTACAATGTGATCCTTCACTCCATCTAGGATCAGTCTCTTGGCTCTAGCCATATTCTTCTTGAATTGCCTCAGGTGTGCTGCATCAAGAGGTTTTGCAACTGCGCTGTCTATGAGGGCTTTCAGATCGTGTTCATCAAGGAGAAATTCTATCCTTGATTTCTAGATAACATAGTTGGAGGCACCCTCCAATCTATATCTTGGTCATGCAGTCTGTTGCTGGCCATCTCCTCGATACCTTGCTCTAACTCTCTGCTCAGTTTTGACTTATGCACTACTTGTGGAGTAAGTCACTTCTTCTACTGCTGCACGGGAAAAAACTGTGTTTCTTTGAGTTAGAAACCCTCTGAGATCAAGAAATTCCCAACTGTGTTTTTCAGAATTTTCTGACGCTTATGCACCAACTCTTACTACTATGCAGTAACTGCGTCCTTCAGCTACGCTGCCTCTTCAACAACTGAAAAGCTTACTACTCTGTCAACTCTCTTAGAGGGAGCCTTTTCTTCACTGGAATGCCCTCCTGGCCTGGACAACGTAATTTTCTGGGAGGGTCTGTTGTTGCTTACGCAGATCCCAGACTCTATAATGATGATCTGCTGGTTCTCTTCATTTCTCCTGCACTTCAGCTTAAATAAGCTCCGAAACCATGTGAAAAATCTTAGATTTGGATTCCTACTGCAGCAAATCTGAATTACTTATCCTATTATTTGATAATTATTTCATTACATTGAAATATCGAAGTAATTACTGAAGTAGTCTACACAAATAATACCGTGGAATAAATCTAAGTGCTGAAACAATCTGAACAAAACTCAATGAAAAACAACCACATTGACACAATTATTTTTGGACTAAGTCCCCGAAAAAACCCAACTTGGGAAAACCGGTGTAGCATATTTGAGGGTTTGTATTATTAAGCAGCAGAATCTTGAATACAACTAGGGTGCCAACATCCGGAAAACCCTTTAGAGAAATCTAGACAACAAAAATGACTGTGAGATATACCTCACTCAGCAAATCTCCGGCTGATAAAAACAACGCTAATGAAGCCCTCATTGCCTCTATGTGATTGCTTACGTTGGATCTGCGTAAGCCTGCGTAGGCAAGCTAGAGGGACTGCGTCACCCATTCATGTAGCTGATCTGGTTGATTTGAAGCTGGATCTTGGCCCTCCTGGCTCAGAACCCCAGCCTCTATCTTTCTCCGGACTGACTCCAAGAGACACTGCACTGGCTCTGCGTGGTTCTCTGCAGTAACTGTGTCACCCTAGCCAAAAACTGCGCTGTCTCTCTCCTGTGTTGATACTGCCTCTCTCTGAAATGTATTCTTGGCCCTCTTGACCAATCTCTTGCTTCTGCCCCTCTCTGGATCTGCTCACTGAATCAAATCCCTTAGCAAACCCAACCCTAGTGATTTGTTCTTGATCAAAAGCTGTGTCTTCTCACACAAATTCGAAAATGCTCAATGGCTCAAGTGTCAAGTGTATTTTCCATAGGCCCCTCACCCTCCTCCTTATAATCTTCCATTGAATCTTCAACGGTTCAGATTAAAACATAATCAAGGGCTAAGATTAACTTGGAGGTAATCCATGACTTTGTCTAGAAGATTCACACTTGATTTAATTAATGCACTTTAATTAATCAAATTCCCTAAGTTTAGACTTAGGAAAACATTAAAAAATGATTAATTAATTTAATTAAATCATCTCTAAGTGGAATTTTCCAAAACCATTTCTGGATTTTATGGAATACATGTGTCTTAGCCTATATACAAAATTACAAGGCTAGAGCGCATCCGATGCTACCATAAATCAACAATACTTGTCGTTTGTCACCTGCCCATCTAATACCTCACAAGCAAAGCGGTCCTTGGAGTACTCCACCAACAGTTGATCCCTCCAATCTGCGTCAAGACTCATCAAGGACAACGCTGCCAATCTCTGTGACAAAGCATCAGCCACCACATTGTTCTTCCCCTTGACATACTCGATGTCAAAATCATAAGCCTGGATCTTGCTAACCCATTTATGTGTCTCTCCTGCAGTTGTTTCTGCTCAAGGAAGAACTGGAGACTGTTGTGGTCAGTCCTCACCTGAAATTTGTTACCCACCAGGTACTATCGGAACTTGGCCAACGCATGCATGATGGCCAGCATCTCCTTGTCGTATATGGGGTACAACCTCTCATGCGGCAGTAGCTTCTGTCTCGAAAGCTATAGGATGGCCCCCCTGCATCAAAACTGTGCCTACTCCCTCCCCTGAAGCATCACACTCCAGCACAAAGGGCTACGTGAAATCAGGCAATGCCAACACCGGGCAACTGCTCATCACCTCCTTGAGCCTGTAAAAGGCCCTCTGCGCAACATCTGTCCAACTGAAATCCCCCTTCTTGGTGAGATCCGTGAGGGGCACTGCAAGCTGTGAAAATCCTTTGACAAACTTCTGGTAGTAGTTGCAAAAGCCTACAAATCCTCGGAGCTCTATCACATTCTTCGGTTCCGGCCAATCCCGGATCTTCTCCTCATGGACCCTCACTACGTCCACTCCGATGATATGCCCCAAGTAGAGCATCTCTATAAGCCCAAACTCGCACTTGGATAGCTTGGCATAGAAATGTTGCTCCTCCAAGATACGCAGTACAACCTCAATGTGCTGCAAATGTTCCTCCCATGTGCGGTTGTAAATGAGAATGTCATCGAAAAATACCAATACAAACTTCCTCAACTGACCACGGAAGATGTGGTTCATACAAGACTGGAGGTGGCCAGAGCATTGGTCAACCCAAAGGGCATCACCAAAAACTCAAAGTGGCTATAGTGGCACCTGAATGCAGTCTTGGGGACATCCTGGTCCCTCACCTTGATCTAATGGTACCTGACCTCAGATCGATCGTGGAGAAGAACTTCGCTCCCCTCAACTCATCCATCAGCTCATCAATCCTAGGGATGGGGTAGTGGCTCTTCATGGTTTTCTTGTTTAGTGCCCTGTAATCTATGCACATCCGCAATGTGTCATCCTTCTTCACCAAGACCACTGAAGAAGCCAAGGGACTAGTGCTAGGGCTGATGTGTCCCAATGCCAAGAGCTCATGTATGGCTCTCTCAATCTCATCCCTGTAGGCTTTGGGGTGCCTATTGGGTGTGGTGATCATTGTCTAGATCCCCTGCTCCAGCTCAATAGTATGCTCAAACCCCCGATCTGGTGGGTATCCCGGTGGTATGTCCCCAAAAACCATGGAATAAGGGTCCAAGATAGCCTGCACAACGAGATGCACTGGCTGACCCGAGACTCCTGCCTTTGAAATACGCAACTCCACTACCCACTCTATGCCTCCCTTCCGAAAATATGCCTCCATCCTATGTGCAGAGACTCTCTAGGGAGGGTATGTGTGCATGCCTTTGATCATCACATGCTTCCTACTCTTCTTATCCGTCCAGTCCATCTCCAGAGTCTCTCAATCTGTAGTGACCTTCCCAAGCGTAATAAGCCACTATACACGCAATACCACATTGGTATCTGGAATATCGACCAAAAAAAATGATCTGTGATTGTGTATGTCCCCATGGTCGCTGCTAATGTCGGACCATACCACATACAATGCATGGTCTTGGCACCTGGAACCAACACGGAGAACCCATCAAAGCTCTTTGTCGGTATGCCCCTTCTCTGCAGTAGTTGAGCATCGATGAAGTTATGTGTGGCCCCGCTGTCCACCAGTACTAAGACACGCTACCCCTGGACTGTGCCTCGGACTCTCAACGTTAAGTACTTGAGAACTCCCCGCAAGGATGCAAGGACTCCTCCGGTAGGTGCAAACGCAGCTCCTCCTGCTGCTAGGGGAGGTGGTGGTGGATGATCTCCTCCTGGCGCATTGATGCTAGCATCTCCCTCCAACTCCTCATGTGCCTCTTCTTCTCCCTCACTGTCGGAGAAGACCTCAATGTAATGTGCCTTTCCCGCGACACAACAATGACCCGGTGCCCATGGTTCTTGGCGAGTGAAGCACAACTTCCTCCATCTCAAGTCTCTTCGGGTGTCGTCATCCAAACGCCCTCGGCCCTGGCTCCCTCTCGGAGGTGGAGCTCTCACATCTTTCCCCCTCGGTTGGAATGTTGGTTTGTGGTGAAAAGGAGCTCTCATCCTCGACATGGCATCCTGCAAGACCCTAGTCCTCCCTACTGCGTCCTGCAGCGTAGTAGGCCTAGTGGATCTGACTAGCCCATGCAAAGGTTCCGCCAGTCTGTCAATAAACATATACACTCTCCTGGCCACGGACAGATCTGGAACCATCGCTGAGAGCTTCAAGAACTCGGAGATGTAAGTTTTCGGGTTCCCCGTCTGTTTGAGCTTTGGTCAGCTCAACACAATGTTCCTCCGGGTCCTTCCGATCAAATCTCTCAACCAATCCTCGAGTGAACTCCGCATACGATGTCACCCCTGCGTGACCCAACGTAGACATCCCATGGAACCACCAGTCGTGGGCTTCTCCCTCAAGGTGCAGCACTACCACCTTGATAGCCTCTACCTCTGCCATTTGGTTCAGCTGAAAATAAGTGTCCAGCTTCTCCACCCAAGCCTTTGTGAAACACTTCGATGATCCATCATAGGTAGGCAAGAAAAAACTGCCCACAGTACGTTGCAAGTCACTCCCCTGCATGTACCCTCCTCCTCTATTCTGGCTGCGTGGTTTGATATTGTTTTTCAGCTGAGAGAATTCGTTGAAGGTGAGTGCATCTCCAAACTTCGGCTCATATGACTGATATTCTGCAAAATACTCCTCATAATGAGCCACCTTCGGCTCCTGGGATCCTCCCATTCTCGCTTCTGAAGTCAAGAATGTGGGCATGGTGGAACGTGGGGGAGTGTGTAGCACTACCTGTTGGCATGCTGCACAACTTTATGCTCATGTACATGGTGAGAAGTACCGGACCCTTCTCCATTGTGAAATTCCCTTGGAATTTCCCACTGTCTATGCTCTCCGGCAATCTTTTGTCCCATTTCCTCTATCTTTTTGGAAAGCTCTTGCACTGATTTTAAGAGGAGGTTAACAAAATCCTTCTCTTCATCTCTTTCATCTGCCATGGGTGCTTTCCCCTTGTCTTCCTCAACCAGAACGCTGTCCTCTTGGTCAGGTGTGATTTTGAGCCTACGCTCTCTGCTTTTGTACCTTTGCTTCCGATATGTGATGAACTCTCTATCTCCGGGTATCATAGACCAATTGCTCCACACGCTGAGCCAAGTCTATGAGCTCTAATACCACTGTAATATCCCAAATTAGGAATAGACAGTAATACAAAGCAACACAAGACTAAAACTACAACAAATAGAAGCATGCATTAAAAGCACTGCAAATAAACCAGAACTGCTGAGCCACTTTATTAATATTTCTGAAATGAGGGAAAAGTACAAGTAGTGCTTAGAATGATAGCACCTTGGCCTGCTCTAGGCAGGCTGAAATGGTCTCTCTTTCCCTGCTCAGAAAGTCTACTCCTCTGCTGCTCTGCATGGCTCCTCCTCTACGTTGTCCTGCTGGAAATGCTACTGCTGGCTGGAAAGGGACTGCGAAAAGGGGTTGTTCTGCTGCTCAGAAAATTTCAAAACTCAGACATCAAACTCTCCTCCAAAAACCCAAAATAACTCGCGAAGGATTTTCAGAAAAGTTGACCCCGGAAAATCACCCCCTTGGGATGGATACGCACTTCTATTGGGTACGTTGGGCTCTGAGCTAAACTGCTGGAAAGAATGGCCACCAACTACCCAAGGAACTCTGCTTTCGAACGGTTGATCCCCTCACAAGACTCCGGACTGAAATATCTCAAGCTTCCACCTCTTCCGGGGTTGCTCTCCTCCTTGACTGCATAATCCCCTGAGTGACTGTGGTGCCTTGGGATGAACTTCGTAATCATGGTGCTGAAGTGATGATGCTACTCACAAAACTGAAGGTAAGGCTCCTCTCCTGAGCGGGCACTCGAAGACCCCCGAGGATGAGGTTGGGATCTTCGCTCGGAGACACCCATGTGCTAAACAGCACTTGCAGACTCGGCTAAACAGCTCAAGCGTGCTCTGGTTTAGATAGACAGAAATTCTGAAGATGTATGAATGAATGAGAATGATCGCCCTCATCCCCTTTTTATGCTATTGAGCCTCCAACGTTCCCTTGGGCCCACCCGTGTTGCACTGTCCCTTTGCCACATTGTCCCTGCGTTGCTCTGCGCTGCCTGTCCCCACGCTGCCTTTGTGCTGACTAAGCTACCACCTCTCCTGCGCTGTCACTTGGCCTCATGGGCCCCACCTTGCCCTTTAATTATTTTGCCTATGTGACTTTAGGAAAGTGATTTTATTCTAATGTTGGGTTATGGGTCCCTTCACCCCTTTATTTCCTGTTGAACTTCAGAAAAGAAAAATTTAACAAAATTGAATATTCCAATTAGTTGTCTGCTAATTGGGAACATTATATGGCACCTCAACTGGGAATGACACCTCATCAGCAAATGGCTCTATGGGTGTATGCTCTACTTTCTCCATCAAGGTGTCAACGAGTGCTATCAAAGAGGTCTCCAACAATGGTGACTCTTGCGCCACACTCGGTATGTCGATGTGCCCCTCACCATCCTGCATGTCCTCTTGATCAACCTCCTCCTCAAGCTCCTGACATCTAAAGCCCAGTCTCCACCAGCAGAAACGCCCCTTGGTCTCAACCCTCTAACTGTCCTAGTCCTGTCCACTCCCTTTGAGGGGGTCCGATATCCTCTCGGTTGAATCTCTCAAAGAGCCTTCATGTGAACTCTGTGTAGGATGTGATATGTGCACAACCCAAAGGGATCAACCCTAGGTACCACCACTCCATAGCCTCTCCATGCAAGTGCAAAGTGGCATGTCTAATATCATCTGCCTCCCTCATGGGGTTTAGCCGGAAATATGTGTCCAATTCTTGTACCCATTTTCTAACAAAACTCTTAGCTGGACCATCAAAGTGGGTGAGGGTCATTTTTCCCTCAATGCTTACTCACTCTCCCTTTAGCCATGGGTTTGTCTATGGTGTTGAGATTTTGGGTAACATCTGATGTGCTTTAACTCCGAAACTTTGTGGAGGGGCTAGAACACATGAGATCTCCAAGACCCAGAAATCGTTTGGAGAATTCCACCCAGTGTAAAATTTATTCAAATAATTAAATTTTTTAATGAGGACCCTAAGTCTAACTTGGGGAAATTAAAAAATTAAAGTGAATTAATTTACACATGTGGGTGAGAATGTTCTAAGTGACGTGGATCAAGTGTTTTCTAATCTTAGTCGTTGATTAAAGATTAGATCGTGGTCATTGATTTCTCAACGATAAAAGTATTAAAGGAAGGCTTGAGGTCAATTGGAGAACGCACACATTGCAGTAGCACTTGAGCTAAGTCGAAATTCTAGGGCGTGGTTTGCTGAGAATTTTTGAGTGAGCTTGCAATGCTGGTGAGGGGCAGATCGGCGAGGGATTACACTGACCCGATGCCGAGAATACATAATCAGAGAGGCAAATCCGTACCAGGTAGCGCAGAGGCCAGCAGGATGGACGCAGCCCAACCAAGCTGAAGCAGAGGCAGCGTAGAGGCTGACGCAGAGCCTTCAGGGTGACGCAGAGGCAGCGTTGAGCCCAGAAGGGTGACGCAGGGGCAACCTGTGCTACGCAGAAGCTACACTAGGCAAGAAAGGTTGACGCGGAGGTTGAAGGGACAAAGTTGAGGTTCCAGTGGGCCAGAAAAGGCTTGTATTTAGTAATTCCCTTGAGGGTTTGAACCAACCATATTTTGTCTCTGAGTGATAAGGTACATCTGCAATGAAATTCTCTGTCGAGCAAATCACTACTAGTGCCCTTGATGTATTCAGATTCTGCTTAAAAATAAAACCTCTAAGATTTGTTGCACTGGTTTTCCCGCATTGGGTTTTTTCGAGGACATTTGTCCGAAAAATCATGTGTCCTTTGTCATATGTGCGTTATGTTTTAGTAAATGATTTGTATGTATGTGTAGGTTGCAGTTGTGTTTACTTTGATGTTTTTCTGAATACTTCAGTTAAATAACTTGTTAATTAAATAAACAAGTAGGAGAAGTAAATCAATACACTGCAATAGGGTTTCTATATTCAGAAGTCTTCACATGGTATCAGAGAAATTGCAAATCAAGTTGAAGCCATCAGCAAGGGGCTGAATATTTTTACTATAGGAGGGCAGCTGAAGCTCACAGATCCAGGAAGAAGCAGCGTAGCCCCAGAGGGACAACGCAAACTCAGTAGATGGGTGACGCAAAGCTAGTCTGCTCACGCAGAGGGTGACGCAGAGCCTGTCAAACTCACGCTGAGTTGACGCAGGCCCTAGAGGGTGACGCTGTGCCAGTTGATGGGGTTGGAAGTACAGTTTTTATCTTCGAAGTTGCTGGTGGGGCATTGTTTCTGCCAGTGCAGAACAGTGCCTAGAAGGGTTGACAAAGTAGGGGGAAACAGTCCCTCAGCAGATTCTCTAACCAATAAATCTGACATTCAAGCAAGAGGAGTGACAGTAGAGGGCTTATTCGACAGAACTGGTGAAGGATTTCCGAGAGGGAAATCATTTGTCAAAGGGAAGATACTCTCTAGAGGGTTTCTATCAGCAAGAAACCCAGATCCGATATTTTGCTGAGTGTAGCAGCAATAGAAGGGAGAAGAGCACTTGCTTCGACAGTTTGAGCAGAGATGGCCCCGTATGGACTGAGAGATCAAGATAGGTTAGACGGTGTGTCTAACTTCGCTATCTGGAAAGCCAGAATCCTAACAGTCCTTGAGTATAGCATCAGAGACAATGCTGAGAACGTCTTATCTGTGTCGACCGATGCTAATGCTCTAAAGAAGTTCAATGAAAATCAAATGCGAGCTAAATGCTTGATTATGGATGGAGTGAAAGATCACGTGTTTCCACATATTTCCGAGAAGGAGACGGAAAACAAGGTGTGGACAGCATTAACCAGGTTGTTTCAAGGTAGCTTCGTCTAGAGGAAGATGCTTCTAGAGAATCAGATGTGGATGTTCCAAATGCACAAGGGAGAGAAGATTGATCCTTTCCTCTTTAGATTGCAGACTATCCGATAGTGTCTAATTTCCATGGGGGCAACTCCTGATGATGGATTCATGGTGAGGACTGCCCTAAATGCAATCACCGATGAGTGGGAGACCTTTGTCCAAAGTATCTTGGGCAGAGCACAACTCCCAAACTGGGGGGACATGTGGGCAATCCTTCGTCGGGAGGAGATCAGGAGCATAACCAAGAAGGAATTCAGCAATGGAGGAGTGAAAATTAAGAAAGAGGAGGAGGAAGATGCAACCCTAGCATCTAAGGGACAAAGGCAGCAAGGGAAGAATGTTGAGATTTTGTGTATTTGGGGTAGTAGCATCAGTTGTGCTCTAGGTCCCAAATTTTGAGGAAGGACTAGAGTTCACCTGATCTACAAGACCCAGAAATGGATTTGGGAAATTTCATATGGTTTAGGAGATATTAAATTAATTAATTATTTTAATGTATTTCCTAAGTTAAAACTTAGGAAAATAAAATAATTAAAGCGAATTTGATTAAACATGTGATGAAATTGTCTTAAGTCACATGGATCAAGCTTTCTTTTAATCTTAGCCATTGATTAAAGATTTAATCTTGGCCATTGATTTGTCAACGAAAAAAGTATAAAGGAAAGGCTGGGGGTCATTTGTAAGACACACAGAGGCAGAGCACTGAAGCTAAGCTGAGATTCTAGGGCGGGGTTGCTTAGGAATCTCAAGTGTTTCAGTTGCAAAGAGGGGAATTTAAACCAAGGGGATGATCTGATCCCGGGGTCTAGAATAGACAAGAAGCAGAGAAGAGATCAGGAAAGACAGCGCAGAGGAAGGTAGCAGCAACAGTGTATTTCAGGAGCAGATCTGGAGTTTCTAGGTCTAGATCTAGCTGAGTTCTGTAAAATACCGTTTGAGGGTGTGGATCAGTCATTATTGTTGGTCTTAGATCAGCCAGGTGTTGCAGATCTAGAGTTTTCTCTGTAGGGTTTTCCAGATCTGGAACCCAAAGTTGTGTATTCAGAAATATTCTTAATAATAGAGCCCTCCAGCAGCCAGAGACCGGTTTTCCCACATTGGGTTTTTCCGAGGAGAGTTTGTCCAGAAATAATTGTCACTTTGTGTATGTGTGCATGTGCTTATTCTAGATCTGAATTAGTAGAGATCTGCTATGTGTTTTGCTTTGATGTTAACTTAAATTTATTCAGTTGATAACTTGTATAAGTAGGAAAAGCTTAACCGGATTAACAGAAATAATTTATGCATAAGAATTAAGATTTAGAAATTTCTACATGGTATCAGAGCTATTGTAGATCTAGAAGGTCACCAACTGAAGCATCTGAAGGATCTAGCTGCAAAAAGCAGCTGGAAAGGCAGCAAAAAAGCAGATCTGAAGGGAGAACACAGTTTTCAGGAGGAGATTCATGGAGAGGGAAGGTTAACGTTGTCCAGCGCTGTGTCCTAGCAAGCCCGCACAATTACTGCGCAGAGGCAGCTCAGAAACAGCAATGGTTAGGTCTGAAGCCAGCCAGTGTGATTCAGATCTAAATCTGTCAAATCCAGACAAGTTGCAGAAATTCAGAAGAGCTGGTGGGGTTAAACTTCTGAAGTTTTCAGATTTTTAGCCTTACCACAAGTGACAAAGTTTGGGAAGAGATCAACTTCTCAGAGAGTTTCTTGCCAAAGGAAACTTGCAGTTTGGTCAGAGGATCAAAGAAGAAGTTGAATCATAGTTGATTTGGTAGATTTCCAAGGAGGGAAATCAAGTGTCAGAGGGAGCAGAGGGTGCCCAGTTTGTAAAGGACCCTCAATCCAAGATCTCTAGCATAGAGAAGAGGAGCTACGACACATTCTGAGCAGATGGCTCCTCATGGACTGCGTGATTAGGATACGCTAGAGGGCCTCTCAAACTTTTCAGTGTGGAAAGCTAGGATCCTGATTGTCCTTGAGGCATACGGTCTAAGAGACCATGCAGAGCAGACACTAGCCACACCGACAGATGCGGATCTCCTACGGAAGCATAGAGAAGCTGCTGGGCATGCCAAGCGGCTGATAATGGACAGTATCAAGGATCATATTGTGCCACACATAGCTGAGAAGAGGACAGCCAATGAGATGTGGAAGGCCTCGACTTCCCTATATGAGGGAAAATCAGTCCAAAGAAAGATGTTGTTGGAGGTCCAAATGAGATCATTCATGATGACCAAGGGAGAAGACATTGAGCATTTCCTCTTCAGATTGCAGTCAATCAGGGATCAGTTGACTGCAACGGGTGCAACCGTAGATGATGCAATGGTAGTCAAGACTTCCCTCAATGCAGTCACGAATGAGTGGGAAACATTTGTCCAAATTATCTTGGGCAAAGCAGACCTCCCAAATTGGGATAACTTGTGGTCAATCCCGCGGCAAGAAGAACTACGAAGGTTCACCAAGAAGCAGCACAGCCCTGCGTTGAGCAAGGTTAAGAAGGAAGAGGAGGAAGATGCAACCTTGGCATCGAAGAAGCAATCGAAGAAGAAGAAGGATCTTTCTAAGATCAAGTGCTTCCAGTGTGGCCAAATGGGACATTTTGCCAACTATTGTCCAGAAAAGAAGAAGGACAAGGAAGCATCTTCTTCCAAAGCAGCGGTGGCAGATGATGGGTCCGGAGATGATGTAGCGATGAGTGCTCATGAACCACGGAGGTGGGGTGACATGGACATGTAGAGGAGCTACATGGAAGTAAGGCAGGATCCTTGAGCAGCTCATCTCTTGGATCACAAGCGAGCTACAACAACCTTAAGACAGTAGCGTACAAGTGGAGCAGTGGGTGCATAGCTCACAGATGAGGCATAAGCAGAGGCAAATCTGGAGGCTGGGGGGAGCAGCGCAGAGCATAGAAACAACAACGTAGCAGCAGTAGCAGCGCAGAGGCTGATGTGACTTCAGCAATGCAGTACAGAGCTGCAGCAGCGCAGAGAGCTTCAGAGGGACAATGCAGTGCAGCAGCAGTGTGATAGATTTCAGCACAAGGAGCTGATGTGACTTCAGTAGTGCAGAGGGAGTCTAATTATGCAGGCAGAGGTGTAGTTGTGCATCGTTCTTTAGATGCCAACACAGATCTGTAGCCTATGGAGCTTCAGTGATGAGGATGCAGCCCATCTGACTTGTCTGTCAAAAGATTGGGCAGAAGATTCAGTTGTTTCTCTCAACCACTGAAGTTGCAGTGCATCAGATCAACAATGGCAATGCTATGAGCAACACAAATGCAGCATATTGAGAGGGAGTCACAGTACAGTGGTTGCAGTGGCAGTGGCAAAGTCATGAGCAGCAGTACAGAATGGCAGCAGCAGTGCAGAGTTGAGTGGCAGGAGGCCAAACTTCAGCAGCACAGAACCAGTGCCCAAAATCATGTAATGCATAAGTGTGATGTATTGCTAGAGCACACCCTTGATGCTAAGAGGGGGTGTTGAGATTTTGTGTATTTGGGGTAGCATCAGTTGTGCTCTAGGTACCAAATTTTGAGGAAGGACTAGAGTTCACCTGATCTACCAGACCCAGAAATGGATTTGGGAAATTTCATCTGGTTTAGGAGATATTAAATTAATTAATTATTTTAATGTTTTTCCTAAGTTAAAACTTAGGAAAATAAAATAAATAAAGTGAATTTAATTAAACATGTGATGAAATTGTCTTAAGTCACACGGATCAAGCTTTCTTTTAATCTTAGCCATTGATTAAAGATTTAATCTTGGTCGTTGATTTGTCAACAAGAAAAGTATAAAGGAAAGGCTTGGGGTCATTAGTAAGACACACAAAGGCAGAGCGCTGAAGCTAAGCTGAGATTTCAGGGCAGGGTTGCTAAGAATTCTCAAGTGTTTCAGTTGCAGAGAGGGGAATTTAGACCAAGGGGATGATCTGATCCCGGGGTCTGAATACACAAGAAGCAGAGAAGAGATCAAGAAAGACAACGCAGAGGAAGGCAGCAGCAGACGGCAGCAACAGCAGCAGTGTCTTTCAGGGGGAGATCTAGGGTTTCTAAGCCTAGATCTGGCTGAGTTCTGTAAATCCTGTTTGAGGGTGTGGATCAGTCAGTATTGTTGGTATTAGATCAGTGAGGTGCTGCAGATCTAGAGTTTTCTCTATAGGGTTTTCCAGATCTGGAACCCAGAGTTGTGTATTCAGAAATATTCTTAATAATAGAGCCCTCCAGCAGCCAGAGACTAGTTTTACCACATTGGGTTTTTCGGGGACAGTTTGTCCAAAAATAACTGTCACTTTGTCTATGTGTGCATGTGCTTATTCTAGATCTGAATTGGTAGACATCTGTTATGTGTTTTGCTTTGATGTTAACTTGAATTTGTTTAGTTGATAACTTGTATAAGTAGGAGAAGCTTAACCGAATTAACAGAATTAATTTCTGCATAGGAATTAAGATTTAGAAATTTCTACAAAGAAGACAAAGGACCTATCCAAGGTCCGGTGCTTTAGATGTGGCGAATTGGGACACTTCACCAATAATTGTCCTAAGAAGAAGGGCAAGGAAGATTCGGATTCCAAGGCAGCAGCAGCGAAAGGAGATGATGGCAGAGATGATGATGTTGCCATGAGTGCTCATGTACCTCGAGAGAAGAGGTGGGGCGACATAGATCTGTAGATTGAACTACAGATGGTGATGGCAAGATCCTTGAGGTGCCCAAACTCTCGGATCACATATGAGCTACGAGAGCCTTAAGACAGTAGCAAGATGACTAGAGTCAGTGGGTGCAGAAGATCATGGAAAAGCACAAGGCAGTGCTTGAACGCTGAAGATTGGAGCAACGCAGAGGAGAGGCAGCAGCAGCGCAGAGGCTGATGGGACTTCAGCAGCGCAGAGGGGCAGTGCTTACGCAGTGCAGAGCAGCAGCAGAGTGTGCTTCAGTGATGAAATGCAGCCAGACTGACTTATCTGTCAGTTGTTGGGTGATGTCCTTCAGTTGCTTACTTCTCAACAACTGAGTTGCAATGCAGTAGTTAGCAGTGGCAGTGCTATAGGAAGCATGATGCAACAATTTGAGAGAGAACTGCAGTACAGATGTGGCAGTGATTGTGGCAGAGTCATGGGCAGCAGCGCAGTGGGTGGAGACCAGCAGGCCAAGCATCAGCAGCGCAGGGGACCGATGCCAGAGATCAGAGTAATGCTTCTAGAGTGAAGTGTTGCTAGAGCACATTCCTTGCTAAGAGGGAGTGTTGAGATTTTGTATAGCATCGGATGTGCTCTAGCTTTGAAACTTTGTGGAGGGGCTAGAACACATGAGATCTCCAAGACCCAGAAATTGTTTGGAGAAATTCCACCCCGTGTAAAATTTATTCAAATTATTAAATTTTTAATGAGGACCCTAAGTCTAACTTAGGGAAATTAAAAACTTAAAGTGAATTAATTTACACATGTGGGTGAGAATGTTCTAAGTGACATGGATCAAGTCTTTTCTAATCTTAGCCGTTCATTAGAGATTAGATCACGGCCGTTGATTTCTCAACGAGAAAAGTATTAAGGGTAGGATTGGGGTCAGTTGGAGAACACACACATTGCAATGGCACTTGAGCTAAGTCGAAATTCTAGGGCACGGTTTGCTGAGAATTTTCAAGTGAGCTTGTAGTGTTGATGAGGGGAAGATCGACGAGGGATTACACTGATCCGAGGCCGAGAATACATAATCAGAGAGGCAGATCCGTACCAGGCAGCGCAGAGGGACGCAACCCAGCCAGGCTGACACAGAGACAGCGTTGAGCCTAGAAGGGAGACACAGGGGCAGCCTGTGCTGCACAGAAGCTACGTTGGGCAGGAAAGGTTGACGTAGAGGCTGGAGGGACAATGTTGGGGTTCCAGTGGGCCAAAAAGGGCTTGCATTCAGTAATTCCCTTGAGGGTTTGAATTAGCCATATTTTCTGTCTCTGAGTGATAAGGTACATCTGCCCTTGATGTATTCAAATTCTGCTTAATAATAAAACCCTCTAAGAGTTGTTGCACCGGTTTTCCCGCATTGGGTTTTTCCAAGGAGTCAAGGACATTTGTCTGAAAAATCATGTGTGTTCTTTATCATATGTGCGCTATGTTTCAGTGAATGATTTGTATGTATGTTTAGGCTTCAGTTGTGTTTACTTTGATGTTTTTTTAAATACTTAGTTAAATAACTTGTTAATTAACTAAACAAGTAGGAGAAGTAAATCAATACATTGCAGTAGGGTTTCTGTATTCAGAAATTTTCACATATGGTTAACACATCATAATGCATACATGCCCAAATCTTCCATGATCTTGCTAGCTACCCCACAACTGGCCAAGATCATGCTCTGATACCACTGTAATATTCCAAATTGAAATTTACAGCAGATAATAGATGCATGAGCTAAGCTATAGCAAATAATATTTTCTACACAAGCACCAGTCAATAAAACACAAGAAATAGAGCAGATCACTGAGCCATTTTATTAATGCGGAGAACTAAGTACATCAAATAATAAGAAAGATAGAATCTGGGCTTGCTACAACAATCAAGGCAAGATCCTAGGTGAATATGATTGTATCCAAATGTTGGAGATGGCTATGCTACCAAATCTGCGTCTACCCAAAAAAAATTGTTGTTGTTGCTGGAAAGGAACTGTTGATTTAGCCTTCCAAACTGCTCCAAAAATTCTGAGAAATTAGCCACATGCACTACTCCACCAGCTCAACAAAACCCAGAAATATCTCATGAACCCATGAGGTGGAAATGGTCCTAGGGTAAACTACGCCCTCCTCCAACAATTTTTGTTGTTGGCTATTGGATGGAACTAGGAATTTTGCCCTCATAAGTGCTCAGAAAATTCTGTAAAATTAATCCTAGCCTCCTCTCACCAAACACACAAAAACCTATAAAGGGTTTGGGTTGAATCAACCAACCCCCAACACATGCAAATTTCTCAATTTGGCCAGAAAATGCCCCACAATTTAGATATTGCTGAATTAGGCCCAAATCTACCTCCAAGAAATCCTCCCTAACTCCTGTGAATCTCTCCCCTCAATCACCAAGCAAATCCCAGCTCGAATGCTCCCCAAATTCTTAATCATTGCAAGTGCACAGAAGCTGCCAGTAAATCCCTGCGCAGGCCCTGGAATAGACAAAAACGCCCTTCTAAAATGCAACACTCTCACCCCCTACAAATCACCAAGGAAAACCTGTTATCCCTTAGGATAATTCTCTGCAAATTTTCCAGCCAAAACTCCATTGATCGCTAGCTTCTGTCAACCCCCACGAAATTATTCTGCGCCCTTGGAGTAGCAAGAACTAGCTGAAAGAAACCTGTAAAATAGCTCCTCAATGATCCAGAATCAACTCCACAAATTCTCTCCTAAGGTGACACTCAAAGTTCACTGAAGGAAGAGTTGGAATTTTCGCTTGGAAATCCCTTGTGCTAAACAACACGGTTGTCTTGTCTTAAAAACTCAAAGAGAACTAAGGTTTGAGTTGTAAAATGACCAAAAGATAATCAACAAAATGATTCCATCCTCCTTTATAATTTCTCCTCGTGCCTCTAGACTCCTTTTTTTAATATTATTTTATAGGTGGGGACCATTTTCCACTAAATCACTTTTGCCACCATTTAATAAAATAATAATTTGCCACTATTCCCCGATAAAATAATACTAGCCACCTAAGTCACATGACACGAGGACACGAGACACGAAGGATACGTAAATACGAGTATTTGACACGAGACACAACAACCCCAGAAACAGGACACGAGGGACACGTTTTATATATATATATATATATATATATATATATATATATATATATATATATATATATATATATATATATTAAAAAATACTAAAATATAGTGCCTAATCCATATAGATATGAATCATGATGATATATATTTAATATTTAGTATACACTATTTACTATTTCGTAATTTACTAGTTAGTTTATTAATTTACTACATCAATGATGTTCTCAGTTCAATGTTCATTGTTCATGTTATAACTTTGGTTATTAACTTCAACCAGGTTCAATCATGTTCAAACTTCACATAAGGTAATTTATAAATTATAAATTTGTGTGTTCAAACTTCATTGTTGACCAGAGCGTTAATCGAGTTTTCCCTCCCTTTAGACGTCAAAGGTGTAGTGAGTAGTGAGCACATGACGGGGAGGTGGCCTTTTTATTTCAATACACGATCTATGTGTGGTCGTTGGTCATAAAATGTGGTCACCAGTGTATAATAATGTTAAGTTACATAGGCTATAACACAACTTACAAGAAATTTAAGTGTTCCAAACTCTCAGCAAAGCACGCGAACGCTCGTCCCCTGCATCTCTAGGTCCAAGTCTATGTGAAGTCGTGAATTGTGCTCTCAAGGTGAAGTTGTGAGCATTTCGCTCAAATATGATGGAATTCCTCACACTGCACAACAAATTTGATTTCAGCAGCAAGAAAACTCAACTTCGGCGACGAACATTGACAAAAAGATCCCAAAAATAAATCATGTTGCAGGTTTTAAATGTCACTTTTCATGGGACACGTGTCCTAAGAGCCAAAAATGTTAGGGCACAATTTTGCCATGTCCAAAACATGTGTCTCAATTGGAGGACATGTGTCCTGTGACCTAGCTATCCACCTTTCTCCAATAATATTTACCCCTTTTTAATTAATATTACTAAAATTGGGCATAATTCCTTAGTGACTCCCATGCTCACAAAATTGGGGATATTACATAAATAGTCCAAAGTGAATTACTTGCAATTTTGAGATGAAACCTGAAAAATTACAAAGTAAGATATACAAACTAAAACAAGAAATGAAAAATTTTGAGTTTTTTAAAATAGAAGGTTGTTGGAATTTCTTACCTTGTTCTTTCAAGACTTAACTCAAGAGCTAGGTTGACACACTCCTACCTAAGTCGGTTTTGCACTTGATCAGGGAAATGGGATAGTTCTACAGGAGAATTCGCACCCACTTGTGATTTAAGATACTCCAAAATTTTCAAATCCATCTAAAAACATCCCCTAGCGTAGCGTTCTCTAGCCTTCAGTTGAAGTATGGGGTGAAATTCAAGCTCCCTTCCTAGTTGAAGGTCCCTGTTGGAATAATTCAACCCTTTTTGGAACAACCCAGCCACAACAAAAGAACAAATCCGGATTTCTCCCTAGTTTGTCCCCTCCACATGGCTATGTAGCCCCTCAATGGCTTGATCCTCTAGATTTTGTGAACAATTACCAGGAAAAACGAATATAGTAAAATCCAACCCATAAATGTAAAAATTATTACACAAGTTTGTAAATGAGTTCTTTACTAATGGAACCGATCTCACAAGACAAGAACAACAATTGCTAGAGTCGAGTCTAACCTTTTATAAAAATATCCTAACAACTAGCTAACAACTAGTTGTACTCCTCTAGAAAAATATTTTTTACTAGTCATCCACATGTAGATACTTAGTAATTTCATAAAATATTACATTACAAGAATAATGTTTCCCACTAAGGGGTCGAATTAGTTCATAGAACCCAATTTGGTCCAAAATTCCTTTTGTTTATGGACTGTATGAGTAAATGATGAATAATAGTAACCATAAGTAGCTCAATGTCCCATCCCAACGTCCTTGAGGAAGGTTGACTTTGGTCCATAATAGTTCATCTTGGTCTTTAGGTGGTTCGATTTTGTCCTTGAGTTGATTTTTCAACCTCATAATGGCTAGTAGATGGTCCCTTCCTTAAATTTCTAGTACAAGATACCTCCAACAACTAATTTGACCCTTCATATGGCTAGTTCACTTGACTTTTCCTCTTTAGTACACTCAACTTATCCACTTATGCTCTAGATATCCAACGCCTTGATGAGTTTAACTAGTCTGACACTTGGGTTTGTTGAAACCTGCCCTGATATGAACTAGGTCTTCCTTCAATTTTGCATATCTTGCCTAGCATTTCCACATCATAACTATCTTATCCACATCATCATGCACGTGTGTTGGTTCTTTAACACCTTGAGGAATCTGGTGATTCTGAGACTTGGGTTTTGTTCCTCTTCTTCTGTAGACCATTTATGGCGTAATGCATGCCTCAAATTGTCCAACGTTGACCCTGTTCCACCACCTAGGAACCTATAATACTTGTCATTGCCTTTAATCGAAAAAAAATTACATGGCACGTCATCCTCTCATCAAGTTGAACAAAATGGAACCAAGTTGACTTTTTGACATTCTAAGACCACTTGCATTAAGAAACATAAATTGCCTTGGGAAACATGAAAGTTGTCAATGTGAGATTGCCATGTATGAGAACTATCTAAGGGATATTGCACCAATGCCAAGGCCACAAACAGGTTGTATTGACACATAATCATGCGGAAAGGCATAGATGCACCTCGACACAAGCTAGGGTGGCCCACACACCAGTGATCAACCTTACCTTGCAAAAATCAAGTTCCTCTAAAACCATGAGTCCTCATATAAGCCCATCCAAGGGCCTCCAATATCCAAGATGAAAGGAGTAAGAGATGAACCCAAATGGATTAGCCATGGTCCAACCAAAAAAGTGTAGGACACCTAATATAGGGCCTCCCATGGTTGTTACAAGGCCTTTGACTTGTGACCTTGGGCTTACAATGGTGGTGAAATATACTCCAAAACTTTATATGTACCAATGCTAACATGAGGAGCAACCAGTACTAAGGCACCCATTTACACATATATATTTAGATCCTCACATTGCGAAAGGACATCACTCCCTTGTCTCTCACTCTTTAAATATTTATATTTTATTCTTCTCATATATGTGAGCAAAACAAAACATAGGCTAGTCATTCCATTCTACAATTCAAGTTAGGATCAACATCATACATGACCCTGGCACCTATTTATAAAGAGGGCCAAGCCTCACTTGTACTTGATTCACTTAAGCAAATATATTACTATTGATATTATCTTAATAGACACTTACTATCACCAACGAAACAAACAATGGGATCAACACTTCAATGTTTTACAACACAACCACAATAGGTCTACAAGTAACTCCCTGTTTAAGTTTTATTTGCGTCTTAAGAGATCAAAATTGCTCTCCCCAACTCCCTCTACATCCCACCAACAGAATGAGCCAACACATAGTTTCTTCCTTTATGCAAAAATTGACCATGAATTACAATAGAGTCCATGCCAAGTGCAAGGCATTACGTGACAAACATCTTCCCTTATTTTAGGTTGGTGATAGCATTTGGCTTCAATTGGACAAATAAATTTCAAAAATAATCACATTACAATCGCAAGCCAAACTGATAAAGCTTACACCATCATACAACAAATGGTTTCCATTGCTTTCAAGTTTCGATCAAAAACCTTGGCTTAGCCTCCATAATGTGTAAACATCAATGAGCTCAAGTTGTATGAGCCCCTTCACTTGGAGGAACAAACTCCAATTGTACATTTAGAGGTCTCAATTCCAAATTTCCACTTATTGGGTCATCTATAAAGGCAATTTATCCACTCAAGCCAAGTAGCTATCCCGATCAATGTTTGAGAAGCAATTTCCCCATTTTCCCTCTTTCATTGTATTCTATTGGGAGACTTAGTCAAAGATAATCCCCAATGTGGGAATTTACTACAATGAAGCAAGTATGCCTCACAACTAACAAAATATCCTTCAACTAAGTCACTATGATTGAGGGGTATCTATTCCACCAAATTCACTAGAGACTTGCACATAGCACAATTATACGAGTCAGTCTGTTTGCATAGGTGAAATAATCCAGGAGTGGCGAGCATGTCATTTGGTAAAATCAAACCTTGGGGGAAGAATAACAACTCCCCCACTTTATAAACCATGCAAACCCATGTTAACACTCTTTTACAATTTTGCAATCCTATATATTTCTAATAAAAGGAGTGCAACATGTGTACAGTACCAACAGTTCTCTTCATACACTTGCATACTTGTCTCTTTTATTTCTTTGTATGTCAGTGTCTTTGCGTTGCTATAACTGATTGTATCAGCGAGCACAAGTCTCACCCATCCCCACATTGTGTAATTTATCCCATTACCTATGCACCACCTATACAGTAGCATATGTACAAAATCTTAAAACAATGAATCAAAGACATTATGTATGTACAAAGCAGAAAAAAATGCATGTGAATGTGACTCATTCTCAAGGATAATATTAACCAATTTTTTCCAGGGTGTCCGTACCGAACGCATGTGGAAAAGATTTCTGTTGCCAACAACAGCCATTTACACCTCATGATGTTCATAAACCTCTTTTCACTTACTCCTATTCCTATGTTACTCAATTGCCATCTTGAAATGGACTGTATACGGATTATGAAATGCACGTGACTATATGCAAAAAATCAGATTTTCTATCAGCTAAAAATCGGTCACAAAACGAGGATTATTATGATGCTTTCACTCAACAATGCAGTGATAAATGATCCTGTTCACGTGTCAGATATACATACTATCATGATTTCTAGAAATAATGTGGATTGTAGACAAACCACTTATAGAATTTCAGCGTTTTTGCAGGAAGCTAAAATAGATTTGTAATAAGAGCAAATGTAGACCCTTTACCGACTAGGCCACCTACTAAAAAAGGAAGAAAAACAGTAATCAACACCTTTTCTACCCAACTGAAATATAACAGGAAGAAATGCTGAATATGGTCGCACAAACCAAAGGAATTCTTGTTTGAACGAACCTTAGGTATGATATCAGCCTTTCACGAATTTTCAGTAATAGGAATTTTCTTGCCTAAATCTCTTGCACCAAGAGTGGCAAGGTGTTCTACAGCCCACTATGACATAGATGTTGGCATGTTGTGTGTGACAACAATTTTAAAAAAAAAATTAAACCAGAGAAAATCTATCATAAATTCAAGATCTATTAAGCACTAAAAAGATCAAATTTTTTGAGATGTAAAATATTTTATCATTTAATTTACTTAAGCTTGGGAAGAATGGGTGTGTCATTTTGTACGTCTGGGGCAGTGGAATTGGAAAAACATTTCATTTTGGAATGTGCTGCGTTCAAAGACATCAGAGAAAGTTATGGGAATATGTTAGTATCGGTTTCTTGGCATTGTCTTTTCAGCGAGGGGATTGTTGGAAAGTTGCGCCAGCTTATCATCAATTTGAATAAGAAAATGATTGAATTGCAAAAAGCGAAAAGCAAGGAACTGATGGTCCCATAAACTATTTTTAGTCTCGTAGACATTAAATTATCATTTCATTTATAATGTATTAATTCCTTCATATTAAATGATTAAAATAACACCTCAAGAAATTTGATCCCAGTTTGGTTTTTGATAGATCCGAGTTTACGATGGATCTATATGTTGGTACGACCTAAGTGGGAGAGTTGGGTCACATATGTTTGTAACATTAATGAGAGAAGTAAGGTGTTCTTGAAATAAGCCAATCAAATGAAAAGGAAAAAAATTGAGTTCCTTCCCAAAAAAAAATGTAAAATAACAATAAAAATAAATTAATATAAATCTATCTTAACCTTGGATTTTTTAAACATCAAAAAGTTTATACATACACTTTTTTATCCCATTTGATACCCAATAAATCTAAGGTTAAAAAAAAAAAAATTATCCCATTTGATATCCAATAAATCTAAGGTTAAAATGAATCAGTGCTAGCAAATTAATAAAAATATTAGTCCAAACGATGTTTCAGTTTTAAAAGTGATAGCGCTCCTCAATTCACTACATGTATCCATTCAATTTTTCAGTGGAGTGTGGGAACAGCCCAATCACTTGACCTTAGGCCCTTGAATCCTTGCTTATTTGTCACTTTGATCATCTTATAAGTCCTCCTTTTGTCATTATTTAGCTTTGAATTTTGTCTTTTAATCGGCTTGGAAGAGACCAGGCCCTCTTTTTTCTTATTCTGTACTTCATTGGCTTTATTTGGCCCTCAAGATGGGCATCTCCAGAAAGCTATAATAGACTCTTTTTCATTGTTTCAAACTGTCATTCACAACCTTGTCCACACTATGAGGATGTTCCCTCGATATCTGAGGCTGAAAAACGTCCTCCAGTGATAAGCCAATAGGTAGAAAGCAATGATTCAATTGCATTTCACTTGCATTTATATTTTTCACTATGATGTTAGCAAGCAAAAGAAAAGAGAAATTATTGAAACAGTCCACTGAGTCTGCTCAAACTGAAAGCCAAGATATAAACAAATATAAATCAGGCAAATCTCCAGTATTTAAATCTGATTATCTTTCTTTTATATTTTTATCAATCCATGACTATTGACAAATATGGCCAATTACTGTCAATACTCCAGCAAGTATTAACACTATTATGATATATTTGTCTTAGGAAGAGCCTAAGAAACTCAGGGCAACTGCTTACAACCTTCAAAGTACTCGAAAATATTATGAGACAAGTAAAAAATCGAAGATACTAAAATTACAAAGGAACAACTGCCCAAAATTGCAAACCTGCCAATCTGCAGTGTATACAAGCTCCAATGTAACAAACTGGAGATTCCTTAGATTTCAAAGTGACAAGTAATTTAAAGAAAGAAAACAAAAACAATTCCCAAAATGGAGTAATTGATAAAAAACCACAAAGAAACAACTGGAACCCAAAATTACGAACATGCCAATCAGCAGTGCACACAATCTGAAATATAATAAAGTGGAGATTGAACCTCAGACTTCATTTTGGTTTTTTTAACAGAATTTTTGGAGAAGCGGTAACTTCCAATTATCGGCATTCACTATTACACTTATATAATTTTTCACAAATCCAAATATAATATGTCTCTAAAAACTTGAATCCATATAATTAAGAAAATATATTGTTCACCAAACCACTCCAACTAAAATGCTTTGAACTTAAACTTCATATTATTACTATGGAAACCAAACAAAACCAAATCCCAGAATTGAGCATCTGATAATTTAGATATGTTATATACCATACAAATTTGGCACTGTCTTTAAAATGGACGTTAAGTTATTACCCCCCAGTCCCCACAATAGTGCAGAGTTGAGAACAGCTTACGAGATAGAAGTGAGAAAATGGAAGAGCAGGCGTGCTCCAATAGATGGATGAGAAACTGAGGATTTCATTGAATTCGTCTTGGATTTCGCCATAACTTTCTCTATCCTTGGTTAGAATCTCTGCAATTTTGCAGTAATTCCGTGATTCAAATATTCACAGAGAGGAAGGAGTTTAGCAGGATCTTGAGCTCGAAGTCCGCTTCCTGCAAACACTTGTTGACGTACTATACTCTGTTTGCAGTTCGACTTCTCAAAGGCTCCCCTAATTTGCTAGAATGTTATTCGTCCCCCATGTTTGATGAGTCTAACCAATCGATCGAGTTTTAGAATTTATTCAAGCGTTTATTTTCCGCCGCTGGAGAGAAAAGAGGTAGTTGCTGATTGATTGCTCACATGTCTTCCAGTGTTTTAACTCATGTCCCACATTAAATTTTAATTGTTACTGTACCATCAATTTATTGATTGAAGTAGGTGTTCTTGTAACTCGCCTTCAATTTTTCCACCTACTCGCTTTACATTTTCTGTTCCATAATCGAGATCCGATAGGCATATGGATTTGTCAAAATTCGTCTTACGTGGAAACAGTCAAAATTAGCAAAATTTAATATTTATTTGAGGTTGAATCTCACTCTCTCATTAATTATAAGCATCAATGGAAAATTATTTTGTTTGGTGTGAAATGACTTCATATGACATTTAATGTAATTTTGTTGTAGGCACGTATTTTTCTAATTATTATCTATGTCAAATTTAGATAACATTTAATGTACTAATGTTAAAAATAAGTATTTATTTAATAGTTATATATATATATAATTTTGGATCTCTTAAAATGTTGTGAAGCCATATATTTGTTTAATAATTATATATATCAAAATGTATGAAATTAATATAATATTGTTAGATATATATTATTTATTTAATAATTTTATATATTAAGATATAAATATTATTATTATTATCCAATTTTAAGGTTATGGTCAAAACAGACACTAAATTGGTGTATAAGATCCTTTTGTTTGTGGGACAAAGGACCCATTTCTGTGCAACGATTTGACTACTAAGTTTACGAGGGCATACATACTCTACCCCCTCTAGTTTTGAACTTGTGATCTCTTTGGAGGAAACACATGCTCTTAACCATATATTATATGTATGTATGGTGTTTGGTTAATGATGCGAGACCGAAAAGTATTTGAGAGAGGTGAAAGTTTATCTCTTTATAAATCATCAACCGATAATTTTAGGTGGTGTGGTTTTCATTATATAATTATTATGAGTTAGCTTGCATAGGCAGAGAGTAGTCATTAAAGATTGTCTCATTGCTTGGTTAATGACTAAGTTATAATATCTTGATGGGTTGCTTAATGAGACCTATGAGGTGGCAACACATCAAACAACCTTTGCCCTAGGTAATCACTTGCCTCAACAAGCCAACTAGCCTAATGAATTAATATGCTCTATTTGACTCGTTCGATGCTCACCTTACATGGCATGTGCAATAACCCTTAATATTGTTTAATTGAATTTTTCTAGAAATTACTTCAGAAAAAAAATTGTCGCAAAAATTCTTAAAATGAAATGGCATAATTCACACCAAGACAAATAAAATTTCAAATATAACCCCAAAAATGTTGCAACTCAAAAATACACGTGAGAAATAGCAGCAAAAGAAAACTTATCCTTGTTATATTAAATATGAATATGAGGGGATAATCCATCTCGATCCCACCACCAAATAGGGGATCTAAAATCCCCAATGCATGAACACTCCAACTGCATTGTACCCTGGCTAGAAGTAACCTCCTATAAATTTACCATTTGATAGGGTACTAACTCATCATCTCCCTCCAGTCTAACTATTAGGGACCTTTGTCATAGTAGATGTAAATTGTCATCATAACACCTTTGGAGTCCATGACTTCCCAAAGAGTGTCTCTCCCACCAACCATTAGCAATCCATGCTAACACTGCACTACTCTAATTATAGTTAGCATGTCGATACGACAAGGTTCTATCTCTTGGTTCTACATCCTAATATACATTCCATCTTACTAGAACAACCCGCAAGCTTCAATTTTGCTTCCTCTTATCGTCCATCCATCATCTTCTCCCTAGGTCAGTTGAGCAATAATGTGCAAGGTTGCTCATTATTCGTTTTTCTACTCCCTTGTAATTGTAAACTCCATGTGCTACAAGCCTTCCTTATGTACTTTTGAAGAAGGTTGGTGTGCGCTTCACCTCATGCTCTTGTTAAGAGCAATTTAAGAGCATGTTTTTGTTATAGCCCTATTATGAGTTTTACCTGACTCCTCAATACTAGGAAGCTTGACAGTTATCCTATCACTCTTGATCCTCCATTCTTCAAGCTCATTGTTCTTCAATATTGTGCCCTTTAGCCTCCTGATTTTTTCCTTTATTTCTAAGAGGCCTTCTGCAAGATTATTAACATTTTCTTGAATGTGCTCCTGGTGACTATTATTTGGAAGCCTTGTAACCACTATGGACGTCTTCATATCTGCTTGCATTTCTTTAATGGCAGGTCCATAATGTGAATGATCTACCATCTCACCCAATATTGTCGTTTGAGCCTTTAATGAATTCTCCAGAAGACGTAATTCAGGATCCTTCTACTGCAAACTATATCTCTCCTTAAGCTCTTGCAAACTCACAGATTCTTCGCACATGTTTAGCTTACTCATCAGATCTTGAGTGTTAATGTTATTTTCATCCTCCTATGTTATGAAATTTGTAGATGATGAGGAATGTGCTTCACCAACTCTTTCTTATTTTATCAAATCCTCATCAACTGACATGTTTTCTTCTTGAAGTATGGCATTAACTCCACGCTCCGTAGTTTCGCCCACTATTTTGTCCTTAGCATCATTTGACTACAAAATATATCTTCCTTTATCATTTCCACCCTAGTAACCAGTCGTCCATCTTCCCCACTATGATGGACAATTTCACTTCCTTCCTTTTGATTCTTACCTTTGTTGGAAAAACGTGTGACCTACAACCCCATTGAATTTAGCTATCTTTTAGTTAGTTGTCTTTTGAACCATTTAAGGTTAAGCTCAATCAATATTTTCAAGAGTTCGTGAACAGCGGGTGAAACAACCTTTTTCTTTCCTCCAAATAGCCAACACCTTTGATTACAACTGCTTCCAAATGGCATCATCATCACCTAAAATCAAAGACAAAATATTTTGCATGTTGGTGTTTACAATGCCCGGATGATATTCTCTGATATTGGTGAAGAAACAATGGAATATCTGGAAAAAAATAAATAAATAAATTATTGTAGTCTGGATTGAACATAATGGCACTCATTCTAGTTTTGGCCACCATATCCAATATCTTGAGTTTCTTACTAAAGGTACCTTGATATCCTATAATCCTTAGAAGTTCTCCACAATCAATTGTAACACCCTTCTTAGAATGTCATCATTGTAGGAGAAACAAGAGTTGGTATCCTTATGATATGATAAAGGTAAGAAGCAACTGCAAGTCTTACCTCCTTCCAAGGATGTTCCATGAACCTATGTTGGATCAATGCAAGCATTGATGGCTTCACTGCCTAACTCAATATCTTCCAATCACATTGGGATACTTTGGAAAAACATATGTCTAAGTCCTCCAATTTGGAGATGACATCCCTTGTCTTCTTAAACTTAAGATCTGACCCAAGTAAAAATATTCCCACATCCTTTTCTTTATGTGGATCCCTCGGGTACTTCTGTTGAAGAGTAATATGGACTCCTTTGGAGAAGGGTTTGTTGATTTGTCTTGTTCCTTGCTTCATAAGAGCATAACTATCCAGATAACCCCTTGATGTACTATTTAACTTCTATTTCCTTCTTACCAAACTATTTATGGCATTTGTGATGCCTTTTAAGGCCTATTTCCATTTGTAGTCCATGAACAAATTTTCAAACTCCTCTTTTACAAATAGTCAATGCCTTGAATGTAATTTACAAAAATCTCTTGATCATTTCCCAAGTGTGATCCTCTTATATCATGAAAGTTTTATTAGTTTTAAAGGCTTCTATGGTATATAAACCCTCAAATTACTTTTCCACAAATTGTTGGGCGATATATCCATTCAACTGGAGAATTTGGCCCATCACTGATATTGATCGATTGATACCATTGGAAAATATTCTTCAGAAAATGTTAGCCACAATATTGTTCAATTTGGCCCTTCCACTAAGGATTTCAGTTAGAGAATGCAACCACTTCTCCTTAACGCAATTTGGATCAGAAACTCTGCTATCTGTTGAACCGACTATATCCTTGAAAGACCAACAATTCGGTCTCAGCAATTCATCCCCAATGGCCTCTCAAACTTAATAATTTCCTCCCTCCTGGATAGGAAACTTAGCTTCTTGTAAATAGTCTCGTCCTCGAAAAATGAATGGATCAAATTGCGCTATTATGTTCACCAAAATAGCAATTCACTTCAAGTGATTTTCATCCCCAACTCTATCATTTTGGTCCCTTTGCATAGTTTGATTGGCCGCAATATTTGGCAATGTGGCCCAAGAAAAAACCTTAACTTGTTCATAGAAATTTTAACTTGGCCCTAGAAATTTAAACAATTTAAATGATACTTTAGCCCAAATAAATGATGAATTCGACCTCAAAAAACAATTGATACATCTCTTGCAAAAATCCCCAAATTTGGACCTTCAAAAATGTTGAATTCGGCCTCAAGAAAATAATGGACACGACTCCTACAAAAACCCTCTATTTTGCGTTTGGAAAATGATGGATTCGGCCTAAGGAAAATAATGGACACGACTTCTACAAAACCCCCCCTCCCGAATTTGGCCCTTGAAAAATGATGAATTCAACCTCATGAAAATAATGGACAAGGCTCCTCAAAAAATCCCTGAATTTGGCCCTCACAAAATGATGAATTCTACCTCGGGAAAATAATGGGGTGCAACTCTCATGAAATAAAATCAACCTTGTTTAAGAAATTTGGCTACCTCAATCACTTACAAATATAGGTGTTACACAGTAATTTGTCACTGTCCCTACCATTCCCCGTCCCGCACAATGGAGGACCCATTTTGTGACCTGTGAACATTGTCATGCCTTGAAATCATCATCAATGCATCCCTCTAAACATGAGCTTCAATTGCCCTAAAGACACCTCCTTGCAAAAAATCATGAAAACATCTCCTTTTGCATTGGCGCGGGCAGACAGTTCATCACTCACGCCAATGGGGAAAATCCTATAAATATGCCGCGCCAACTAGCGCTCTGTCCCAGAGCAGCAGTCGCGCCAGCCAATTTAAGGAGTGTTTTTTAAATAAAGATGGCGGAAGTTGTGTTTCAACAAACTCAGAAACCATTGTCTATCTTGAGTTGGGAGGTTTGGCTGCGGGAGTTCCATGGAAGGGAAGTGGTTTGCCACCTCTCATGGAACCTTCCTTGATGATAGGGCCAATCCCACAATAATAGGGATCCCAATTCCCTCCTTCCCCATCTATAAAAGCTTGCCTATTGCCATTGCAAGCTAGTCTTGAAGTGCCTAAGCTTTGAATCTCCAAATTCCCAAGAGCCTTTGTGCCGTAAGAGCCCTCTTTCTTCCCTTAAGGCCGACTCAAGTAAGGAGACTATCGTCGAGAGACTTTAGAGAGGTTTGCCCTTTCCCTGGCGAGCTTCGCGAGACGTGAACGACTGGAGACCCATCCGAAGGAGACTGCGGCATCAGAACATTGGTTGTACTCTCTTTCGGTTGTTATTTAATGAATGATTACGGTTATGGTTCCACTCTGTTTTCACTTATGTTAATATGAGTTATATCCTTTCTGACTGATATCTAGTTGCGTATTCTGGATTTTATGCTTGTATTCGTGTTGTTTCTTGCATGTGCAGGTGTCCATCCGCGGAGATCGTGGGGGGGATCGTGATCTGCCAGGGCTGAGGAACGGGAACGCTTTCTTCTACGGATCATAGCATTGGACTCCAGGTAGGCCTCCATCTTTGGTCTTTTATTCGTAACTAGGAACTTGCGCTGTAACATTTGATGATTGTTGCTAGACCCCTGCTGGGCTAGTAGGGATCGCCTCTGTCCGCAGAGGGGATTTACCTCCTCAACAATAGGCACCCATGAAATTACGCATTACCCTTTAAGCCCTGGGACTAGCAGGGAAACTAGCTCTAATACCACTGTAATATCCTTTAATATTATTTAATTAATTTTTTTAGGAAATTAAATTTTCCACAAATTTTCTTAAAAATAAATGGCACACAAGAATTATGGGCACAAATCAAATTTCAAATATAAAAACCCAAAAATGTTGAAACTAAAAGATACACACAAGAAATGGCAGCAAAAAACGCTCAGGCTTACTATATTAAATGTGGATCTGAAGATACATGCCAATATGGTTTTGAGAATCTGTAAAACACCATTAGATATTTGTATGTCTCAAAACAACTCCTCCAACGTTATGCACTTGTGAGATATCTAATTGACCTCTCCTCGTGATCTCCATGTTAAACCTAGTGAGTGGATCTTATGTGATCCCTCCTTTTTCAAGTGGCTAGGGTATATGTCTCAATACCGAAACCCCTCATGATTAGAACAATTTTGGTGGATCAATTACCACTGAAACTAACCCTCAACATAAAGTGGGCTCTCACCCTGACAAGCTCCAAGAGCTCAACTCAACAACAATAAAAACAATAATTCAAATGCCTTCCTAAGGAGCGACCTCTCATCTCCTTTAATAATCATAGACAATCGTAATACCATGGGTCTTTTTCTTCTTTTATTAAAGTGACTTATAATATTATTTTTCCTTAGTCACCTTTTAATTAACTAATTCCGAGATATTACATCATTAATTTTTAATCTATAACCTATGAGAATGGCTAGGTTGCAGAGTTAGTCTATGATCCTAATGCTCGGAAAAAAGGACTTCATAACATGATATGTTGTATGATCTTGTATGCATTAATATTGATCTGAAATTGATTGTTAGTTAATGTTGTGCTAATATCCATTTCAAATTTAATAGGCAATGATGAGTCCCCACTGTCGATAGCGAAGAGTCTACCAATGATGGCTGCAAACCCTAAGGTACTGACAAAAAGACTCTAGACCTTATTCCCAGAGCAATGAGTCGGAGTCGATGGGAAAAGATCTGCTGGAAGGAAGGGATTAAGGCATCCCACATCAGTCCAGCGCGAGTGTAACCCGCAGGCCAAGATTTGGAAGGAATCAGACGAAGTAGAGTGACAGAACCAAACTGAAGTACGTTTCCGACATGCACAAGACAAAGCTAGCGCACGGAAGAAACCCTCTGAACCAACCAATAATGAAAGCTGACACAGAGGCGAGATATCCACCAAAAGGGTCAAATGGAAATCAAGGTACTGCACGAATCCCAAGTGTGATAATGTATGCTGACGTCGAACACAGGGGAAACCACTCAGTCAAAGACCCATAATGATGATCAAATGCTGAGCACAAGGTCACCTATCAATGATGGAAATAGGGCCAGGGTGCGGCTCTAGGTTTGCTCTCAGAGCAATGTGTCGTAGTCGATAAGAGACAAACCCGCCAACAAGAAGTCAATGGGGACCTTCTCAAACCAGCACGAGCAGAAGACCAAAACATCTGATGTGATAGAACAAGATACTGACAAGACCGGGAAGGCCGACTGAATAATGAGTCAAGAGACACCGCAGAATGGCCGACTCTGGTTAGAATTCCCTTGAACAAAAGCACGACTCATGATGACCATGGCAGTAAAAGTGACACTGTATAAGTTTGTTATGCAGGAGGCAGAACAAACTCTCCATATGATTGGAAGAGATAACCAACCGGGGGAGAACTGACAAGTGAAACATGGTAAAGGCTGAACCTAGGTCAAAACTAGAACCATCCCAAATGAAGGAAATATATATAAGTATATGTGCTTTGTTCAAGGGCGACAAACTGACTCTGTACTGCCATCAAAATAACGAAGATACATCCCGTTCCCGCTCTTTTTGTTATATTTGATTTTTTTTTGTCTTTTTCATATAATAAGCCTGAAAAAGAATAAAAGAATGCTATAGTACAATGGATAGAACGAGTATCAAGAAATCAGATGCACTAGTTCCTGGGATTGGAACAATCCTATGCTCAATGCAAGGTGGCGAAAACTGGTCAGTGATACTCAGAGGAACGTTCCATCCATGGGTACAAAGGTGTCAAGTCGTGATAGCTAAGTGCATGCAATGGTTAACGTGTATAGAAAGTCAAGGTCAAAAGTTGGCTTAAACATCAAGTCCAAATGAAGCCGGCTAAAGGCCAGGATAAACAAGTAGCCAATATGCAATGCAGTAATACAACTTAACGACACCAGGGAGCCTCTAGGGTAATAGCCAGAAAAAATGACAGTGAGGAAGAAGAAGAATGAAGCTTCAACACATAAGTCATGGCGGGACTAAAGAGGACTCCCGAGCCTACATAGAACGCAGCATGGGCAACAAGTGATAGCGAGGAACTAACTAGGAAGCCCATGTAAAGGAAGGCTCTACCACCAAGTCATGATTAAATAATCGGCGAGTGAAATGGGTGAAATACTCATGACCTGATGGGATCAACCCTATGGCAAGTGATCAGAATGGAGGCTAGTATGAAAAATGCAACGGAAAGTGGATTCCCTAACCTATATGCCAGTGAAGATCATATACCTGCCATGACGGGTCAGCAGTCATGGATCAAAAACCGGAAAAAATCTCAAGTTCATCAAAATGTACCTGAAAATATACCAATCTGGGCACTTCCAAGCATCCGGGTTATGCAGCTTAAGATAGATTGAAAAAATAAGCATAACAAATTTTTGCAAAAAAATTTCAATTTTGGGCATAAATACACAAGTTACCTCATATTTGGTTCATTGTTACATTGCTGATTTGGGAAAAAGTGCTATGGAGAAAAAGCCTCTTTCGTCAAAATAGGAGCAATCGACCGTCAAACTTCACCGAATTTGTTAGGTAAGCTCTTAATTCATCCTTGTTATTCATTTTGTCCGTTCATAAGTTAAAAATTAGGAATTTTCACCGTAGAACCATTTGTTTAAAATCACGGGTTTGCGCATATGCGGGTTTATAATGACCAAGTCACATATATACGCGACTGTGCACAAATAAATTCGCGTATGCGCAACCCAAAATGAAAAAACGCGTAGCTAATGAACGAATTATTGAATTTTTGCAGGATGACTATATCTTGGAGAGAGCGTGAACACAGTGCCATTGACAATGAAGTCATGCAGGACCAAGTATCACTCAATATTCTTCGAAATTGTGGATTGCTCAAGTTTTTCAAAATGCCAAATATGAAGAGTAATGTCTGGTTGCTCGAAATTCTTGTGAATTATTGGGAACCGGAAGAAGACTGCTTCATAATAGATCAAATGCCCATACGTATCGAGGTGGAAGATATCTATTTTATTACTGGACTCTCCCGGAGGGGGGAGCCAGTAGATCTACATGGCAAGCCTTTGGGAGGGCTTACCGTGGAAGATTACGTCCACGTCTACTGCGTAGAGGGTTCCAAGAAAGTTGGAACTCAAATTGCTATCAAATATTTAAGAGACTTGCACATGAAAATTCTCCTTTTTACCATTGGCAGGGTAGCGGGATCTGCTTCCCTACACCAGGCATCCAGGACTCAAATGAGTATAGCAGTGGAATGCTTAACTAATTTATATGATTGGTGCACAACTATACTGATGAACATGAAGCAACAATTGACTTCTATCTGAAAAGTAAAGACAAAACATTTTGGATATGGTACAATCTTGATGACATTCTTATTCGAGAAGATTCCTGGGCTGAGACCCAAAGTGATCTCTTCTATCAGCAGCCCGAGAGACCCAAGAATTGTCCGGTGGGCTGACTTGATGAAGAGACTGGGGGGAAGTGAAGTTCCCCGGACCACTTGGGATGATGAGTTATTCCAATGGTGGAGAGACCAAATCATCACTGTGGAAGACTATCCCTATGCCGGGATGGATTTTCGTGGCGATCCAGACCTTGTCCTTCCACCAGGCGCGGCATGGGGCACAGTCGGTAAGTTTGCAATTTTTTGACTTATATAATTTTTTGGATTTTTTCAATATATGTGAAAAAATGTGGAAAACAAACATGTTTTTGATTGGATTCAAAATGACTTACAATTTTATAATGATCATGATGCAGATATTGGACCAGTCCGACCTGAGGGTTACCCACGACATAAGCGTCGCAGAGGCGAGGCAGATACAGTAGATCCAGACAGGACCCTCCAGGCTGTACAGAGGAACTTGGAGGGATTAACCTGCCAAGTACCTATGGCTGCAGTGGAAGATCTGCCTGAAGCCATCCAGAGACGGGTAGTAGGAGTGCCCCGTGACTGGGTACGATTATTCCGCCGAGTCGCCACCGCGATCGTGTTCTATAGGAACACAACTTCTTGGCAGGGACCACAGGAGTAGATAGATATGATTTACCAGATGACTGTATATTTTTTGAGATTTGAACATGATCAGGCATAAGCCCAAATTTTGTATAGTTTTTTGAAACACTCTGAGGATATATATACGGTGATTTGATGTGATGTGACAAATGTATAAAAATGTATGATGTTTTTGATGATTAAATTTTATTGTACGGAATGATTAATATGCCAATCAATTTCTTGATTAGCTAATGAGTCTGCCATCCAATTGTCAGCTCGAGGAATATGAATGAAAGTTAAAAATTGAAATGATCTTTGTAACAAATGTACCCTCAAGAACAACCGAAGTAAAAATGGATCTCGAACCCGATAAGTATTGTTCAACTGTGATACCACCAGCTGAGAGTCCAAGAAAACTACCAACGAATCAACACCTAAAGATATTGCCTCCGAGAGTAGATAAATAACTCCAGTGTATTCTGCTATATTATTGGAAGCAGGACCAATGCAGACTCCTCTTGATACTAACAGCTGACCGGATGGATAATGAAGCACCCAAGCCGCGGAAGCCAAGTTCCGGGTGTGTCTACTAGCACCATCGGTGAAACCAAAATGACTCATAACATTCGACACAACCTGCCAAAGCAGATAAAAAACATCACTATCCCATCAAAGATCGAAAAACAACCAGATATGTACAAAGTAAAACTACTATATACAAAAGCAAAATGTCAGGCCGAAGCCTAGGCATAATACTTTTTCAAATAGAGCCCATTTGTGGGCTCCGGCAACTCGTTTCCTTCAAAATCAACCAAGGTATATGCTCCTTTTTTAAGGACTTTTTTAACGATGAAGGGGCCATACCACATAGACTTAAACTTTCCTGCCCCCAGGGCATCTTTTTCTTGGGCATAGACCAAAACAAGGTCACCTTCCGAAAACCCTAGGTTTGACCGCCTTATCGTACTGAATTTTAACTCGGTTTTTATGCGCTTCATTCATCGTGGTGGCATCCTGACGCTGCTCATCAAGATGTTCCAGATGAAGGAGACGTTCCTCAAGACTAGAAGTGTCAGGAAGAAGTTCAACAGCTAACTTAAGAGAAGGAATCTCACATTCAATGGGAAATACGGATTCCAACCCGTAAACTAGCTGAAATGGAGTAAAGCCAGTTGTAGTTTTCACTGACGTCCTGTATGCCCAAAGCGTAGGATATAGCATGATATTCCAGTTGGATCGAGCTTTATTGATTGTCCTTTGAAGAATTGTCTTCAAAGATTTATTCACGGCTTCCACTTGCCCATTGGCTTGAGGATAATACGGAGATGAATGCTCCTGCCGGAAACCTAATTTTAGAGCCAACTCAACCATCATGCTATTCTAAAAATGACTGCCATGATCAGTGACAATCTCTCTAGGAATACCAAAACGAGCAATAACCTGGTTGAAAAGAAAAAGAGCTGCAGTCTCACCATCATTCCCAAAAGTAGGCATAGCCTCGACCCACTTCGTAAAGTAGTCTACTGCTACAATAATATACTTGTGACCTTTAGCCGAAGGCGAGTTACAAGTAGTATAATCAATACCCCACTTTGTAAAGGGACCGACAGTAATGACTGGAAAAAGCGGAGATGGATGAGCGCGCATTTTTCGAGTATAAACTTGACACGGATTACAGTTTTTTACCGAATCCATATAATCTTTGAAAATCGAAGGCCAAAAGTACCCATCACGCAAGATCTTTTGGGCTGTAGCAAGCCCAGATAAATGACCACCACAAGCTCCACTGTGGCAATCATTCAGCACAGCCTCAGCTTCTTTGAGAGTTAAGCAACGTCTCAGGATTGAATCAACCCCTCGACGGTATAAAGCATCACCAATGATCAAGTAATTCTTAGCCAAGTGACGCAACTTACGACGCTCATCTTTTGAAAAAGTAGAGGGAAACTTCGCAGTCTGAAGATACACAATTATATCTCCGTACCAAGGATCTTGTGGAGAGATAAGAAACAAATGTTCATCCGGAAAGGATTCATCATAGATTATCTCATCCCCACAGGGCAACTCGGAGATCAATTCCGCGAAAACCAATGATTTCTTGGACTTGGCAGACATAAACTTAAGATCAAATTCCTGCAAAATCACAATCCATCTATTGTATTTGCCCCCAATCACTCGCCTACTGAGAACAAACTGAAATGGATTGGTTGTTGCCAAAACATAAGTTTTTCGTAGAAGAATGTAATGCCGGAGTCACTGCACAGCATGAACAGCTGCTAAGGCTAACTTTTCTATCGGAGTATACCGGAGTTCAGGTCCTACCAATCCTCGACTAAGATAGTATATAACATGCTCTATAAGAGCATCATCTTCCTGAACCAGAACCATACCGATGGTAGATTCTGCTGCTGCAAGATACAAAAGGAAATCCCTGCTATAATCATGTGGAATCAATAAAGGAGCAGAGGTCAATGCTTTTTTCAAAGCATCGAATGAGCGTTGAGCGAAGTCATCCCAAAAAAATGGAACTCCCTTCTTCAACAATCTCATAAATCCCTTGGTAACTTCAGCATAATTTACGACAAATCTCCGAAGAAAATTAGCCTTTCCTTGTAGACTTTGAAGTTGACAAATAGATGACGGGGGAGGAAACCGAAGTATTGCCTCAACCTTGAAGGGATCTACCCTAATCCCTTCCCTAGACACAATGAATCCCAATAACCGACTGGATGTAACCGCGAAAACGCACTTGTTCGGGTTCAACCTAATCTTGTAGAAACGACATCGTTCAAATATTCGACGGAGGTGAGCAGGATGATCCATTCTCTTTCGAGAATGAGCAGCTAAATCATCCAAAGATGCCTCAATAATATGTTTGATGTCGTGGAAGGCATATGACATGGCCCGCTGAAACGTAGCCCCAACATTTTTAAGACCAAAAGGCATCTTCTTGTAAGAAAAAGTACCCCAAGGACAAATAAAGGAAGTCTTATACTGATCTTCAGGACGGATAGTAATCTGATTATATCTGGAGAAACCGTCCATGAAGGAAAAAATCTCGTTACCGGCACACTCATCGATAATCTGATCTATAAATGGTGTGGGGTAATTATCTTTAGGACATGCTTTATTAAGGTCTCTGAAATCAATGCAAACTCGAATTGTTCCTTGTTTTTTATCTACGGGAACATGGTTTGAAACCCATTCAGTCAAAGGAACCGGATAAATAAATCCTGCCTTGAGCAGCTTCTCCACCTCGGCTTTGATAGCTGCAGCCTTCCTAGGATTAACCGGACGAAGTTTTTGCCTCACCGGCTTAGCGTTTTTGTAAGTCTTGATCTCATGCTGGACAATAGATGGATCTATACCAGGCATTTCCTCATAGGACCAAGCGAATACATCCCTAAAATCTTTAAAGAGATTGGTGTAAATCTGAATCTCTTCAGGGGAACATTCAGCTTCGATGAAGACATTCTCAATAACATTGGGATCCCTGGAAATGTTCACCGGGATAGTTGGAGAAATCACAGCCATGTTCCCTTCAGCATATACCTGTGTTGGTGCTAAAGGGTTCAGGACTGGGCGAACAGGACCAGGAGACGGAGGACTTGGAAAACTTGTTTCAACTTTGCTCAAATCAGGTAAAAAGTAGGACCGATGATGCAAATCATCCCACGGTCTATCTATACCAGTCATAGCTTCCAGGATGGCCTCTTCAGATGGAAGAGTGGTATCAAGGCAATCCTGGGCAGAAGAAGAACTAAGTGTCCAAGCCAGAGCCACATCTCCATCCAACTCTTCAGGTGAAAGAGGAGCTGGAATGGACTTTGCAGAGTCAACAATAGATTGATAAGCAATCTCAGCTGCAGACATGGGAAACGCCATTCCACCCACTTGACCTTCCGCTAATGTGGCGGTAGGGGAAGGCAAGGTCCAAGGGTCCAAAAAATAATGAGTTCTGAAGAAATCTCTTCGAAGAGGAGCCCTGGAGGATGAAATTGCATTTATATGAACCGTAGGAGGTGGAATATCAAAATTACCCATCAAGGAAGAATACATTCCAACCCCTAAATTCTCAACAGGCGACTTGGTATTATCCAACTTTGGAATAGTTGAGTCAGTCGATGCATTCGGGTCTACAAAAGGACAGTCCAGTTGGTCCACTGTAACAATCCACCCTTCGTGAGGGAAACAAATAATCTGAAACAATGAGGATGCAATAGCATCCATCTCATAAATCTAGTTTCTCCCCAACAGAAGGTTGTAGTCCAAGCTTGCATCAACTATTTCAACCTCTATATTTACAGTTTTTCCCCCAACACATATAGGAAAAGCTGGGACAATACCATGCGGTTTGTGAGAATGACCGTCAAACGCAGTCAGAAGAGTAGCAGATGGAGCAGCTGCGGGAGATCCAATTCCCTTCCAGCATGCGAGAGACATCACACATGTGGAAGCACCCTCATCAACGATCGTTCGAAAAATATTGCATTTTCGATACGACGATTTGATATGAAAAGCCATATGATGAGGGAGTCTCTTTTTAAAATTAGACATATCGAAAGTAATCATAAGAGAGTTCTTTGGATCAACAGCCCCAATGGCAGAGAGCAGAGCGCTACGCTAAGAAGGACAAGAATGGAGCACCTCAAGAGCCGACGTGGCACAAGGACTCTGCGCCAGATCTTCCACAATAGAGTAGTTCTGGGCAGCCCTAGCATTTGGATTAATTGTCGTATGCTTAGTAGATGCTTTTGGCATCTGAGGTATAGGCTCAACAGTAGGCCTCGTAATATGAAGCGGCTCGGTAGCATCAGGAGCACCCTTAGCTTTCGAAGACTCTTCTTCGCCATAGTCACGGGATCTCGTAGCGATATCCACGTGAGCACTCATCATGTATATGTTTGACGGAATTTAGCCTTCCTGGGTGCCCCCAGAGGAAGCCCTAGTACTTTGATTCGCGCCAACAACTAGTTGTTGCCCTTGGGGAAAAGGGTTTGTCAACACAGCCTGGGAACTAGAAGAACCCTGCTGAGCTAACAAGCGCTGCGCATCTTGAATTTTAGGGAAAAGGTGAGTAAGATGGTCTCCAGCACATAACTTGCATGGAAACTTCACTTTCTTTTTATCCTTTGGACCCTCACCAACATGCTCGTTGGTTTTATTTGCATTACCCTTCCCATTCTTGCCATTTTTCTTATTATTCCGTCCCTTCTTCTTCCCTTCGAATTGTTGATTTCCTTTGGGGTCGGAAGTTTGGACGGCATTTACCGACAAAGATTGAGAAGGCGATGACTCAGCAGGCACAGCCTGACCAGAAGGAGCAGATTGTATAGACAACTGCTGCAATTGAGTAAGCAGGTTAGCTACACCACTATTGATCGACCCAATAAGTCCATCACCATGAGGACCAGGCTTAGTCTTGGATAAATCTAATGTGGAGCGAGGAGCATTGGGCAAATATTTATGAAGGACTCCAGACTGAGAATATATCAATTCAAGCTGCTGGGCCCTAAAAATAGCCTGTTCCTCATAAAATACCCCCGACAGGGATACATATTTAGAAATATCTGACTGCAGAGATTTCAAAAACCACTCCAAAAGGAATTCTCCTGGAATATGAGCTTTAATAAGCCTCTTCCTTCTCCGCCATTCCTGAATATGGTCAGAAATGTGGGTTGCGTCGTCCTACTTAAAATTAGCTAGGAGTTCAGTCCCGGCATCATAACGGAAAGGCAACTGGAAATGATTTAGAAATGTAACAACCAGATCTCCAAATGTAGCAAAACTACCCCCAATTAACTCAATATACCACTTGGCAGCGTTTCCAGTTAAGGTGCGTTGAAACAATCTCAACCTAATCGAATCATCGATCAGGGAGTTAGAAGAGCACCATAAATGGAAGGTGGTGATATGGTCGGTCGGGTCCTCTCCATTCTTGCCTTCAAACTTTGGAATGTCTGAAGGTTGTTTGGTTGGAACCGGAGGCCACCCCGGACTGTACCAGATCAGATCATTCGTCAATTTTGACAGATCTGGCAAGTTTAACGTTGCCAGAAAAGGTAAACGAGGCAGAGCCTGAGGATTCCATCCTTGATGGGATGAATTCCATACATTCTGAAAAGAATACCCTGGATTTGATAAGGCACCAGGTTGCCAGAAAGAACTCGTAGAAAAAGGAGAAGAACCTCCTCCCAACACAGAGTTACCAAAGACCGGTCCAGTTCTCCCGCCCGAAGTATTGAATGAAGAGGAAAGCCCCGGATAGGGGTTCCATGCATTAAAAAGAAGGGAAAAAGTCTGATAAGCACTCGACGAAGGGAAAGAAGCATTCCCTTGGTGACCAGCGTAAAACTGATTCCCTACCCCCGCTGTAGTAAATACATGGTTCCAACCTGTAAAAGTAGTCGAATTCTGACCTCCAGACCAAGGGTTAAAACTCTGAGTCTGAGAAGTAAATGGAAAATACCCTAAAGAAGGATTTGAACTAGGAATATGCCCAGTTCCAAAGGGGAACCCTTGAAAAGAAGCTGATCCACTAGCCATGGAAGACATGGGTGTAGATGCAGCTGCAGCAGCGGAAAAGGAAAAAGGAGGAATCCCACTAGTGGGCATTCCAAAACAAAAGGGACCAGATTGAGAAGCATGTGCTTGGGTGAAACCAGAGCCAAACACAGCAGTACTAAAAGCAATCGAAGATATAGCAATAGTGCCTCCTCCTTCAACTGAAGCAGGAGTCTGAATGCCTGCAGCACTCACAGCAGAAGTCGCGTTCCTAGTCGTGGCCATCGAAAGGTATGAATAATACGGAGGATATTCTGGTCTTGCAGACTCAGGTCTGATGTACTAAAAAACGAACGGATAATCAGGAGGAAGAGGAGATGGAAGTGACTCAGAGGGTTGAGATACTTCCTCTACTTGTACGTCTTCTTCCTGTGGAAATAAGACTCTCGAGGTGAGCGGAACGCTCCTCTCGAAACTAGTACCGGAGCCAATTACAAAACCTTCAGACCCTTGTGGAGGATCTCTCTCCACTGTGTCAGACGCCACAGGGTGATATACACCTGCTATGTTACTCCTACGCCTTCTTGAAGAAGGCTCTGCACTCTCGGGAGATAACCCCCGGATTCTCCTTGATCGACGAGGCGCTTGATCAACCACTTTAACAAATTTTAACTAGACTCAAAAAATTATAAAGCTAGGCAAGCTAGGAGCAAAGAGCACTCACTACAAAAAATCCCTGAGATACAACCAAGCAAACAACCTTTAGGTATTTCCACTCCGGGTGATTAGGACCGGACACCAAAATACAAGAAAGCGAAGAATAGGACCTCCTGAAAGTAGTCTGGGATAATTACGGCCCAGGCCTACTAGCGAAGGTAACATAAACAGTTACGCCGACCTCCTAACAACAGCCTTTTTCGGCACAAGTACCCAAGCTTCACAAGGGCACCCCCCAGAAGTACTGCTGGAAGTGATACGACGTCTGCCTCAGGTACCACGGGTATTCCCCCCCGCAGTCACCTATGTGGAACCTAGGAATGGCAACTATGGGCACCAATCCGTGTCAGAAGCCGGGCGGAACGGTCTTGAGGCAAGATCCAGCAAATCAGAGAGGGGGTATCTGTCTTCTCGGCCTTCACTTCCCCTCGTGCTTGACTCTCTAGAGGAGAGCTTTCCCGGCCCACCTAACGGAGTTGGATTTCGCTCAATTAATAAACTTCTATGTTTTAGTTTGAGCGGCCTTGGAGAGTTAACTCTCCACTCACCTAATCCAAGGCCCTACAACCTAGCTAGTTGGTGTATGACACTTAATAAAAAATTGCTAGTTATTTTTAAATTATAGCGCTTATTTTAATCGGCTGTTATATTAAGTCAAAGGGATATGGAAATGAAAATCGTGGTGTTTTGTGACGCAGAAAAGAAATTAATGAAAACCAAACTATATGCAAATGCAGTAATTGCCTTTCGATGAAAAGAAATTTCTACACAGGTTCTACGAGACTAATTTTTTTTTTCTTTTCAGACTCTATGCTATAACAGGTATAAGCCTATGATGAGTCTTTTAGGAGCAACAGGGTGGCTTCGGGAAGACCAACTGACGAAAAGTGAAAAAGTTTTAATAAGGATAATGAAGGCAGTGAGATTTTCTGAAACTCAAGATATTCAAGGAATATTGTTTTTGGAAATCTATAAATACCCTATAGTCATCTAAAGATAGTAAAAAATACTGATGACTAATAGTGGCTCCACTTGGGGAGGGTAGCTCCTTTTAGGAGGTGTCAAGAACCTCAGATCTCAGATCTCTGGTTTTGCAGATGAGATGCCTTACATGCTTGTTGATTTACTTCTTGTTCTTTGAAGATGTGATCTTACAATATGAAAAACATGATTGCTTCAATATCAACACTACCTACCCATCATACTTTTCCTAGCATCTTCTCTTCATTTGGGTGCATTTGGATTGGAAAACCCTTGACATCATTTTTTATTTTGAAAGCATAAAAACTATCTAATTTCTACCCTTATCACTTCCAAGAGCTTAGATTATACTAATGAGCCCTTTTATTCTCTACCTAATCTACTTATCTATCAAGGTTAAATAGTTTGACAGATTTTCATTCTCTCAACTATCAACAAAAAATTTAAAACATGACCAAATCAAGGTTAAACTGTTTGATTTGTCATGAGTTGTGGCATTTTGGGCAAGCAACACACAAATTTTATTTTTGTACAAGAAAAACTAGAAACTTGAGGGCTTATAATTTGGAATCTGTCACTCATCCCTCTCATTTCTCTTTGGTTCAGATTTAAGCTTTGGGAAACAACATCTTTTCCTAACCTAGTTTACTTGATAAGCCAAGTTTAGATGGTGTGGAAAATCTTCATTTTCTAACTTATCAGCAGAAATTTAAAACATGTTCAATCATGGTTAGGCTGTATGACTGATCAAGACCTTTTATTTCTCAAAAGTAGTGGCATTTGGACTTGCACACTTTTAGACATATTCTTTTTTGGTATGGGGCTTTACCTCTTCTTTTCATCTTCCCTCTTTTTCTTCTTTATTTGTTTTTATGTTTTTATTTTTCTGATCTTTTACTCGAGCAATGTTATGTACAATGAACAAAGCTTTAAACTAAGAATTTAAAAAAAAAATAGTGCTTGAACATCTTGCCATTGACAGGACCTCCAAATAACTCTGTTCCATCCATTTCTTGTAGAAAGAATGCTTTGTTACCTCTTACTGAATGGATGATGTATGGAAATTTCCACAAATTTTCAAATTTTCCATGCTTTCCTTTGTCTTCTCTTCTTGAATCCCACTTCAGCACTTTGTCCCCAATCTGGAAATCATTTTCCTTGGTCCTCTTATCAATTTTTTTTTATTCTCTCTTGCATTGCTGGTGTTCTGTTGTATACTTCTTCCCTTGATTGCTGCAAATGAATGGTTTGGTTCAACCTCCTTTGTATAACATTCTCCTCTGATTGTACCTCTTGAAGGAGCTTCATCACTAGGATTCCCAATGATGTTGGAAAAACTGCATCCATGCCATACACTAGCTGATAGGGAGACATGTTAATTGATTTCTTGCTTGTTAATCTGTCTGCCCATAGTGCATGCACTGGTTTTCTATGCCATGATTTTTTGTCCTCTTCCAACAACTTCTTGATGATGTTTACCAAAATTTTGTTAGAGGACTCAGCCAAACCATTACCTTGAGGGTAATAAGCTGTAGAATGCCCTAATGTAATGTGATACTTGTGGAAAAAGTCTACCATTCTCTTGGATTTAAATGCAACAACATTATCAGTGATGATCTTTCTTGGACAACCAAATCTGGACAGGATGTGATTTTCAAGGAATTTGATGATTACTAAGTTAGTGGAAGTCGTTGAAGGGATGGCTTCTATCCATTTGGTGAAATAGTTAGTGGCAGTGAGGATCCATTTGTGTTGGGCAGAGGAGGTAGGGTGGATTTCTCCAATGAAATCTAAACCCCAGCTAAGGATTTTGTTGACAGTAGTTTTTCAATAGAGATGAACTCCATACTCTCCTTCATGAAACTCATGCATGATTCTATCTGCATCATTTTCATGTAAACATTTAAGAAAGATACCAGCAAAATTTTTCTAAGATAAATCTTTATGTAGGATGCAAAAATTTATAGCCTTTTCTTTCAAGAATCTAACCTTGGTTTGGACAAACCGAGAGGAGAATTTAGATTAAAAAGCACATATAATATGTCACATACCAGAGTGAGTTCAGAAATGCTTCTTCAATAAGTGGATTCGTCAGCTCCTCTTGTTCATCCAAGGAATGTATCATGTTTATGTCCAATGCTTGAAAGTTTGTTTCAGCCATCAGTTTGGCCAGTCCTTGCCCTTTGATTATCTTGGTGGGCTTGATTTCCAAATCATACTCTAAGATGACAACAATCCACTTACCTCTTTTACCATCAGGATCCTGAGTTAGTATGTACTTAACAACTACATGAGGAACAAAAGAAATGATATGTGAATGAAAAATGTAAACTCTGAAATCTTTTAAGGCTTTGATTAAGGAAAAATATTGTTTCTCCATGATGTTATATTTTAGAGGTGCATCTCTTAGTGCCTTGCTGAATAAAGCTATGGGTTGTTCTTGTCTCATTATGTTCTTTTGTAGCAATACTGCAGCAATTGTGTGTTCGGATGCAAATGAGAAGATGAAAAAGTCTTTGGTAAAGTCATGTATGATTAGAACTGGTGTTTGGGTAAGTGCTTGTTTTACTAGTTCAAAGGATTGCTTTGCTTATATGGTCCATTTGACTCCTATTTCTATTTTTAGCATGTTTGTAATGCTTCTTAGGATTTTAGCAAGGTTTGGTATGAACCTTCTTAAGAAGTTGATATTTCCAATGAAGGATTGCAGTTCTTTGATGTTTCTAGGGTGGCTGATCTGCAATAACCCTCAATTCTTTCAGGGTCTATCTTAATCCCTTCTTTAGATATGATGTGGCTTAAAAGTTTTCCCTCTTGAAGACCAAACATCTTTTTCTTAGGATTCAAAGATAAACCATACTTTCTACACTTTTCAAAGACTTTTCTCAAGTGAGCTAGGTGTTCTTCATCAGTTTTTGAGTAAACAATGATGTCATCAAGGTATATTACAATGAAGTAGCCTATTGCTTCGTAAAAACCAATGTTCATGGCTCTTTGAATAGTGGCCCCGGCATTCATTAACCCAAAATGAATTTTGACATACATGAAGGTGCCTCAAGGTGTAGTGAAGGTTGTTTTGTGCTGATCACTTGGAAGTAATAGCACCTGATTATACCCTGAAAAACCATCAAGCAAAGATATTCTTTTGGAACCTACTACACTTTGCAGTATATGATCCATCTTAGGTAAAGGTTAGTTGTCTTTCAGGGAGTCTTTGTTCAAATTTCTAATGTCTATGCACAAATTAATTTCCCCTATTTCTTCCTTACTGATACAAGGTTTGAGACCCATTCTAAGTAACTGAGGGGACTATTATTCCATAATCATACATATTTTTGATTTCTTTCTCAACAGGGTTTATCCTAGGCAACTTCTGCTTGAATGGTTTTTGGTTTTCCTTGAGAGGGATCTTGTGCTAAATGATGTTTGTGTCATAGGACTTAAAGTCCTCATATCCCCAAGCAAACACATCCTTAAACTATCTAAATAACTCAATGTATTTCTATTTTATTAGAGCCGTTAGTGTTTTGGACAAATTTATCATTTTAGGTTCTTCTTCACTACGTATGTTGCATTCTTCTACATTTGTTTCGGTGGATTCCATCTTAGGCTTCCTAGCAACATCATTGAAATCAAACAGCTCTTCTAAGGGGGCAAGAAATCTTGGAAATAAGTTATCTTTGCATTGCAATACCTCAAGGTATTTTTGATCCGGGTCTTCAAACGTTTCAGCCTCAATAGGGTGTTCTAGTAGATTTACATCATCATCATAAGGTGGCTTAGTTTTGTGTGTCTGCTCTTCAGCAGAGTAGTCCTCTTGATGTTCTAAGTCTAAATTTGGCATCTTAAATTCATTTTTTATTGCAGGAAGTCTTCAATATGTTTGTCACCTTCAAACACTTTCCAATAATATGTAATATCCCAAAAGGGAGAATGCAGTAATACTGATACACCATATAAGAACTGCAACAAAGTAAACAATAAATCTATACACACATCAGAATGCACATAAATAACTGAGCCATTTTATTATATTGGAGGTGAAAAAGCAAGTACAACAGTGCTCAAAATATGAGACACTCAAGCCACAAGGGTGGCCTAGAATGACCCTGCAATTATTTCCCAAGAGGGACTGCATAACTGTTGAACTGCTGGAAGGTAAACTACACCGTCCCTGTCACAACAGTAGGGATTGCAACTCCCTGAAAGATAGAAAGTCAGATCTAGGAATAATGGGAGCTCCGATGATGCTGAAATTGTATATCGGGTCTCAATGATGGATTCCCAAGATAGCCCAGAAAGGGTTTCTCAGATTTGTAAGTCTAAGAAAACCACCCTCTTAGGGCTTCACTTATATGCTGCTAGGAATGCAGATCTGAAGCTAGATTTGATGATATGATGGTTGCAATGGTGCCCAATCATATATATGAAAGAAGGGCTAACCCTTTCACTATATCCTAGGCCTAAAAGCTCAAGATTTGTCTCCTCCAATCTCCTCCATTGAAAATAGATGTTGGATGAACAACAGCTTCAAAAATTGCGCTGTTAGAGAGGGAGGCTCAATAGCCTACTGTTGGATATGTCAAATCAGCTCCTAAATGATGGAAAAAATAGATCCAATGTGAGGAGATGATCCCTCATAGGATTTATAGCTGAAATACTGGAAACTTCCTTCCTCCAATAGATCTACAGGACTAAACAGTGAAATCCATGAAGGAACTGCTGCTGCATGGAGGTAAAACCCAATGGCATGAATGTCAGATGTAGATTTGATGCTCCTGAAAGGCTGAATGTGAAGAACAAGTGGTAGGCTGAATCCTCCACTGGTTTCCTAGCTGAATGCTAGAAACAACCTCTTGAAGATGGCACCAATGCATGATAAGGAATGAAGAACAATCCTCTTTCCAGAGCTTCTCAAAGAAAGAGGTGGGATTCCCGCTCGAGAACACCTGGTGCTAAACAGCATTGAAAACTCTTCTAAACAGCCCAAGTTTGCATAGAAATGTCCTAAGACAATTCTAGATCTAAATAGATTAAGAAATGAATAATCCAAATCATACCTTCCATTGTGGCTTCACCTTCATTATATGCATGAGCCTTCCATAGCCTAAGCCCACTCCAAAACTATGTTGTACATGTGGGCATAGTCTCTATGCTTGACTGCGATGTGGCTTCTTGGCCTCCATCATGTTCACATGAGGTGATCACCCTCTCCATCATATGTGCATTAAATGTACCACTTTCTCCACTATCTTATCATAAGTTCTTCATGATCTTCTTTGAATGCACTATGCTCTTAGTTGACCTTATCAAAGATGCTTCTGATTTTATACTTAAGATCCATGATCTTATTTGACTGATTCATCCTCCATAATATATCTCATAAATGAGACATGATCTCCATTAATGGAGCTGCTCCACTACTCCATGATTTTAGATCTAGACCTAGAATATCCACATACACACATTAAAAGTGGATTTTATTCATCTTTGAGGTTTGTGGGTCCCTGCACCCTTTTATTTAGTGAATTCATTAAGAAAATCAAGAACTCTAATATTCCAAATATGATGTGAAAATTTAGGAATATTACAGTCCCCCGCCCGGAAAAATGTTGCTTGTCCTCAAGCAACTCCAAAAGTAGATGCAAAGCCATCTATTCCCCTCCAAATGGAATCCACATAAGGAAGGCTTCCCCCATTTGCTTCAATGTGTTATGCATGTTTGGTTCCAAAGTTGTCTTTCAAAAATACATAGAATGACCTCTAACTGTATGGTTAGATGTCCTCCTTCCACCATGAAGTACCAAGTGACAACCATATGATGTCCAGCATCATCATTAATGCATGAGATATATAAAATAAAGTGGCTCTTTCCAGAAAGGAAAAACTCCATCTCACAATACATCTCTCCGTCCCATGCTTTATAAATTTGATTAAGCATTAACATGCTCTCATCCTTAGCCCTGTTGGCCTTGTTGGATCCAAGCATCATTCCAACATTATTCAAAAGAAGAAAGGGAGATATATGGGTAGACAAAGATGTCAAACCATATTCTCCCAATAGTAGCCATCGGAGTAAGGCCCTTTGTTTCCATCCTCCATCTCCTCCATGTAAGATGGACAAGCCAAACTCCTCCAAAAGAAACCAAATCAACAAGAGATATTGCTGCTTTCTCTCTTCCTCATGTGCATCATGGAGTAAAAAAATACTGATAGACATGTGGAATGTCACATAATCCCAATACAAACAAACATCATCAATACACATCATGAGAGCATCATGCCAAGTTTTACCTAATAAAAACACATAGACATAAGAGATGTCATGTGGTGGCCAAACTCTCTCAAGGGAAACCAAAATGAACATGCCTTCTTTTGCTGCATTCTATCATTGATACACAAGGCATGGATCAGAAAAATATGAGCTATCGGGTGGTAACCATACTCACCCAAGAGCAGCCAGCACAACCATGCCTCCTTATTCATTTCATAAGTGTTTTTCAAGGCATGGATCAAAGAAATAGGAGCCTTAGGGTAGTGACAAAATTCTCCCAAGATAAACCAACGTAACCAAGCTTGTTGGCCCATGTCATATATCTGAAAGTGGTCATACAACCCCTTGCTCCTCATGCTCATCCATTCATCCCAATGTGGATGATGAATGATGTACTTCATAAACATGGTATCCTCCCTTTGTAGAATACCATTCTCCCAAAACTGATGAAGAAATTTGCACTTCATGAGATGTTGAAGTGCACCTCCAATGAGATCTCTCAATGAGATTCTCTTTTCACCAAAGGCCCTCCAAAACCAAAGAATTTTTGGATCTACTGCAGGTAGAAGTTTCTCTTTGAGCAGTGAGATGCTCATTGAGAAAGTGTCATCTAGAAAGGAGAAAAGATTCCTCATCTTAATATGTCTACCACCTACCATCTTTACCTCCATTTCTTCATAAGTGAAGCTACATTCATAATGCTCCAAGAATGATGGGGCCTATTCATTTTCACAGCTACTAAGTGACAGCGCTATAGATCTGCATGGTAATACATGTGCTGTCTCAAAGCAAGACACAATACTAATCTCATAACCAATTATTGTACATAGGATCATGATCATCCCATTTTCTGAAACTATACACTTCAAATCAAAGGGTTGAATGTAGCTCAACAATGATGAACTAGGATAGTTCTTAATCTCCTCCTTGATTAGATCAAATGTCCTCTGCGCTGTGATATGTTGCTGCTTCAAATCAAGATTTTGTTCTAACCCTTGGTTATGCATTGGCCCTAATGGCATGTCCTCATAAGTTTCAATAAGATCTACTGAAACAATATGTGATGAAAGTTCATGCATACCTTGGATCAACTGATGTGTGGAAACCTCTTGCCAAAACACAAGATTTCCTCCAACTGGGACAATAGTGTCTCCAACTGCTGGTAAGAGTGATGGATGCTCTTCTCCAAGTGTACCAGCACTGGAATCTTCCTCGTCTTCCTCATGCATTTCTTGAATCATGCATGGGACTCTATGTGTCAAGAGCTCAAGACTATCTTGCAAAGTTACAAGTGTCTCTTCTCTGGATGCAAGTACTTTTGCAGCTGGTGGTGAATGTAGTGACTTCTTGTCCAGAGTGACAAGATTGAAATCCTCCTTTGTTTCCTTAGGAAATTTCCCTTTATGATACATCTCTGGTTTTCTCATATCAAACTTCTTCCTCAACTTGTGAAAGAAATCTGAATATCTAGTCACCTTTATATGCTCCATGTGACCAAAAAACCAATCATTGGCTTCACCTAAAATATGAAGTGCTGCAATTTGAACAGCCTCTCCTTCAACTACAGGATGTAGCCTGAAAATGGCATCTAAATCTTTCCTCCAAGCCTTAACAGTGCTTAAGGAAGATCCATCAAATGTAGGCAAATATAATCTATTATGCATCTTTCTTCTATTACTGGTATAGGATCCTCTTTATTATTTGATTTGGAAGAATTGTTGGAGAGTTAGTTTATCCTTGAATGCTCTAGACTGTGCTTTGTACTCTTCAAGATATATACTGAGAGTCTCATGAGTCTCATTTTCTTTCCTTTCTTCATTTCTACACCCTTCACCTTCTTTAGAGTAAATGGGCATAGTAGATCTATGAGGAGATCTATGATCCTCCGATCTTCTTTTCTGCTGATAGGAAGTGCTTGGACCTTCCTCATCAAATATTCTTCTTGGATATTCTTTTTGTCTTTCTCTCTTGATTTGATTGAACTCTTTTGAGAGATCTTGCTTGGATCTAAAGAGAGGAATGGAAAAATCCTCCTTCAAGATAGATCTCATCTATCTGCTTCTTCTTTTGATGCAAAATATGAAGTGTCCACAAGTTGAGCCAAAGATAATGCTCTGATACCACTGTAATATCCAAAAAGGGAGAATGCAGTAATACTGAAACACAATATAAGAGCTACAACAAAGTAAACAATAAATTTATACACACATCAGAATGCACAAAAATAGTTGAGCAGTTTTATTATATTGGAGGTGAAAAATCAAGTACAACAGTGCTCAAAATATGAGACACTCAAGCCACAAGGGTGGCCTAGAATGACCCTGCAATGATTTCCGAAGAGGGACTACGTAACTGTTCAACTGATGGAAGGTAAACTACACTGCCCCTGCTGTAACTATAGGGACTGCAACTGCCTGAAAGATAGAAATTCAGATCTAGGTAGAATGGGAGCTCCGATGATGCTGAAATTGTAGATCAAGTCTCAATGATGGATTACCAAGATAACCCAGAAAGGGTTTCTGATTACCTAATTATAAGAAAACCACCCTCTTAGGGCTTCACTTATATGCTGCTAGGAATGCAGATCTGAAGCTAGATCTGATGATATGATGGCTGCAATGGTGCCCAATCAGATCTATGCAAGAAGGGCTAACCCTTTCACTAGATCCTTGGCCTAAAAGCTCAAGATATAGCTCCTCCAATATCCTCCACTGAAAATAGTTGTTGGATGAACAACAGCTTCAGAAAACTGTGCTGTCATAGAGGGAGGCTCAATAACCTACTGCTGGATATGTCAAATCAGATCTTGAATGATGGAAACAATAGATCCAACGTGAGGAGATGATCCCTCACGGGATTTCCAGCTGAAATACTGGAAACTTCCTTCCTCCAATAGATCTACAAGATTGAACTGTGCAATCCCTGAAGGGACTGCTGCTATATGGAGGTAAAACCCAATGGCATGAATTTTGGATGTAGATCTACTGCTCCTGAAAGGCTGAATGTGAAGAACAAGTGGTAGGATGAATCCTCCACTGGTTTCCTAGTTGAATGATGGAAACAACTTCCTGAAGATGGCACCAATGCCTGATAAGGAATGAAGAACAATCCTCTTTCCAGAGCTACTCAAAGAAAGAGGTGGGATTCCCGCTCGGGAACACCCTGTGCTAAACAACACTGCAAACTCTTATAAACAACCCAAGTCTGCATAGAAATGTCCTAAGACAATTATATATCTAAACATATCAAGAAATGAATAATCCAAATCATACCTTCCATTGTGCCTTCACCTTCATTATATGCATGAGCCTTCCATAGCCTAAGCCCACTCCAAAACTGCTCTGTACATGTGGGCATAGTCTCCATGTTTGAATGCACTGTGGATTCATGTCCTCCATCATGTTCACATGGGGTGATCACCCTCTCCATCATATGTGCATTAAATGCACCACTTCCTCCGCTATATTATCATAAGTGCTTCATGATATTCTTTGAATACACTATGATCTTAGTTGACGTTATCAAATATCCTTATGATTTTATATTTAAGATCCATGATCTTATTTGACTGATTCATCCTCCCTAATCTATCTCATAAATGAGACATGATCTCCATTAATGGATCTTCCCCACTACTCCATGATTTTAGATCTAGACCTAGAATATCCACATACACACATTAAAAGTGGATTTTATTCATCTTTGAGGTTTGTGGGTCCCTCCACCCTTTTATTTACTTAATTCATTAAGAAAATCAAGAACTCTAATATTCCAAATATGATGTGAAAATTTGGGAATATTACATAATCTATGTTATCTGGGACTGTAGGTCTGTTTTTGACCTTTACCATGTATTGGTCATTGGCATGAGGTAGTTGGCAAGTGCTGGCAACAAAGGCTAGTTCATTAGCAAGGCCGTTTTGAGTTCTTGGAACAGAGGTAAGTTCATATTTTTCAAATTTTTTGAGGAGGTCTAAGGCAGCATTCCTATACTCTCTTAGCCTAGGATTTTTGGCTAAATATTCTCCTTTGATTTTCCTAATGATTAGCTTAGAATCTCCTTGAACAGAAATCTTCTTGGCTCCTATGTTTTTCAACCATTGTAATCCTAAGAGAAGAGCTTCGTACTCAACAATATTGTTTGTACACTAAAAATCGAGCTTGTAAGAGTGAACTTCATTGGTGTTGTGTATCCAAACACTTGCTCTTGAACCATATTTGCCACAAGAGCCATCAAAGATCATGTTCCAAAGTGTTTCAAGTTCAGATTTGCCATTATGTTGTTGTTCATGGCTGCTAGGGTTTTGGCTATTATGTTATTCATTTTGTGTTTGGTTTGACTGTTTTGATAGGCCTAGCTCTCCCTCTTTTTCATTTACTTGTTCATTAATGTCATCTTCATTGTACAAGATAAATAAGTCAAGGTCTGAAAATATATAATAGAGAGGGGTGTTGTTTGGCCTATATTGGATACTTACCATGTATTTCATGTGTGATTCTCTGTACAGTATTCTTGTTTGGTTAAAGACTGGAATGGTACCATATGTCATGTCTATTTGGAGGTTTCCTTCGAGTTTGGCTCCCCAAGATCTAAATAAAATCATGCCATACTTTGTGAGAATGTCAGCCACTACAATGTCCTAGACTAGCCTCTTAGCTGGTATTTATGCTAGGTTGACACATAGATCCTTGATCAGGCCCAAAAATTTGATTTTACTTGAATCAAAAGAGTACAAGTCTTTGTATGGTTTGGTTATTTCGAGGCCTAATATCTCCATCACTACCTTTGGCATGAGGTTGTGTGAAGCACTAGAGTCTAGCATGGCATTATGTAGGATTTTGTCATGAATGTTCAAACTGACATAGAATGGAGGCACAACTCCCACTTGGAACTTTCCTTCTACTTCTGGTCCAAACAACAACTCTGGATTTTCATCAGTTAGATTTAGGGTATCAATGTCATTTCCTATGTTTAAAGCCTTCAAAACTTGATATCTATACACCTCTTGAGTCACTATTTTACTAAGGGGTATGGCTATTTTGATTTTGGAAATTTCTCCCTCAATACCGAATGGTGTTTGTGTTCTTGGCATATTTACATCAGTTTTATCATACGTGGTCTTTTCAACAACTTCAACTTGCTAATTTTTGTTTGGGATCTCAGTTAAAGCGGCTTTTTCAGGGCCACTAGTTGATGTACTAGGGAAGCTTTGGTCACTATCATGTTGGTTGTTTTTGTTTTTGCTTTGATCGGGATTCTTAGCCATTATGTTGGTATTTTCTGCTGTCTTTTTAGGAATGTTTTCAGAGGTCTTCCTAGCATAAATTTCTGGTTTTTTCCTCTTGGGGATGTCTTGGGTCTTCCTACTTCTGAGGTCATACTGCCTACGAACCTCCATGATAGCATTTTCAAACCCTAGTTTGTATTCTTCAAAATCTTCATATGTTCTTTTAGTTTGGTTTGAGGAAAAGAGACCTTGTTCTTCTTCTGTGAGGAAACATCATCCTCGTTATTGGAGTCTATTAGATTGACATGATTTTATTCCAGATCTTCAGTCTCTCTCTCATCTTCATCTACATAGTTTTCTTGGAAAGGAGGTCTGATTTGCTAGTCATTTTCTCTTTTTTTGATGTGAGGAGGGTCTCTTCTGAAGTTTTGGTTTCTATTTTTGTTTTCAGAATTTGTTTGGTTTTCTCTTGGAGGCGCTCTTTCATTCAAGTTAATTCTCTCCATCATCCTTTCCATTATCCTAACTAGGCTGTCAATTTTATCATCAGATGTGGAGGTCATAGTTTTTTCTTTGTATGTAACCTTTTTCTCTGCTCTCAATCTAGCCCTTTTAGCATTTAGATTGGCTTCTACACTTACTGCTCCCCTTTGAATGTCATCTAAGGTAAGGGGATCTCTTTCTCTTAATTGATAAGACATGTCTGGATCAAATCCATCTGGAAAGTTTACTAAGGCTAGGGCTTGTGGTGGTTTCATGTGGGGAGGGAGTGCATTGTATACACTATTGAACCTAGTGCAGTAGTCTTGGACACTCTCTCTAGTATTTCTTTTGAGGTTATCTTACTCTAATAGGATTTGAAGAGGATTATTCTTAGTGTCCCACTTGTTTATGAATGTTTGATAAAGGGAAGGGAGTTCATGAATGCTGTTCGGAGTTAAGTTTTTGAACCATTATTTGCTTCTCCTCCTAAAATTTGAGCAAAAATTATCATTTTTATGGTCTCCTCTTCTATTTATTGGTAGTCAAAAGCATCATTCATCTTGTCTACATGCTGTTGGGCAATGGTAGAATCAGCTCCAGTAAAGTGAGGGATTTTATATTGGTAGTCCTGTGGCATAGACAATAAAGGTTGTGGTAGTATCAGGGGGGCATACCATGCTGCCATGATCGGAGGTAATGGAAACCAAGGAGGATTTACAAGAGGAGGGTTTATTAGTGGGGGTGGAGGATTAAATGGAGTGGTTTTCATAGTGGATGTATGAGTGGGGTTAGCAGATGTACCTGGACCAGCTAGCTGAGATTGAGCATATTTGGATTGAAATGAGTCAAAGTGTTGGAGAAGCTAAAAGTCAGGAGGAGTGGAAGGAGAGGCTTCTCTACTAGGACTCTGCTGTAAGTTTGTAGGGTTAAGGCTTGTCTAGTCTATCCAATTTTGAGACTTAGTTCTGAATAGGTTTCTTCTATGGTGTAAGTCAAATTGGGTATCTTGCAAGGATGTAAGGTTTTCAGGGACGGAACTTGCTTTGTGAATTGGTCTAACAATAGCTGAGTCTTTAGTCTTAGAAGTTTTTCTCAGGATTATTTCTGGGTCGTCAACTATAGTAGGAGGGTTTGGGTCAGGGTGAGATTTGGTGCTGATTCTTTTTGAAGCTAGATTTCAGACCCACAACACAGAGATGATGAAGTTTGCAAGGGTTTTGAAAACAAACCAATATGTAAGAAGACTGAATTCATAAAGTATGTGACTAGGCTTTATACTATTAGGGTTGAGTAATGCATTCCCAAGGGAGTCTATGAGAAACAGTGGAGTCACTAGGTCTACTGGAAAGACAATGGTGTCACAAGGAGGATGATGCTAATTGTTTTGAAGATTTCCTTGTTGTCCACCATCAACAATTGAATACCAATCTAGAGATATTTTTGGGTTTTATGAGTTCTTTATGTAACACTAAGATTTTTAATGAGTGTTCTCCAGTATGTTCACCACTGTGCTAGTATGGAAAATCAACCAGATATCATTTTTGGCTAACATTTGATTTATCTAATTTTGATAGGGGATTTTTGAGTTTTGAAGGAATATTTAAGCTATTACTTACTCTTTCCCACCGTGATCGCCATTATGTTAGGTCCCTATAATTTGGTATATTGGAAATGACCAAATAGACAAGGGTAACATCAAACCAACTTTGGAGTCCTAGGACCTAGCCTTCCTAGACTCAGAGATGGCTCTCTCTATATTTGTATAAAGGCATGACTTGTATGTTTTTAGGATGTTGATTTTAGGCTAGTTAAAGTGATATGGTTTGTTTGTTTTGTCTTGTTTGGTTGGGTAGGTTGTAAAGAAGAACGGATAGAGTAAGATCGGTTCAAACCATTGGGCTATAGGGTCTGTGAAAGGCTTGAAAAAGACAACAATGAATCAAGGGTGTTTCATAGGGCAAGTTAACAAAGCCAAATGGATCTTAGTAGCGTATGTGAGTGAAATGAACATTAAATTTGTGAACATAGTAGGTTTAAAGGGAATTTAAGAATCCTTTAACAAATACTATAACAAGAAGGGCCTTCAAGATCACTATGCTTAAGAAATAACCAAAGGACAGGGCACACCATAAACTTCTCTGGTCAAACTTCACCAACTAAACTTAAAAAACAACTATCCAACAAACCCTAGAGAGCAGGGAACTCCTAAATTCTCTAGTTATTCAACTTCAGAGAAAGAAAACATTCAAGATAACACATTAGTAATGATTAAATATCAGGTATCTCCCAATTTCCTTAATCAAACTATAAAATACCTTCAAAGAGACTATTCAAGATGGAATAAAGGACAGGGCAAGCCATAAAATTCTTCAGCCAAACCCTAATTAGTAAACTTCAAAGAAAAGGCCTTAAAAGCATTGTTTTAAGCTACACCAAAGGACAGGACATACCATAAACTTATTTGGCTTGAATCCATTAAATAATTTTCAAGGAAAACAAGCTGAGTGGAACTAGAGAGAAATTAAGAATTATTTAGTCAGATCTAGCAAAGGAAAACATTAGAGCAATAGAAGCAAACAGACTTAAGGTGCCTCTAACAACATATCTTAATCTAAATTTTCTATTCTATTGATTGAGAAAGATGCACAATATGGAAAGCATAAGAAGACAAATACTATATTAGAAAAAAATCACCATTAACCAGGTTCATGAATCCTATGAATATTCTTGCTCCATTGCCATTCAAATCAAAACATTCACAAAACTCCAAAGCCAATTTCTTCACAACTCCAAGTCTATGATATTGAGCTCAAAAATCAACCAAAAACCAACATGAGGCTTACATGTAGTATTTAACTGCCAAATGATGAAGGAAAATATAGCTAGGGTTTTATAAGTCATTAATTACATAATAAATGCATTTGACCATTGAGACCATGCAAGGCCCAAGACACAAATATCCCAAACTCATTCATGACAAAAATAACTTCTAACATAACTCCTCAGCTAATTTTAGAGATATTTGTCTTTTAAGTCCTCAAATATATTTTTCAATAACTTCTTGTCTCTTTTGTTGACTTTCTGGCAAGGGCGCAGTGCCACTGGCTGAGGGTGCAGTGCCAAAAATGGAAAAGTTTCCCTTTTTGGAGCTAAGGTTTGGAGGCCTTCCTAGTGTCAAAATGAGCTCCATGATAACTCATTGGAAAGCCTGTCCCGTCTAGTTTCTATATCTGCCTTTAGTTTTCATATTGGTGCCCATTTTCCTAGTCAAAAATCCATTCTCCCAATACTTCTCAGGGCACAGTGCCAATGCTGAAAATAGGTCAAAAAGGTGTTGTTTTGGTGGTTTTTGGCCCTTTTGAGGGACCAGTTCTACTCCAAATGACCTGAAATGTTCTTTGGATGATGTAGTAGGAATGAGGAACATGGAAATGTAAGCCATTTTTCATTTGAGTGTCCCAAAAAAGAGCACAGTGCCAATGGCGCTACGCATTTGGCCCTTTTTCCTACTAGCCAAACAGTCAAAATTTCAAAATGTGCACCAAGTGCCAAAATTTGGATTTTTCTTTGTTGATCATGTTTGGGAGGCTTGGAGGGATAAATCAGCAAGGATTTCAAGTTTCTCCTTCTCCTTTGCCTCATTTTGTGCTTGAATCTTTGCAGGGGCTCTTTTGAGCTTGACCCTTGCAATTATGTTCCTCATGGCATAATGTCTTGCCATCTTCTTCTGAAGGTCAATGTATCTTTTTGCCTTCTCAAGCTGATCCTCTAGGTGCACAATGGCTCTGTCTAGCCAATATTCTCTATCATAGTTGATCTCCATGGGAAGCATCTCACTTGGAGTGAGCTGCTCCGCTAACTCTGCCTCTTTCTCTCTTTCCCGGGCTAAGGCCTTCTTCAACCCAATTGTCCTTGGCCTCTTCCTTGGAAACTATTCTTCCTAATATTCATTATCATCAAAAGTACCTAAGGCCTCATCTAGCATAGCCTTGCATTTTCCAGCCTCTTTCCGAGCTCTGATAGCTCTGACCTCACTGATGGCTTTCTTTGTCTCTAACTGTTGGTTTTCTACCTCAGGGAAGTTGATCACATTTTTGGCCCTACCAAGATTGGTTTGTATCTCCCTAATATGGGAATCCTTGCTTTTGAGCAGCATTCTTATGATCCTCTCCTCATCCTCATTCTCACTGTCAAGGTGAATTAGATAAAACTCTTGCTCAGTTTCATGCTCATCCTCTTTTTCAACAATGACTTGCTCTGCAACCATTTCCTTACCCTTATCAAGATGTTTTGTTGATGATGAAGGTAGGGCCCCTTCCACAATTTGTGGAGCAAACACCTGCCTATGACCTCTTTGATAAGTCAAAGGAAAATGATCTATATCAAACATCTCAGTGTCATTTGTCTCACTGCTCTCTTCACTGTTTGAGGTTGAGTCATGAGATGAGGGTGAAGGGCTGTGGGAAGATGATGAAGGAGGACCATCATGGGGTGAAGGAATGCGAGTGAGTGGAGATGTGCGAATATTAGGAAGTGATGGAGGAATGGATTCTGGAGGATGGGATGAGGAAGGTATATCTTGCTGATGATGGCCTTGTGGAGCAGTAAAAACCTCATTGGCAATGAAGGTCTCCAATGGAATGCCTTTCTGCTGTAGTTGGTGCATAAAAACATCTTGATAAGAGAATGATGGAGAAGGCTTTGCATTTGCTGAGGGTATTTTATCTTCTGAATTATGTAGGCCATTTTATCAATGGTTCGATAAAGGTAATAGGGTATGTGCAACATTCTCACTCTAGTAAAGTGCATAAGAAGTCGGATTTGGTAGGAGTAAAGGCGGGAAAAACTTCCTTCACAAATAAAATACTTCATTATAATATTCATCATCGGTGCATATCTATCAAGCAGATGAGAGAAAGGAAAGATAGATTTGCTGTGGTCTTTATACCTGGGCTTAAGGTATGGCTCAAAGTAACTCATGTCAAGGTTAGCTTGCTTGAACCATTTCTCCCCTACACTAGGTATGCCTGTGGCATTGGCAATGGCATCTGTAGACAATTCAAAGGCGACCACTGCAAGATTAACTTGTTTGTCATGCAAGTTAATGATAAATATTCTAGTTAGCTCAGGGTGTTTTTTCCCGTGCTGCACCTTTTCACAAAATTCATATAAACCTACATGTTTGAAGCAGGAAATATTAAGGGGAGATGCCATGGGCTCTCTTGTATTGAGGGGTTCAAATCTATTTATCTTGCCTCCCTTGTGATCATGCCTCTTTGGCATCTGTGCCTCCATACCACTATCTTCACCCTCTGACATTGTAAACTCTACTTTTATAAAACCCTGGAGTGTAAATGGAAATGAGATGAGGAAAAGGTAGCCTTGCAAATGAGGAATGAGTAAGTGAGGGTATAGGTGTATGAGAATGAGTGAGAGGCAAAAAAATTCAATGATAACCCTATAGCTGTGTAAGTACCCTGTCTATCACGGACACTCTATCTAGGAAGATGAAATGAGGTTTAAAAAATGATCTCCACAAACGCCTGAGTGAACTCTCTCAAGGATTTCTGAAGCTCGATTCCCCTTATTGTGAAAAGTGACCTTTGCATACTTCCCCATAGTACATCCCTTGTATGTGTCTAATTGTGCAAGGGTACCCTTGGGAAGACTCGTAGAAGTCTTCTGCATGAATTTCAAGTCTCCGTGGTGTAGATGGCCCAATATTTTGTGCTAAAACTCACCCTCATTCCGAATCACCACTTTTTTCGCCTTACCCATAAATGTTGTGCAACCATCTACATCAAATTTATAGAGATTATTCACATGAATCCCAATATTCTTGGCTTGTCCAGTGGCTTTTTTTCGAAGGAAAGCTTTCTCTTCACTAAAGACCACATTATAGCCTCTATCCTCCAACATTGCGGTTGAAACTAATTTTTTCTTCAAGCCTGGTACATGCATTACATATTTTATTAAGAAGGGTTTACCTGACTATCTCTGGATGGTAATTGTACCAATATTGGTAGCACTGTACCACCCATCATAACCCATTTCAATATGCATTTGGAGGTCCTTCTCCTCCAAGCTACTGAAAAGTTCTTTGTCTCCCGTCATGTGGAAAGATGCACCATTATCCAAGTACGACATTGATCCCATTGCACTTGACACCATGCATGCAATGAGCGAGAAGTCAAGCTCAAATTGTGAGGCCAAAGCCTCACCAGCTGCATATCCTTAAGCCTTCTTGTTATTCTTCTTTTGTGGACAATTAGTGGCATAATGTCCATGCTCGTGATAGTGAAAACACTTCACTCTGGACATGTATCGCTTCTTGCCATCTTTTTCGGACTCAGATTTGGAATAGGATTTATTTCCTTCCCCCTTCTTCACCTTAGTAGCCAAAGCGAAATTTTCTTCATCACCTGTCTTAGATGAAGATCCATCCCTGGTATTCCGCCTGAATTATTCTTGCACGAAATCTGACCAAAGTCGTTCCTAATCTGGCAGATTCTACCTCCCATTGACAGAGTGTTGATAACTATGCCAACTCTTGGGAAGTCCTAGAAGAGCTAGGCTCACTAAGTCATCATCCACTACAGTAATTCCGATGCTCCCAAGCTCATCCTGACATTGGATAAATTTTGTTAAATATTTCGGAATGGTGTCGCCTTTCTCCATTTTGATTTTCCTGAGCTTGTACTTCAGTGCCAATTTTATATGATCATTGCTGCTCTGAAATAGATTTTCCAAAGCTTTCCACATTACATATGGTGTCACTTTGCCATGGAGACTTAAGACAATGTGGTCTCGTACTCCCTCCCATAAGATTCTCCTCACCTTTGAAACCCTCTTTTGACAAGCATCAAGATTTGTGGCATCTGCTACAGCGGGTTTGGGAATGTCATTATCAATGAATTCTTTCAACCCATTGTGCTCCAGTACTACCTCCATCCTGTCTTTCAACACAATATAGTTATAGCTGCCCTCGAGTCATACTGCAATCTCAACCCATTGAAATCCATTTCGATACTGATCCACCTGTCACACTAAGAATAATTTTGCAAATTCGAATTCTATCTAGTCACAAAACCAATTCTTTCTCCACTACAGTTATTTCATGTGCTCTGATACCATGTAGAAATCATACAAACATATGTATATCAATAGATTCAATTTTATCAAGAAATTTACTAAAGCTAGATACTAAATCCTTCTACAAATCAATTGCGGAAAATAAACATAATCGCCAATCACAACAAGTGCAGAAAGAAACAAATAAAACCAAAAAACATATATTTTCCCAGGGAAAGCTTGCTGCTAAAAACCCCTCTATCTTCTATTGTATATTCACCATGGAATCAAGAAATAATTACAATGCAATCTTCTCACAAGAGTCTCCTGCACTCTCACAACTGTCTCACACTGACTCGAACAAAATCGACCAACACTTAGCCAATTCTCAGCCTCTAATTAGCTTGCCTTGCTTGCGCAATTAATGTGGAATGAAATCCCTATTCTTTAGGAATTTCAACCTTTAAAAACTGTGCAAGGATCATGGGAAATCCAATAGATGTCTGGTTGCATGCGGGCAACCTACTAATGGTACAACTAATAGTTAACATCCCATTAACCTTTGTCTCAACTGGGTCTCCACTGGAACTGACATGCATGAAAATATTAATAGTAAATCATCAGTTTCATGGCAGATCACTGATTGTGAATTAAATATGATTTAACTCACTTGATCTCTCACTAGTGCATCAAACAATTACAACTAGTCCACTTGACTTAACTCAATAATTTGAGTTAATTGATTTCTCATGCATTAAACTAATGCACCAACTACAATTCGAACTCCATAACTAATATAATCACTTTGCATGCTTCACCAACTACCCTCAACTCGAAATTCATGAGCTAACTAAGTTTATCACACTCAATTAACTATTACAAGTGATTATGAGATAAGATTACATTTTATTGTCCAATTTAATTAAGGGAAAATTAAATTAGACACACATTTCTTGTTGAATTTTCAACGGTATGTAGTGTTATCAAGAGATTATGCGATAAAGTAATATCAATAGATGTAAATTGGAATGCATGCAATCCTTTTATGCCAAAATCAAATGCAATCCTTTATGCCAAAATAAAATGAGAGACTCTGTAAAATTTACTATGGAGATGTTGGAAATTAATGTAATGTTATCTTTGTTAAAAAATTATAATATAATTATATTTTGTTTGTTTGTTAAGTTGTGTGAGTTTTGAGATGAATGTACACTTAATATTTGGCCTGAGAAATTGTGTCTCAGGGGCATTTAAGCCGTCAAAATCACTTGGGGATTTCATTTTTCCTAGAATACACCAACCCTTAACATGGTTGAATTTTTTCCGACGGAGTTTCAAATCAGTGATCTTCACATCGTGGAATGCATTAGTTGTCACCCCATGACCATATATTCTATGTTCCGCAAGAAATTATGATTAGTAATAAAAAATTTTGAAATTATTGAATTAAAATTTATAATTTAAAATGTTAAATGTTGGCTCACACCTCTTCGAAGAATCAAAACCATAAATATTTCATTTTAATATTTCAACTTACTTCTCACTTCTCAAAAGCAACAATTGTAATAACAAATTAAACTCTTCTCTTCATGAACAATCTAGAAGGGATTCCAAGCATCCAATGATATCACACACAATATTAGTGGCAAGGAATTTGTGTTAAGCTATGTCTTTTGTCAATGTGTTAAGGTATTTCCTGTATGCTTTTTATTTCTTTAAATATACATGTGTGAATGCCAAAATTATCAAAATTTTGTATGTGTAATTTATAAATATATTTTAGAGAAAATTTTAGAGAGCTTAAACTCACATTTGAAATTTTTGGTTGAGCATTTCTTTATCTCTAGGGAGAAGCCATGGACATGAATGGAATAGGAGTGGGATTAATATTAATCAATGGAAGGTATCATTGTGAATATTGATGCAAACATTCTGAGTAAAACCATTCAAGTGAAGCGTAAGTTGTTCTATTTCGATCTCAAGGAAAACCCATGTGGGAAATACCTTGAAATCTATGAGAAGGCCTCTGGACCATGGTCTATAATAATTGTGTCTATTGGTGGCGTTTCATGTTTCCTTGATTTTTTTATTATTATGTTGATAGAGATGACGAGGATGTTTTGAGAAAGGAATTGCAGCTATATCCTGAAGTTAGAATCTCTTTTAAACGCATATTGAGCTTTTGTTTTTAGCAAAACCCTATTGGAATTAAAGGTTTTGGGGTTTAAATATTTGAGGCCTTATTAGAGCTAATACATTATTTTTTTTCAACATTTTAATTTTTGGTCAAATTTTTTTAGAATGAAGGGTTGTGAGTGAAATTTAATTTTTTGGGTGTTGTTATTGCAGGTATTTTATCTTGATGTTGGGGTGAATACAAGAGGCCAGTTCTTGAAGGTATGCCATGTTTCTTTTAACTATTTTTTTTCTTAAGAGTAAGTAATGAAATTTAAGAGGATGGAGACCTTACTAATCTTGGACATGAATCTTGTGAAAACCATAGTATGCATAACAGTAAAATACATGGCCTTTTAGTATTAATACTTCCAGCCTAGATCCATCTTAACTCTAGATCTATCAAGCGCCAAGAGGGATAAAATATCTCAAAGTACAAAATTTCCTCAAGTTTTGCACTTAAAAAAGAGGTTTTCACGTTGAGAGATTTGATCCCTCTTGGAACTTGATAGATCTAGAGGTAAGATGGATATAAGCTAGTTAAATAACAATAGCATATCATATTCAAACCAAGTAAACTCCAAAACCATATATGAAGATGGTATCTTGGATCCTAATTATGATAATATGCACATAATAAGAAATTTAAACATGATCCACCAAAACACAAATCAATTGTAGATATTTATTCTCAATGCATTAGTGTGCATTAACAATGTTTACTAGAGGATATAACATGAAAATTAAGTAAATCTAACAACCCAAATCAAGTATTTAACAAGTAAATTGTAAGTTGTGCGAACTAAACAAAAAAAGGAAAAGAAGAAGAGCAATTATTGATTTTTTGGGTTTTTTTATGGTTGGAGATGGATGATATATTAGTTCCTGGGGGGCTATGGTGTCTTTAGGAAATATTCCAAGTGATATCTTGGGTTTTAAGATGATATAGTCTTGATGGCACCCAAAGGTCTACCACTTAAGTGCTACCTAGTGTGGCTAAGCCTTCTAGAAGGATGGTGAGGGACCCATACAACAACTCCAACACTAAAGCACTCCTCAAGATTGGTCTAAGGTATAAAAAAATTTCAAGACATGTGGTCAAAGGGGGCTATGAAATGATATCTCATGAAAATATCATTAAGAGACATGAAGTAAATGAGGAAAGAGTCAATCAATGATCCAAGAGCCATCAAGCCCCTCCAACAAACTCATATGAGTGAAGGAATCAAGTAACACACATCTCTAAGAAGTGTGACATCACTCACATGGTATGTCCCATCAAAAGGCTTCTCTTTTAAGGTGCTCATTAAATTTAATATTGTGGTCAATGCAACATCAAAATTTAACTAATGCGACAAAATATAAGCATAATAAGCACTTATATCCATCTAATAGAAGTGCTCCAATGCCTTGATAAATCCCCCATGTGTGGTTCAAAGGGGAATTATTATGCCAAAATGTGAGAAATGAATCCAACCAGGTAAGTGGTACCTATTTCAATGGTCCATGTGGAATGTGTGATGATGTGGCATCCTCGTCATGGCTCCCTGCACCATCATAGATTTCAATGCATTGACATGTTTCCCAAGAAAATGAAATTGACTCTTTTGTCATCATATATGGTCAAAAAGAGGTACATGAATCCTAATGCAGTGTCTGAGATCACAATGAAAAATTAAGGATATCGATGCATGGTATATGTATTCCATTGCAAAGTACTCACTTGAAGTGGCGATTCAACTTCCTTGATGTTCCATTATGGCATACCCTTGGTAATTTCATCAAATTATTTTCCTAAGCATTACATAGAACACTGATTAAACCTTATATGAGTGTCAACTAGTAGGAAAAATTTTGTTTTCTAGGTCTCTAAGTAAAAGTTAGGTAATGTAATGGAAAATCATGGAAAGGGAGGGGGATAAATTCATGAAATTTATTTTTAAGCCTTGTAATGATGCAAAGGTCCAACATTTTTTATCATCCATCTTTCAAGAGTGAGGCATTTTTCTGTGTAGAATCGTTTAAATAGGGTGATTAGCATTTGAAATTCCTTTCCTTTGTATTATTTCTTTTTTCCCCTTTTTCCTTTTTCTTGGGATGTTCATTTGATTGAAAAAAATCCCTTTCTTATTTAGATATTCATAGGAAAACTAAAGGCTAGGGGAAATGGTCTCATAGCAAGGTGGCATTCTCTCAAGCTTTATATTTATTGGCTTTTAATTTTATTTCTCTCCGCATCTTATTTGAATTTAATGGCTAATGATTTTATTCATTTAGACCCTTTTATGGTCTTTTACAAGTCAAGCATGAAATTTTGAAGTCCTTTTATGGATGGAATGGAGTTAAGGCATGCAATAAAAGGTGTTAAGTATGTTGGAATGTGTAAATGCTATCTTGACTAGCTTCCTAGTTCTACAATATGACTTGAGAAAAGACAACACTTCTAAAAGAAAACTATGTCCCCCATGGTACGACGAGAAAAAGAATAAAACCATGAAGTTATGAAGTGTTATCAAATTTTGTTATATTTTACCAGCTTCACGTTATGATAAAAAGTTATAACACCACATCGAAGTAAAATAACCAATACATTGGATGCCAAGACAAAACATGTTTTAACTAAATTGTATCATCCAAAAATGGATATGTAGATATGGGAGGTGAGGTGGAACATCTGGTATAACTGACCTAGATCCATCTTAACCCCAGATATATCAAGTTCTAAAACCTTTCCTCAAGTTTTACACTAAAAAATGAGGGTTTCACTTCAATATATTTGATCCTTCTCTATGCTTGATAGATCCAAGGTTAAGATGGATTTGGGCAAGTTTGAAATACAATATTAAGAAAAAAATTGTATTTGGAGAGGATGAGTAGGAAATATGAGCAAAATTAGGAACTCACACCCTTATGGGGGTGTCTCTAATGTAGTTACCACTTGGGGGGTAATGGGCTTTAGGTTTTATTTTTGAGTTATTGAATATATTTCTTTTGAGTAGCTAAAAGGAGATGAAATTTTCAAAATACATAGTCATTGAGCATGTTGATGAACTTTAATGGTATTTTCCAGATCAATACAAGGTCATAACAACAATTTTTAACAATGCTCCAAGCATTCGTGACGTTGTGATTTTGTTTTAATAATAAAATTGCAAACTCAAGAGAGAGAGAGAGAGAGAGAGAGAATTAAGTTCAATATAACACTAAGCATATTTCATAGCATGAGATCTTGAGTGTGTATATTAATTAAATTAATGTTTTATGTAAATTATGTTAACCTTGATTAATTTTCATTTGTGAACTTGGTCTATTATTGTTTATCACTAATTTTGAGTTACCACATGTTTGAAAAGTGAGTACTATGTAATACAAAGCATATTTCATAACATGATATGGTGAGTGTAAAGCATGTACAATTATAACAATTGATTAGGTTCTCTTATGACTTTGATCTTTTTCTTGTTTATTTTCTCTCGAATGTTATTTTTACTTCAGTGTTATAGTAAAATAGATAAGCACATAAAATTAAAAATAAGAACCTAGAGAAAAGAAATGATAGATACAACAAAGAGCTAAAATAATGTAGACAATTATTGCAACTATTCATGCTTTAGACTCACAATCTCATGTTTTTGAATATGTTTAATGTTACATAATATCCTTTCTTCAAAATTTTACGACTCAAACCTTTAATTTAAAAACCATTGATTGGGTTAAGACACATAATTTATTTATTAATATATAATATGAATGACTTGTATGAAGAAAAAAAGTACAAATATAACTACATGGAATCAATAATTAAGTATATAATTCTTATCGTTTGGAGTATGATATTATCATGGAGATACTCTATAGTAAATTAATTTATATTTATATTTATATTATCATGGAGATACAAGTTTATAAGAATATATTCCACTTGAATAAACTATCCAACTTGCCAGGAAAGTTGAAGCTAAGTTTAAAAAGGGACCTTGAAAATATTATCAAATTTTTTTCATAATATTTAATGTAAAAATAAGCCCATGTGGTTATTCTTTCTTACCCCAATCATGTCTATGCCACTAATATAGGACATGATAATTCATAATAAGGGTCCAAACAAATCCACCTTATGAATGGTCCAACCAAATCCACCTTCCCAAGTAATAAGAAAAAAGTATTTCAATTATTTGATGTGTAAACTATTGTGGAATTCTGCTAGAAGAGTTTGCCACAAAAAATCTTACAAGTTTATTCAAAAACTCTATTATGCAGTGTTTTATTATTATTACAATTTAATATTACTGAGTGTAGTTCTCAAATTATAAATAAATTGAGAATTTAATAAAATAAGCTAAAACAACAAGTACTACACCATCCACATGGTGAACATAAGGTGTACACAAAAAAAACCCAATATGGGAAAACTAAGGTAGAAAGGGAGTATGCCTCACTATTTTATTCTCAATTAACAAATAAATATACAAGGAAATATATTTTTGATGAAGTTATAATAAACATCATGACTTAATTGGATAACTTAGGATCTTCTACTTCATTTTTCTAGTCACAAGATTCCATTTATTTGATTTTCTCAACTATGGAACAACAAATAAATACAATCAGGACTAACCCTCCCTTTCCTAATGGCCTAGTACTTAACATATCTTGATATCCATCCAGGGTTAGTAATAGGTTTTTCATGCCTAAACTCTTAGTTCTTCCTGAAAACCCACACATAACTAGCTCTATATATGTGGGTAAAGGGATTTGACATGGCATCCACTTTGTACCATGGTGGCCAAAGGCATTTTAATACCCTATTTTTGTTCCTATAGATCATGTGTGGATATTTTAAGTATAATTTTGTTGCAAGCATAGATATATGTAGTTTATATTTGAAGCTTGACATTATACAATGAGTAATCATTATTAGCTTGTTTTATTCTCCCTTACTCTTAGGTTGCCATAATTTTCCTCTTTTGCAATAATCTTTTAGATTTTCCACCATAAACATGAAAAAACCATGATAGGAAATATTGGTGAATGATGGGAAATTTTTTTCTATTTCTTATAGTTGGGAATCCTTAGTTCCAAACATAATAGAAACCCTTTCCTACATTGAAGGACTAGGGGTCAAGGGGATTGCCTAAGGGGCTATGTAGTAGAGAAGGGATCCTATTTCCTTGTTTTGTGCAGGTTGAGTGATCTATATTGGATCATTATATTGTTTTCCATCCATCTTGATACTTTCAGGATCAAAAAATAAGAGAAATCAACTAACATAAGAATTTTTAGTAGCAAAACTTGGTTTGGAGAATTGGGATGAAAAGCCTTCGAGGGCTAGTTTCAAGACCTAAATGGTCATTATTTTGGTTTAAATATTTTCCACTATAATTTAGAACCCCATGATGTTATTCGACACATAGATAAATTTCCAATGGTCCAATAAATATGTCAATCAGAGTTTGGATACAAAATTTTTGCATCCTAGAAGTTGACCTATCATGATTGACCACCATAATTCAAGAGGATCCCACGTCAACCCCTGTCACTCATGGAAAAATATGCTAGCCACATGAATACTATGAAGAAGACTCTAGAAGGGTCAAATTATAACTCAATGTTGAGGGTTGAATGGGTCATATTTAACCCATTATTAGCTATCATGTTGTGTTTATAATTGAGCCACCATGAGGAAATTGGTTTCCATTCTATTGGCTTTCATTTTGTTCCAAATTAAAGTAGAGTAAATAAGTGTGGATAGAGAGAGAGCATAAAAAAGGGGGGTCTTGAATAATGTCTTGTAATTAATGTCAAATCCAGGGAGCATGATGCACAATATGTTTTCATTGATGTCATATGAATGCATGCCCAAGATCAATAAATAGAGGATCAAGTAGGAAATCAAGATGTAAAAGAGAGTAAATTTGGTACAAACCCCAAATTTTATAAAGCCTAAGCAAGTTCAAAAAGAGGATCTGAAAGGGCATTAAGATCAATGACCACAATGCATTGTGGGACCCATCAAATGTGGGAAGTTAATGGGTAAATCCAACGTTTAGAATGAAAGGGGAAAACCTTGAATTTGTTAAAGAGTGTGTTGTTTCATTGGTTGGATCTTCATTGTGTCAAGATCATATGGACAAGATTCACTTGGGGACTGCTGAAAGTGTTCACTAATTAACTGAAAAGGGGGTTCCAATATACTGCATAAGCAATAAAATTCCAGGACATGTGGCGACAACTTATGCATATCAAGGGAGCCCTGCTGGATTTTTTAAGCCACCATATACCCCTTCTGACATAATGTAGATGTGACACAGTAGTGGGGCCCAACTGGTGTCAGGATAATGTGATGAGTAGGCAAAACCAACCAACAACAAACATGTGAAAAATCTTAATGAAGTGGAAGTTAATGCTGGACATATTGTGTATGGGAATCCAAGTGTTCACCAATAACAATCTTCAATAAGATACCCAAATACTGGATTCAATCTAATCCACATACTTATATGGAATACATATCATATCCAAGTATCTAGATAGCTGATCAAACAACAAACTAACCTTTTTCTGAATGTCTTAGGTTCTAGATTATTTCCCTAGATGGTAGCTATACAAGTCGTTCCTAGTTAGCACACAAGTGGAAAAATGACACAAGCAAATTAGCTATTATGAAACCAGCTCCAAAAATAGAATATAAGAGATATCAACGCCTTATAAATAAGCCACTTCGAGGGGGCAACCTCCTTTACATTACATAAATGAAAAATTCATGGATGATACAAATGATAAAACCTCCTTCTATATATAGGAGTCCATGGGGTCACAATATAATCCTAGCCGACCTAACAATAATAATTTAAGGGCACAATAATAACAATACGAGGGTTACAGGGGTACAACAATAACAATAAGGGAGATACACTAACAAAAATAAGGGACTACACTAGTCATATAGGGACCTAACATGCCCCTCTCCTTCAAAAAAGTGTTGTCCTCAACGCTTGAGTAGCTCTGGATGCTTCTGTATAAAATTATCACCCTCCCATGTAGAATATTCAGTGGGTAAGTTCTTCCACTTGATGAGATACTTTGAAATTGATCGATTTTGTAGCTGTCGAGTTCTTATTTCCGTGACTGCTTCAGGTTCCAATATAACTTTTCCTTCCTCATTAAGTTATGGAAATATTGTTTGAACTGGAAGTTTATCACCTATAACCTTCTTTAAACATGAAACATGGAAAAATAGATGCACTCGGGAAGAAGTAGGAAGCTCCAATTTGTATGCCGTAGTACCAATATTTCGCAACACCTTGTAAGGACCATAGTACTTTGGTGATAATTTATTATCCTTCTTAGCTTGCTTGAGGGACATTTGTTTGTATTGTCGTAGCCATAAAAATACCCAGTCTCCTACATCAAAACTTCTCTCGCTACGATGTTGATATACCTATTGTTTCTTTTGATTTTGTGCCAAATTTAAGTTATCCTTTAAGATTTGGAGAACATGTTGTTGATGCTCAATGTGATATTCCACTGCTTGAACCTTAGAATTTTCTCTTAAAGATGATGTGATTGATGGTGGATGATATCCATAAAGTACCATAAATGGGGTGATTTTTGCTGCAGTATGGAAGGAAGTGTTATACCACCATTCAGCTAGAGGTAACCACTTGACCCATTGTGTTTGTTTATCAGATACAAGACAACAAAGATATCCTTCCAAACATTTTTTCACTATCTCAGCTTTACTATCAGTTTGAGGATGATAAGATGAGCTATGAGCTAATTGAGTACCCAAACAAGAAAATAATTCTGTCCAAAAATTTCCAGTAAAAATTGGATCTCTATCGCTTAGAATAATTTTTGGGTTTCCATGCATCTTTTGAATTGTTTCCATAAATGCAGTAGCAAATGTACTTGCTTTAAATGGATGAGATAACACGCAAAAATGTGCATACTTGGTAAGTCTATCAACTACTACCATGATGACACTCTTTCCTTTGGACTTAGGTAAACCTATTATAAAATCCATTGAAATCTCCTCCCAACGTTGACTTGGAATGGATAAAGGTTGTAGAAGACCCGGGATCTCAATTGTCTCAACTTTATTTTGCTGGAAAACCAAAAATTTCGCCAATTTTTTTTGAATATTATATTTAAGGCCATCCCAAAAAAATTCTTTCTTCACCCTGTGGTAAGTTTTAAAAATACTTAGTGTCCTCCTAAAGGAGAAGTGTGCAATTCCAAAAGAATATTGTGTTTAAGTTTGGAATTATTACAAAGATATAAGCGATCTTTGTACCATAAGGAATCATTTTTACAACTAAATGTATCAGATGTACTAGGATCTTGATCCAAATTTTGAATGAGTGTCCACACTTCTTCGTCCTTATTCCATTCATCCCTTGCTTCGATTATCCAATCTGGTTGGATAATAGAAATTGCACAAAGCAATGTTTCCACCTCTTCATCCTTTCTTGAGAGTGCATCCGCAACAACATTTAGCTTCCCTTTTTTGTAGATGATTTCAAAGTCATAACCCAACATATTTGTGACCCATTTTTGCAGCTCTTCTGAAGATAGCCTTGTTCCAAAAAGTGCTTAAGATTATCATGATCAATTTTTACCTTGAAGTGTCTTCCCATTAGGTAATTTCGCCATTTCTTTAGTGCATGTAGTATTGCCAACATTTCCATCTCATAAATAGATTTCTGTAAATACTTTCGTTTTATTGGACGAATTCCAAAAGCAATGGGTCTTCCTTCTTGCATTAAAACAACACCAATTCCATTTCTTGAGGCGTTACATTCCACAATAAAGGTTTTTGTGAAGTCCAGCGTAGCTAAGACCGGTGCTAGGCACATTGCCTCTTTAAGATGTTCAAAGGCCTTAGTTGCTTTAGGAGTCCATGAAAATTCATATTTCTTCAATAATGTTGTTAGAGGTGCTTCTATTCTCCCATAATTCTTAACAAACTTGCGATAATAACCTGTTAACCCAGAAATCCTCGCAACTGCTTTATGGTTGTGGGGACTTTCCATTCCTTAATGGATTTAATTTTGCTAGGGTCTACCTTAACACTCTCGTGAGATACAACATGACCCATATATTCCACCTCTTGTACTCCAAAGAAACATTTGGAGGGTTTTGCATATAATTGTTTCTCCTCCAATAGTTAGAGCACCCTGTCAACATGTTGAACATGATCCTTCCAAGAACTGCTGTAGATTAGTATATCATCAAAAACCACTAACACAGATTCTCTAAGGAAGGGTTTGAAAATGGAATTCAACAACCCTTGAAATGTAGAAGGTGCAATGGTAAGGCCAAAAGGCATGACCAAAAATTCATAATTACCCTCAAGAGTTCAAAATGTTGTTTTCAGAATATCTTTAGTCTTCATTCTAATTTGATGATATCCTGAATGAAGATCCAACTTGGTAAAAAAAATTTCTCCATGTAACTCATCTAATAATTCATCAATCACAATAATGGGAAATTTATCTTTAATATGAGCTTATTGAGCTCCCTATAATCCAAACACATGTGCCATGATCCATCTTTCTTGTGCACCAATACTACTAGAGCAGAGAAAGAACTTTGACTAGGTTGAATTATACCAGCCTCTAACATTCATGCAATCATACGTTCAATTTTCTCTTTTGGACATAAGGATATCTATAAGGCCTGATGTTTGGAGGAACACTTCATGGAATCAAATGAATGGCATGATCATGATCACAAATAGGTGGGAGTCCTTTGGGAGTTTCAAACACCTTAGAATGTTTGTCCAAGACTTTTTGGAGATCGGGAGAAATAGATTATTTTGATGTTGGAACTTCTAGTGAGCATAATTGTGCAATTACGCCTCATTGTTCTTTCTTCCGAAGCTTTTTCATGACATTAGAGCTTATTATATTTCCTGGCTTCCCTGCAATACCCCATAATTTGACTTCCTTTCCTTGTGAAAAAAAAAATTCAAGAAAAGTTCTTGAAAATAAAAAACTACTGTCCCCAAATATTGTAACCATTGTACTCCTAATACAACATTAACACCTCCCATTGGAATGGAAAGCGTTGGACTATTCAATACATATCCCCCCATGGTTAGCTTGATATTATGGAATTTTCTAGAGCAATTTATAGTTCCCCCATTTGCAAGCCTCACTTGACATTCTAGTGCTAGGTATAGGAAGAAATTCAATTCCTTCACTACCTTACAACAAATAAAATTATGGGTACTACCCTAATCAATCAACACTATTACTTTTTTCTTCTTGATATGTCCTTCTATCTTGAGATTTTGAGGAGTGGTAATGCTTGCCAATGCATTACACGATATGGTCAGACTCATTTCTTCTTTCTCTAGAGTTGGTTCCTCGTGTATATACTCTTCTTTTGAAGTTTCTTGTTCATTTTCTTCCTCCTCTTCATAATCTATGTAAAATAATTTCTTCTCATCACACTTATGACCTTTAGTGTATTTGCTATCACACCTGTAGCAAAGCCCTTTTGATCTTTTTTCTTCCAATTATTGTGGTGTCAACCTTGTAGGTTGTGGAAGTCTAGGAGTAGCAACACTTCCATATTTATAGATGTGAGTGGTAGGCTTCCTTGTCACCATAATTTTACATTCAATTTTTCTTGCCAACCTGAATGCCTTCTCCAATGAATTAGGTTCCCAAAAACGAACCTCATGTTCGATGTTATCCTTTAAAGTCCCTATGAAGACATCAATCCTGTGTTCCTCTGGAATATCAATTACCCTTATATTCAATTTTTGGAAGTCCTCAATGTGATCCACCACTGAACCCTTTTGTTTTATATTTATAAATTGGCTAAAAAAGGTGTTTCTCTTTGTATCCTCATAACGTGCTATCATTTCCTTCGTAAAAATTTACTAAGTGACAATTTTTTTACGGGAGAAAAGCCATCGATACCATACAAATGTATTTTTTTCTAAATATAAAGTTTCAGTGCATACCTTTTGTGTGTTTTGCACATTATTAAGATCAAAATATTGCTCCATCTGTAGTATCCATGTTATGGGATCCTTGCCATCAAACTTCCTCAAATTGATCTTTGGAATATGGTGGGTCTTCCATCCAACATTCGAGTTTATGAAATCACGATTAACATTTATTTTCCTCTCATCATGAGTTTCCTCTACTATCTTTTTTCCATTAGGAATCATTTCTTGTATCAACTTTGTCAAACCTTCCATGTCTTCCTTCAAACCCTCCATTTTTTCTTCCATACCATCCATCTTAGCTTCCACGCCTTTCTTCAAACCATCCATATTAGCTTCCACAACTTTCTTCAAACCATCCATATTAGATTCCACACCTTTCTTCAAACCATCCATCGTGGCTTCCACAGCTTTCCTCAGAACTTCCATTTCATTTTTTGTTGGTCTTTGTGAGAGCAAAATTTGGTGCACCTGCTCTTGTAATTTTGTTATATCATGTTGCAGTTCTTCATCTTCATGAGTCATACTAGGGTATTATGAGGGTTTGACGGGTGTTGAATTATTTTTAGGAGGAATTTTAGAATCCAATACTGATATCTATGCTTGAATATTCCCTTGGAATCACTTCAATTTGATTTTTCAAACAAGACTTATGCAATTTGAAAAAAAATACACACCTTTTTCTTGTTTTTGATGAGCTTGATATTGAAAATGAATTATCTCTATGATTTCGGATCTTCAATATCTGAAATTTTCTACTGTAGTATGCCTCTGAATCTTCTTTTGAATGCCACAGGTCTGATCTGATTTGGATGCTTCAAGCCAAATTTATGTCCAATCTCCCGTAATGACCTAAGTATGGACTGATTGAGTAGAGCGCACTTGTACAACGTGCCACGTGGCTCTGAAATTGATACACATAAAACTAAAGTTCATGTAATTTTGGCCACTTTTTACAGAATTCCAATCCGATGCTCAAAGAGAGAGTTATGACGAATTTCCCAAGGTCACCTCTTTTAGATGAAATTCGGGAGCCTGCACAAATCCTAAATTCCACAAATCATATCTCCGAAAATATTGCGAGCCAAGATCTAAAATTTTTACTCAAAGTTCCTTAGGATTTATGCTTCGTGCAATAAAATTTTTAGCTTCTGATCCTTCATGGAAAAACGTTATAGTGAAAATTCCATGATTCCCTAAATGGAGTAGCGAAACCCTAGAATCCAAAGCTCTGATACAAAATGTTATGAAACCAGCTCCAAAAATAGAAGAAAAGAGAGATCAACGCCTTATAAATAAGCCACTTCGAGGGGGAAACCTCCTTTACATTACATAAATGAAAAATTCTTGGATGATACAAATGAAAAAACCTCCTATATATTGGAGTCCATGGGATCACAATATAATCCTAGCCGAGCTAACAATAATAATGTAAGGGCACAATAATAACAATATGGGGGTTACCAGGGTACAAAAATAACAATAAAGGGGTTATAATAACAACAATAAGTCACTACACTAGTAATATAGGGACCTAACATTAGCAGTGATGTGAACAACAACTGGTATAATTGATGACGCGGGGCCTTAACGTGGAAAAATGTGATACTAAGTTTTGGATTTTTTGGATGGAAAATTGGATGGTTTTTTGATGACATGTGGTAGCAGTAGATCATGACATATGGTAGTAAGGTGACATGGATGATGATGTGGTAGGCCTCCTTTGACTCTAGAATAAGCTTAGTTTTTTTTTTTTTTTTTTAGTAATTTGGATATCCAAGTGTCTCCAATAGTGGAACCCCTTCAAAAGAATCAAATTCTATATTTATTAGAGAAAGTTTTTAAGACCATGGTCACTGTACAAGGTCATAGGTGTTTGGTGGTTCACCTCTTGAGATAAAGGGTCTTGAAATTTTTGTTGTGAAACCAGCTCCAAAAATAGAAGAAAAGATATATCAACGCCTTAGAAATAAGCCACTTCGAGGGGGAAACCTCCAATACATTACATGAATGAACAATTCTTGGATGATACAATTTACAAAACCTCCTTTCTATATATAGGAGTCCATGGGGCCATAATGTAATCCTAGTGGGCCACAATGTAATCCTAGCCGACCTAACAATAATAATTTAAGGGCACAACAATAACAATATGGGGGTTACAGGGGTACAATAATAACAATAAGGGGGTTACACTAACAACAATAAGGGACTATACTAGTAATATAGGGACCTAACATGCCCTCTCCTTCAAAAAAGTGTTGTCCTCAACGCTTGAGTAGCTCTGGGTGCTTCTGTATAAAATTCTCATCCTCCCATGTAGAATCTTCAGTGGGTAAGTTCTTCCACTTGATGAGATACTCTGAAATTGATCGATTCCGTAGTTGTCGAGTTCTTGTTTCCGTGATCGCTTCAGGTTCCAATATGATTTTTCCTTCCTCATCAAGTTCTGGAAATATTGTTTGAACTGGAAGATTTTCACCTATAACCTTCTTTAAGCATGAAACATGAAAAATTGGATGCACTCGTGAAGAAGAAGGAAGCTCCAATTTGTATGCCATAGTACCAATCTTTTGCAACACCTTGTAAGGACCATAGTAATTTGGCGATAATTCATTATCCTTCTTAGCTTGCTTGAGGGACAATTTTTTTGTATGGTTGTAGCCATAAAAGTACCCAGTCTCCTACATCAAAACTTCTCTCGCTGTGATGTTGATCTGCCTATTGTTTCATTCAATTTTGTGCCAAATTTAGGTTGTCCTTTAAGAGTTGGAGAACTTCTTATTGATGCTCGATGTGATCTTCCACTGCTTGAACCTTCAAATTTTCTCTTAAAGATGATGTGATGGATGGTGGATGTTATCCATAAAGTGCCATAAATGGGGTCATTTTTGGTGCAGTATGGAAGGAAGTGTTATACCACCATTCAGCAAGAGGTAACCACTTGACCCATTGTGTTTGTTTATCAGATAAAAAATAACAAATATATCCTTCCAAACATTTATTTACTATCTCAATTTGACCATCGGATTGAGGATGATAAGATGAGCTATGAGCTAATTGGGTACCCAAACAAGAAAATAAATCCGTCCAAAAATTTTCAGTAAAAATGGGATCTCTGTCGCTCACAATAACCCTTGGGTTTCCATGTAGCTTTTGAATTGTGTCCATAAATGTAGTAGCAATTGTACTTGCTTTAAATGGATGAGATAATGCACAAAAGTGTGCATACTTGGTAAGTCTATCAACTACCACCATGATGACACTTTTTCCTTCGGACTTAGGTAAACCTGTGATAAAATCCATTGAAATCTCCTCCCAACGTTGACTTGGAATGGATAAAGGTTGTAGAAGTCCCGGGGTCTTAATTGTCTCAACTTTATTCTGCTGGCAAACCAAACATTTCGTCACAAACTTTTGAATATCAGATTTAAGGCCATCCCAAAAAAATTCTTTCTTCACCCTGTGGTAAGTTTTTAAAAATCCTGAGTGTCCTCCTAAAGGAGAAGTGTGCAATTCCAGAAGAATCTTTTGTTTTAGTTGGGAATTCTTACAAAGGTATAAGCGATCTTTGTACCATAGGGAATCATTTTTCCAACTAAATGTATCAGATGTACTAGGATCTTGCTGCAACTTTTGAATGAGTATCCATACATCTTTGTCCTTCTTCCATTCATCTCTTGCTTCAGTTATCCAATCTGGTTGGATAATAGAAATGGCACAAAGCAATGCTTCCACCTCTTCATTCTTCCTTGAGAGTGCATCTGCAACAACATTAAGCTTTCCTTTTTTGTAGATTATTTCAAAGTCATAACCCAACATCTTTGTGACCCATTTTTGCTGCTCTTCTGAAGATAGTCTTTGTTCCAAAAGTGTTTAAGACTATCATGATCAGTTTTTACCTTGAAGTGTCTTCCCATTAGGTAAGTTCGCCATTTCTTTAGTGCATGTAGTATTGCTAACATTTCCTTCTCATAAATAGGTTTCTGTAAATACTTTCCTTTGATCGGACGACTTTCAAAAGCAATGGGTCTTCCTTCCTGCATTAAAACTGCACCAATTCCATTTCCTGAGGCATCACATTCCACAATAAAGGTGTTTGTGAAGTCTGGTGTAGCTAAGACCGGTGCTAGGCACATTGCCTCTTTAAGACGTTCAAAGGCCTTAGTTGCTTCAGGAGTCCATGAAAATGCATCTTTCTTCAATAATGTTATTAGAGGTGCTGCTATTCTCCCATAATTCTTAACAAACTTGCGATAATACCCTGTTAACCTGAGAAATCCTCGCAACTGCTTTATGGTTGTGGGGACTTTCCATTCCTTAATGGCTTTAATTTTTTTAGAGTCTACCTTAACACCCTCGTGAGATACAATATGACCCAGATATTCCACCTCTTGTACTCCAAAGAAACATTTGGATGTTTTTGCATATAATTGTTTCTCCTCTAATAGTTTGAGCACCCTGTCAACATGTTGAACATGATCCTTCCAAGACCTGTTGTAGATTAGTATGTCATCAAAAAATACTAGCACAAATTTTCTAAGGAAAGGTTTGAAAATGGAATTCATCAACCCTTGAAATGTAGAAGGTGCAATGGTAAGGCCAAAAGGCATGACCAAAAATTCATAATGACCCTCATGAGTTTGAAATGTTGTTTTTGGAATATCTTTAGTCTTCATTTTAATTTGATGATATCCTGAATGAAGATCCAACTTGGTAAAATAAATTGCTCCATGTAATTCATCCAATAATTCATCAATCACAGGAATGGGAAATTTATCTTTAATGGTGAGCTTATTGAGCTCCCTATAATCCAGACACATGTGCCATGATCCATCCTTCTTGTGTACCAATACTACATGAGCAGAGAAAGAACTTTGACTAGGTTGAATTATACCAGCCTCTAACATTTCTGCAATCATACGTTCAATTTCGCTCTTTTGGACATAAGGATATCTATAAGGCCTGATGTTTGGAGGAACACTTCCTAGAATCAAATGAATAACATGATCATGATCACGAATAGGTGGGAGTCCTTTGGGAGTTTCAAAAACCTTGGAATGATTGTCCAAGACTTTTTGGAGATCTGCAGAAATAGATGATTTTGATGTTGGAACTTCTAGTGAGCATAATTGTGTAATTGTGCCTCGTTGTTCTTTCTTTAGAATATTTTTCATGACATTAGAGCTTATTATCTTTCCTGGCTTCCCTGCAATACCCCGTAATTCGACTTCCTTTCCTTCTGAAAAAAATTTCAAGAAAAGTTCTTGAAAATTAAAAGCTACCGTCCCTAAAGATTGTAACCATTGTACTCCTAGTACAACATCAGCACCTCCCATAGGAATGGCAAGCATTGGACTAGTCAATACATATTCCCCCATGGTTAGCTTGATATTATGGCATTTTCCGGAGCAATTTATAGTTCCTCCATTTGCAACCATCACTTGACATTCTGGTGCTGGGTATAGGAAACAATTCAATTCCTTGGCTACCTTACAATGAATAAAATTATGGGTACTATCCGAATCAATCAACACTATTACCTTTTTCTTCTTGATATGTCCTTCTATCTTGAGAGTTTGAGGAGTGGTAATTCCTGCCAATGCATTACACGATATGGTAGGACTCATTTCTTCCTCTTCTAGGGTTGGTTCCTGGTGTATATCCTCTTATTGTTCATTTTCTTCTTCCTCTTCACAATCTATGTAAAATAATTTCTTCTCAGCACACTTATGACCTTTAGTGTATTTTCTATCACAACTGTAGCAAAGCCCTTTTGCTCTTTTTTCTTCCAATTGTTGTGGTGTCAACCTTGTAGGTTGTGGAAATTTAGGAGTAGCAACACTTCCCTCTTTATAGAAGTGAGTGGTAGGCTTCCTTGTCGCCATAATTTTACATTCAATTTTTCTTGCCAACCTGAATGCCTTCTCCAATGAATCAGGTTCTAAAACGCGAACTTCATGTTGGATGTTATCCTTTAAAGTACCTATGAAGAGATCAATCCTGTGTTCCTCTGGAATATCAGTTACCCTTATATTCAATTTTTGGAAGTCCTCAATGTGCTCCCTCACTAAACCCTTTTGTTTGAGATTTATCAATTGGCTAAAGAAGGTGTTTCTCTTTGTATCCTCATAATGTGCTATCATTTCCTCCATAAAAATTGACCAAGTGACAATTTTTTTATGGGAGAAAAGCCATCGATATCATACAAATGTATTTTGTTCTAAAAGTAAAGTTGCAATGCGTAACTTTTGTGTGTTTTGCACATTATTTAGATCAAAATATTGCTCAATATGTAGTATCCATGTTACAGGATCCTTTCCATCAAACTTCCTCATATCCATTTTTGGAATATGGTGGTTCTTCTCGCCAACATTAGAGTTTATGAAATCACGATTAGCATTTATTTTGTTCTCATCTTGAGTTTCCTCTACTATCTTTTCACCATTAGGAAACATTTGTTGTATCAATTTTGCTAAACCTTCCATGTCTTCTTTTAGATCATTCTTCATGTTTTCCATTTTTTCATCGATCTTAGCTTCCATGTCATCCATCTTAGATTCCATGATAGCTTCCATGCCATTTTTCAAACCATCCATCTTAGATTCCACGCCTTTCTTCAAACCATCCATATTAGTTTCTACGCCTTTCTTAAAAACTTCCATGTCATTTTTTGTTGCTCTTTACGAGAGCGAAATTTGTTGCACGTGCCCTTGTAAATTTGATATGTCATGTTGCCATTCTTCGTCTTCATGAGTCATAGTAGAGCCTTCTAAAGGCTTAATGGGTGTTGAATTATTTTTAGGGGCCATTTTAGAATCTAATACTGATATATATTCTACAATATGCCCTTGGAACCAATTCAACTTGATTCTTCAAACAAGACTTATGCAATTCGGGAAAAAAATATACACACCTTTTACTTGCGTTTGAGGAGCTCTATATTGAAATTGAATTATCTTTGTAACTCTAGATCCTCAATATCTTAAATTTGGACTTGTAGTATCTCTCTGAAGCTTCTTTCAAATTTCACAGGTCTAACCTGATTTGGATTCTTCAAGGAAAAGTTATGTCCAATCTCCCACAATGACCCAATTATGGACTGGTTCAGTAGAGCGAAATTGTACAACTTGCCATGTGTCACTGTTTCTTACTTTGGCTCTGAAACTGATAGAAAAGAAACTAAAGTCCATGTGCTTGTGGCCACTTTTTACATCATTCCAATCCGATGCTCAGAGAGAGAGTTATGAATATTTTCCCACGATAACCTCTTTGAGATGAAATTTGGGAGCCTAAAAAAGACCTAAATTCCACAGATCATATCTCGAACAATATTGCGAACCAAGCTCTGAAATTGTTTGACGATGTTCCTCAATATTTCATCTTTTCTCTCTAAAAATTTCAGCTTCTGAAATTTCATAGAAAAATAGGTATAGTGCAAATTCCGCAATGACCTGTTTAGGTTAAATTCAGGAGCCTGCGGAACGCCCTAACTTCCATAGATCATATCTCCGAAAATATTGTGAACCAAGCCCTGAAATTTTGTGATGATGTTCCTTAGGATTTCAGCTTCGCACTCTAAAAATTTCAGCTTCTGAACCTTCGTAGAAAAACATTTATAGTGAAAATTCCACAATGACATGTTTGGAACAGCGAAAACCCTGGAATCCAAAGCTTTGATACCAAATGTTGTGAAACCAACTCCAAAAATAGAAGAAAAGAGATGTCAATGCCTTAGAAATAAGCCACTTCAAGGGGGAAACCTCCAATACATTACATGAATGAACAATTCTTGGATGATACAAATTAAAAAACCTCCTTTCTATATATAGGAGTCCATGGGGCCATAATGTAATCCTAGTGGGGCCACAATGTAATCCTAGCCGACCTGACAATAATAATTTAAGGGCACAATAATAACAATATGGGGGTTACAAGGGTACAATAATAACAATAAGGGGGTTACACTAACAACAATAAGGGACTATACTAGTAATATAGGGACCTAACAATTTTAATCCAGGTGATATGGATGTCCAGTCCTTTTGATATTTTTAGGGATGTCGATGTTGGTTAAGCCCATGTAATAGTAGTTTTATTTCTACAAAAATAATCATTTAAATAAGTCTCGTGGTTTCCCCCCTTAACCATTTTCCACATACATTTAGTTTTTTCATGTAGTGCTTGCGTAATTGATGTTCATATAGTTTGAATTGTTTTCAACTATTAAGCTCACCATTATAGTAATTCACCCCATAGTATAATTATACTTCCAACAATTGGTATTGGGGAAAATTCATTTAGGGACAGTCTAACCACTAGAAGGAAAATCACAAGGAGTCATGACTAGTCACTGTTGGGTGTGGAGTTTGATTATATTCTTTATTTATTTGTATCACTGCGTTGGACCCCTATTCTTAACGGGGAAGAAATTACGCCTGTCGTTTGATCACCATTAGGGGGGTCTGTTATAGCCTAAATCTAGCTCAGGCTGAAGGAAGGCAGAGTTCAGGGTAACATCAAACCACGCTCAGTCTGGTAGCTAGCCCTACCAGATTAGGAGAGGGCTCTCTCCGGGTCAATCTCAACAAAGATAATCAATAAGGCTTGAGATAACTTGAAATAAAGGCTGATTTTAGGCTAGGTATATAATTAAAGGAGTTTGATTTTGATTTTGGGGGTTTTTTGTTAGAATCAAAGGGAAAGGCAGTTTTGGGTCTGGGGATGAGGCCTAGTTTTTGCAGAGTTCTGAATGGGGCAAGGAAGGAATTTTTTTTGATGCTTTGGATTGAATGAATGAATAGCTCAGACCGGTGAGGAGCTGAAGAGGGAAAGAGGCTTTCAAGAATCCTCTTCAAACATATGAAAACATGGAAAATTAAACAAAACTCAAGGCAGAGCAAAGAAATCTAATGAATTCCACCTTTATCACTCATTTGTTTAATTTAAGAATAAAGGAGAAGGGAAATGATACACATAAAACATCAGTGAACTTACAATCACAGAGAGAAATACACCATCAAAACATAGAGCCACATGGATCCCAAAGAGTGCTGCAAACCCTGGTCTATTCCTTTGCCAAACTTGCAGAGATGAAATGTACAATGAAGTGCCAAGCAATCCCAAGTGTCCAACCCTGAAAATGATTGATAAAATACAAGATATAGACAAGCCTAACTCATTCCCATGCCTCTGAGGGTCGAGCTCACCATTCTAGGAGCTGTTTCAACCATATCTAAACTAAGAACTGGAAAATAGGCAATGAAACAACTTGCCTCTATAAGTAGGAAATTGATTCATTCACTAAAATTTCACTTTTTGGTGAATGAATCTACTAGGATGAGTAAAAAATAGCCAAAACTAGACGAAAATCTGAGTTGCTGAGTGAAAAATAGGCCGAATTTCCCAATGCGCTGCGCCTGAAATCTCTATGCGTAGCGCCACTTTGAGGTTGATTTTGAGGGCCTCCCCGAAGTCCAAACTGAGTGTATGATAGCTTGTTGGAAAGCTCTGCCTGTCTAATTTCTAACCCAAGTGGAACTTCTAAATTTGGTTTCCATTTTCCCCTCCAAAAATCAAATCTCCCAACACTGCTTCCTGTGTGTCCAAAAAGTGGCAGAAAGGCCATTTTTGAGGTGTTTTTGACCCTTCAAACAACCAAAAACTTGTCAAAATCCTTAGGTAATGGGTAGGAATGCATAAATTTTGATGAAAAATCCAGAAATACAAAGTTTTCCTCAAAAGGAGCAGCCAATCATAAGCGCGCGCCAAGTGGCACTACGCGTCGGGCAGGGAAATCTGTTTTAAGGCCAAAAATTTCAAAATTGACAAAAAGTATCCAAAATTTCTTGAAATTTGGGCAGAATGTACACCATTAAGTGATATGATGGGCCAAAGAAGCTTCGGCCAAAATTTGGAGTCTATCATGCCTTTTACGACACTTTAGTGCCCTTTTTAGTCTTGCTTTCAAGATCCTGATCCTCGCTTTGCAAACATGATTTTGCGCCCAATAATGGTTCTTCATGTGATTGAGCATGTTATTTTCCTTGTTTTCCTTTTCCAACAGCTTCTCCAAATGAATATTGACCCTTTCGAGCCAAGTCTCTCGATCAGCCTCAATCTCTCGCTCAATGGGTGTCATCTCGGTTTGGCTTCTTTGGGCAGCTTGTTGGTTCTCCCGGATGTTTTGCAACTCCATGATTGTTTGCTGATCCTCAAAATGTTTGTTTCGCTGCTCCAGGTAATTTATGATCCATTGGGCTCTCTGAAATTTGACGGTCAATGTGTCAATCTCCGCCTTCTGCTCCTGAATAGTCTCTCTCAACTTTGAGCTTGGAGAGCTCAAATCCTCATCAATAAGTATGAAATCAATATCCTGGCCTCCTGAAGGCCCCTCATCCCGCATGGGCCTCTTCCCTCTGTCCTGTACCTGTACCTGTACTGCTGATGACGGCAACAAGACCCCTTCCACCCCAGGTGCAGATAGTACTCTCCGGGCTGCTGCAAATAATCCTCTAGTGCCTCTCTGATAAGTGACATATGTCGGCACACTAGTAGTCTCTGCCTTCTGACCTCCATACTGATGTGAAGGTTCACCTGCATCATGGACAACCTCCGGAGGAACCTGAGGAGCTGTGAAGAAATCATGGGAAATGAAATCCTCCCATGAAATACCCTGCAATCCAAGCTGATGTACAACCACGATCTTGATGAGTGCATAGTGATAAATACTGTTGTACTGCTGCTCGGGAGTTTTCTTCTGCACAAGAGTGGTCATTCTCTCGATATTCCGGCACATAAAATAAGGAATGTTCATCATCCTCACTCTGGTGAAATGCATCAATAACCTGATGTGGTAGGCATAGAGGCATGAAAACCGGCCCTCACAACTGAAATATTTGATAATGAGTTTCATCAGAGGGGCATAGGATTCCTTTAGGAACCAGAATGGAAACACCCTGCTGAGTTGCCTCACAAAGCTAGGCTTGATATATGGTTCATAATGCACTCTGTCCACCTGCTGTCTTTTGTTCCACTGTTCACCCACATTCGGTATTCCGGTTGCTTGAGAAATAGTTTCCAGTGTCAAAGTGAAATTTACACCAGCAAGAGTTACCTGACCATCATGTAAATGCAATACAAAAAAACGAGCCAAATCCTGATGATAATGAATCCTAGCAATCATTTCACAAAACTGATAGCATGACTGCTCTCAAAAACATGCCATGGCAAGTGGGCAAGCCTGCAATTGAGTCAATGAGGTGGGCTCTTCTCTCACATGTATGCCACCTTTACGAGGCCTTCTAGGTGCATGTAGCTCAGTGGTAGAATCACTATCTCTGTCATATGATGTATCAGTGTCTGTCTCCATGATGTCCATGCAAGGTGTATGTTGGTTTGTATGAGATGAAAATGAGAATTTGGGTACTTTTGTTTTAGTGCCAAATGTATGGTAGCATGGGAGGGACTGTGGGGAAATAGGGCAGTGGGGATAATGGGGTTTAATCAAGTGATAACTAAAGTGTAGGGACAACCAATTGACTGTTTGGGAAACTTGGGGTTTGGGAATTTTTTACAAGTGAGATGGGAAAGGGAGAATAAGAGTGAGTTGAAATGACTTGGGATTGGGAAATGGGTCTTAGGAGTGAATGACCTTTAGAGATGTAAGAGGATGGTGTAGTGATGAGATAACAATGATGGTAGATGGGAAAAACAAGGTGGGGAATTGAGTAATTGGGCACAAAATTATTTTTTATAACACCAACTTCAAAACCCTAAGGAAGTAATTCTCAATAAGATGATAGGGTTTTAGTTTTGTGTATCAAATTCTCATAATCAATCATATAACCACACCAAGCACGAGTTTATGGGCACTAAAAAATCACATGAACTTACTTGGAGCGAGAAGGACCGAGTTGATTTGAATTTTTGTGAAGCAATGAAAAACATTTAGCTGTCTGCCCTGCGCGCCGTGACCACTGTCCAGTGCATCGCGCTCCTTCAATGCGCCGCGACAGTTCAAAAACACATGGAGGTGAGCGGCCCTATGCGCCGCAACACTTGCCCAATGTGCCGCGCTCTGCAAATGACACACAGTCTTCACTCCTCCACGATTTCTTTGCTCCTCCACGATTTTCCTTAGCTCCTTCACGATTTTCCTTAGCTCCTTGCTATCTCTTGTCCTGCAAATGGATTGTTGAAACAATGAAAATATCTCTTATGGAAAAGATTTTAATTTTTGCTTCTTGAAAACCCACTTTTGTAATGTTTGAACTTTGACACTTTTTAAATAAACTCTGTTTTGCTTCCTTTTGATTTTTTGGACTGATGATGAGCTTCTGTCTCTTTTGCAGGGAGTTGTTGGCATGGAGATTTGGCAAAGGCGACCAGGGTTGCACCTGAAATACTTTACAATTACAAAAACTTTGAAAATTACATTGCATTTATAACAACAGAAGAAATAGACTATTTTTCTTCAAAACAGAGTTTTGAAGAAAAATCATTATCAAGCATTATGATGATGAAATTTTTTGCACTGAGACCTTATTTGAGGCTTCCTCATGTGCCTGCTGGCATTACTAGACACTCTGAAGACCAAATTAACGAAGCCCTAGACCTAATGAGACTAAAAAAACCCTAAAATGACTCTTGCTAACCAGGAGACCAAAAATGGCTGTAAATTTTAATGAACAGAATGGACCAGCATGTACATGACATGAGGGATATGAGTGACAAGACCCTTCCGTCAGATGATCCATGCTCCTAATGGAATGCAGCTGACTGAACTGAATGAGACACCTAAAATGAAATGCAACAAGAGAAATTTGATCTTTGACGGAGGGATGAAGATACCGACTCTAACATTGGCTCCAATGGGGATGGTAGCTCCTTGGAGGTGCCAAGAACTACAAATTTCTGGGAGAGTAGGCAGTGCCTTTGTCAATTGGGCTATGGAGTCCATAACTTCAAAAAATCAACACAAGACTCTTGACTCAATTTTATTGACTGAAAATTAACTCAAATCGACTCAATTTTGAAACCAAAATGACTGAAAGACCTGACTCGACAAACTCAAACCAAAGATGAAATCAATCTTCAAAGTTATAGCCTTCACCTCGGGCCACAAACTGAATAAAATATCATAGCACACACTTGCAATGAAACTAAAATAAACTGGTATGTACAATGAGAATTTAAAACATCAGAAATCATTTCAGAAATGATACCGCTTGAGCAGCCGACCATTGACCGGCCCTCCTGGACAATCTTCCCCTTTCATCTCTTTCAGAAGAAAAGCATTCTGACCCCGATAGGCAGCAATTTTAAAGGGTCCCTTCAAGAGATTTTTGAACTTACCATGCTTACCCTTTTCCTCGTTTCTTGCATCCCATTTCAGCACCACTTCTTCCAATTGAAACTTGTCCGCTTTTGTTTTTCTGTCATATATTTTCTTAATTCTCTCTTGCAGATTGAACGTGTTTTGGAAAACTTCTTCTATAGTCTATTGCAAATGGATCATTTGATTTATTCTCCTTTGCATATGATCATCTTCACTGCCAGCTTCCTGCAGAAGTTTGACCACTAGAACTACGAGAGAGGTAGGAAATACCGTGTCAACTCCATATACTAGCTCAAAAGGGGACATACCAATGGATTTATTCTGACTCACTCTGTCTGCCCAAAGTGCATTGACTAACTTCTTATGCCAACTTTTCTTGTTTATTTCCAGAAACTTTTTAATAATGTTGACCAAATATTTATTGGAAGACTCCGCCAATCCGTTGCCTTGTGGATGATAAGCGGTTGAGTGTCCCAAAATGATGTGATACTTGTTACAAAACTCAACCATTATTTTTGATTTGAAAGCTGTTACGTTATCAGTAATTAACTTATTCGAGCAACCAAAGCGAGACAAAATATTATTCTCAAGAAACGAAATTATTACCGAATCCTTAGCTTGCCTGGTGGGAATTGCTTCAATCCATTTCGTGAAATAATCTGTCGCTGTGAGGATCCACCTATGTTGAGATGAAGAAGCAGGATGGATCTCTCTAATGAAATCCAAACCCCACTGCTGAAAAGGAGCACTTACCTCAATGGGCTTAAGCGGCAAAGGCTGCAATTTCTTCCTCCCTTCAAAAATCTGACATTCATGACAGCTTTTGATAGTCTTATACACATCAGCAAAAAGTGTCGGCCAATAATATCCCGCTCTCAAAATTTTGTTCGCCGTTGTTTTCCAAAAAAGGTGACCCCCGTAATCTCCCTTATGAAAATCCTCCATAACCTTCTTTGCTTCTTCTTCAACCAAACAATTCAGTAAAATACCACCATGATCTTTCCAATAGAGTGAATTATTCAAAATACAAAACTTAGCAGCCTTCAATTTCAGAGTTCTACTTTTGTTTCTAGCCATGATAGGTGGTGGTGACAAATTTTGAAGCACATATACAATATCTGAATACCAAGGAGAAAGCACAAAGATTTCTGATACCTGAATTAGCAAAATTTCTTCGTTTTCCTCGGACATAGCAACAATGAGATTAATGTCCAAGGCATGTAAATTTGACTCAGCCATTAGCTTCGCCAGCCCTTGTCCTTTGATAAGCTTTGTAGGCTTTATCTCCACATCATACTCCAACAAGGCAACAATCCATTTGCCTCGTCTCCCTTCTGGATCTGTTTGCACTAAAACATCCTTAACATCAGCGTTAGGAACATAAGCAAGAATATGAGAATGTAGAATATATACTCGAAAATCTTTCAACGCTTTCACTAAAGCAAGAGATTGCTTTTCAACGATGCTATACTTTAAGGCTGCATCTCTTATGGTTCGACTGAGAAAAGCAATTGGTTTTTCATGCTGATCTCTTTTCTGCATCAATACTGCTGCCATAGTATGCTCCGAAGCAAATGAAAACAAAATAAAATCCTGAGTATAATCCAGGCTGATCAAAACCGGAGTTGAAGAAAGAGCCAACTTCACTAAATTGAAATACTTTACAGCCTCCTCACTCCACTTCACTACACTATCTTTCTTAAGCATGTTTGTAATCTTCCTTAAATGTTCAACAAGATTAGGCACAAAGCGGCGTAAGAAATTCATCTTACCATTGAAGGATTGAATCTCCTTTTTGTTTCGGGAAAGTTCAATTTGCTGAATAGCTTCTACTCGAGCTGGGTCAATGCGGATGCCATCCTTTGAGATAATATGACCAAGAATCTTGCCCTCATCCATGGCAAATAAACTCTTCTTCGGATTGAGCAACACACCATACTTTCTACACCGCTGAAAAAAAATCTTTAAATGGTAAAGGTGCTCTTCATCATAATTGGAAAAGACTGTCAAATCATCAAGATACACAACTAGAAAAACATCCTTCTCATTTGCAAATGCCATATCCATTGCCCACTGAAATGTCACACTAGCATTCTTTAAACCGAAAGGCATTTTAGCATAATGGAAAGTTCCCCACGGAGTGGTGAACGCTGTTTTGTCTTTATCATCCTCATGAACCAAAATTTGGTTATGCCCATAATAACCATTGAGTAGCGACATACGAGATGCTCCAACTACTTGCTGAAGTATGTGATCCATTTTGGGCAACGGATAATTATATTTGAAAGAAAGCTTATTCAGATTCCTAAAATCAATGCATAAGAGAATCTCACCTGTCTTCTTGCGTACGGGCACCAAATTAGAAATCCAATCTGAAAACCTTATGGGAATGATGATACCAGCCTTGTACAACCGATTGACTTCCTTTTCAATTGAGGGCAATAAATTTGGATTTATTCTTCTCAATTTCTGCTTGAAAGGCTTTTGATTTGGCTTAATCGGAATGGTGTGATGAATTATGTTTGTATCATATGTCTTCAAATCTGAATAGTCCCAAGAAAATACATCAGCAAAAGAAGAAAACAAACTAATATATTTTGCTTTTACCTGTGGGGATAATGCTTTAGACAATTTCACCATCTTTGGATTTTCAGCTGATCCAATGTTCACATCTTCAACTCCCTTTTCGGTTGGCCGCAAGGTTAGTTTTCGAGCTACGTCATCTTGATCAAAAAGCTCCTCTAAAGGTATCAAACCTTTAAGAATGACATTATCCTTTAGCTGCAAAACTTCCATCTGATTGATTTGTACATCAGCCCCACCATCATCGTGCTCCATATCAATTGAAGTGTCTCTGAATTTGCCTTCATTTTTCATAAATTCATCAATCTCATCATCATTTTGGAATACTTGCCAATACCTTTGATTGTCTGGGATAGTCGAACGATGTTTCACATGAATTTCAAATTTGTTACTTAAGTTCATCGGAATTTTCAAATTACTTGCTGCCTTTGCAAGTGCATCTGCAATACCATTCTGAATACGAGGGACACAAGTCAAAGTATAGTCTGAAAACAATTTCAAGATATCAAGAACAACATTTTGGTAAGCCTGCATTCGAGGATGCTTAGCTTGATATTCACCTTTCACTTGCTTGATAACCAATTTGGAGTCGCCATATACTGCAATCCTCTTAGCATTTAAATTTCTAAGAATTTTCAGACCAGCAATCAAAGCTTCGTATTTTGCCTCATTATTTGAACAATCAAAAGCTAATTTATAAGAACAGACCCTTACATTACTCGGTACCTTGTTTGGGGCGGAAAAAGGGCTGCGTACCCAAATTCCAATTCCAGCACCATCACTCCCTACTGCACCATCAAAATCCATGGTCCATAAACCATCTTCATCCTCTTCCAAGTGTTGAAATTCTGTTGCTCTGTTATTTCTGCTTGTTGTCCATCAACTTTTTGCTGCTGTCGGAAAGTTGATTACTCAGCGGAACTTTCAAGATTTTGTCTCTCTTTCTTTATGACCTCTTTGAAATTCTCGGTGATTTCTGGAATGTCTTCTAATTCAACTAATTGGCTATTTACATCATTGAAACTATCTGAATACAAAAAAAATGACTCTAAATCTGTATGTACATAGTTAATTGGATGATTTACCGGTTTCTCCTTGCTGGTGATCATATACTTCATCTTTTGCTCCTGATATAATTTCCTCATCTGACCAAACAGAGGAATGGTAGCATAGGAGAAATCAAGCCGCAATGTTCCCTTTAGTTTTGCTCCCCAAGATCTGGAAAGAAGCATGCCAAATCTAGGAGGAATATCCGCCATAACCACATCCATCAAAACATTCTTAGTCGGAATCTGATCCAAACTGACCACCAAGTCTTTGATAAGCCCAATGCATCTTACTCTACTGGAATCGAAAGAGTAAAGATCATGATATTTCCTAGTGATATCCAATCCCAATTTCTCCATGATTGCCCTTGGCATGAGATTATGAGAAGCTCCGGAATCAAACATGGCATTGTGTAACACAAAATCATGCAATCTAAGGCTGATATAAAAAGGAGGCACATCACTATCTGGAGAATTACCATCCAATGCTGGTTCAAATATCAACTTAGGTTGATCATCTTCCACATTCACCATATCAGACATTGGATCTAGATTCAAAATTTTAGACACCTGACCCTTATAGCTGCTATTCTTCATCAATTCAGTCAAAGGAATGGATACTTTTAACTTAGCAATTTCACTTTCTAAGTTAAAAACTGAAGTTTTTTCTACCTCTTTGGTTGGAAAATCCTTCTTTTCAGCTTTCTCCCTCGATATATTTGGTTGATTAGATCTTTCATTTGCTGATGGGGATTTGCTAGTAGTGGGATCAGCTGTCTCTTTTCCCTTCTTTTGTGCAACGGGTGAATCATTCTTTGGTGCTGAGACTTCCTTTCTCTTTTGGATTGGGTTAATAGGCACATCTCTATTTCTAAGTGAATATTGTCACTGCTGGGCGGTCAAGGCATTCATATAACCTCTCTGATACTCATCCGACTCTTCTTCAAGAGCTGTCTCATTTTCCAAAATGAAATCCTCGTCTTTTTGTACATCTGAGATTTCACAATACTCCTCATCTTTAGTGATAAAGGTTGGCATATCATCAGGTGTAAAGAAGTGATTCTCTTCCCCTATTACATTATCTTCATCATCTGATTCCGGACCAACAAAATTCTGCTGTAAAGGTGTCTTTACCTGCTGTTGTACTGCTGGTTCTTGTGCTCGCTGCTCTCGTTGCTTGATCCTGAATTGTGGTTGCTGCTGACCACAGAAGTTAGGATTTATGATCAGCGGTTCAGGCTTATCAAGTGTTAATCTTTCAATCATCTTTTCCACCTTACAGAGTACTTGATCTGAAGTAGAAGCCTCTTCCTTTATTGCTACTTTCTTTTCTGCTTTCAATCTAGCTCTCTTGTCATTTAAATTAGCTTCAACACTCATTGCAATTTTCTGCATGTCTTCCAAAGTGGCCGGATCTCTTTCTCTTAATTGATAGGCCATGTCTGGATCGAAACCATCCGGAAACTTAAGCAAAGCCGACCTCCTAGATGGCTTTAAATCATCAGGAATTGCATTGTAAACCGCATTGAATTTAATGCAGTAATCTTGGACAGACTCACCAACATTCCACTTGATTTTGGTATATTCAGAAGTGATCTTAAGAGGATCTTTCTTTACTTCCCATCGATCCAAGAATTGTCTCTGAAGCTCAGCCAATGTAGCAACACTTCTAGGTGGAAAAGCTCTGAACCACTTTCTCACTTCACCTCCAAAGGTTTGCACAAATAATCTCATGGACACATTTTCTGCATCAATCTCATGAAGGTCAAAGAAATCTACCATTCTATCCACATGTTGCTGAGCAGGAACACTTTGAGGAGTTCCATCAAATAATGGAATTTTTCTTTGATAATCAGCGGGCATGTTATCCAAGTTTTGAGGCAACACAAGGGGTGCAAATCGGGCAGCCATTGTTCTGGGTGGATTTACAATCAATCTTGGAGATATAGGAGGAGTCGGAGCAGTTGATGTATGAGGTGTATGTGGTGTGGATGGAGGTGAAACTACTGCAGAATGTTGATAAAAAATAGATGGTGGCACGGGAATGGTAGGAATGAAAGGAGGCTCGGTATGAATTTGTGAACCGGAAGTAATTTCGGATGGCCCAAGAGTTTTAGATGCAGACTCTATGAATTCGGGAATGTTTGTTGCCACAATAGAATTCTAAATATTCAAAATGTAACTGTCAATGGATCTATTAGCCTGTTCAATTTCAAAATACTTGATAAACTCTGGATTTATGACAGTAGAATCAATAGCACTTTCTGACTTAGTCTCAAACAACGAAAACTCAAATTGTTCATCAAACTCAAGATCTTCAAGGTACTCAAACACAGCGTTACATGAATGAGATTTAAACAGAGGAATCATAGGACTTTCTCGACGAAGAATTCTTGAAATAAGATTGGGATTTTCATACACAGGAGGTGGATCAGGATCCAGATTTTCTCTAGTATGTCTTCTGGAAGCTAGTGTGTTGAATTATTTTCAAAAATCAAAAGGACAAAACCAACTTGTTCAGCCTATAAAATTCTAAACTCATCATCGAAAGTCTAGAATGATCTGATGTACTGGGGGTAATTTACAAGTCAAGTGTCACGTTTACAAACTAGACCGGAGATTGACTGAAGCAGCGTTTATCTACTTTCGCTAATGCAAAGCAAGAGCGTTTCAAAGGCTACCTAGCATAACTTCAGGCTCTGTCTGTAGCTTATAAAACAAATAACACTAACAAGAAAACCATTTTCTCCCCAGTATGTTCACCACTATGTTATAGCCTAAATCTACCTCAGGCTGAAGAAAGGCAGAGTTCAGGGTAACATCAAACCACGCTCAGTCTGGTAGCTAGCCCTACCAGATCAGGAGAGGGCTCTCTCCGGGTCAATCTCAAAAAATATAATCAATAAGGCTTGAGATGACTTGAAATAAAGGTTGATTTTAGGCTAGGTATATAAGTAAAGGAGTTTGAATTTTATTTTGGGGTTTTTTTGTTGGAATCAAAGGGAAATGCAGTTTTGGGTTCGGGGATGAGGCCTAGTTTTTGCAGAGTTCTGAATGGGGAAAGGAAGGAAATTGTTTTGATGCTTTGGATTGAATGAATGAATAGCTCAGACCAGTGAGGAGCTGAAGAGGGCAAGAGGCTTTCAAGAATCCTCTTCAAACAGATGAAAACATGGAAAATTAAACAAAACTCAAGGCAGAGCAAAGCAATCTAATGAATTCCACCTTTATCACTCATTTGTTTAATTTAAGAATAAAGGAGAAGGGAAATGATACACATAAAACATCAGTGAAATTACAATCATAGAGATAAATACACCATCAAAACATAGAGCCACATGGATCCCAAAGAGTGCTGCAAACCCTGGTCTATTCCTTTGCCAAACTTGCAGAGATGAAATGTACAATGAAGTGCCAAGCAATCCCAAGTGTCCAACCCTGAAAATGACTGAGAAAATATAAGATATAGACAAGCCCAACTCATTCCCATGCCTCTAGGGGTTGAGCTCACCATTCTAGGAGCTGTTTCAACCATATCTAAACTAAGAACTGGAAAATAGGCAATGAAACAACTTGCCTCTATAAGATAGGAAACTGATTCATTCACTTACATTTCACTTTTTGGTGAATGAATCTACTAGGATGAGTAAAAATGTGCCAAAATTACATCAAAGTCATGAAATTAAATCAATTTACATCAAGAGTTACATGAAAAATTCAAACTAGCCAAAACTAGACGAAAATCTGAGTCGCTGAGTGAAAAATAGGCCAAATTTCCCAATGCGCTGCGCCTGAAATCTCTATGCGTAGCGCCACTTTGAGGATGATTTTGAGGGCCTCCCCGAAGTCCAAACTGAGTGTATGATATCTTGTTGGAAAGCTCTGCCTGTCTAATTTCTAACCCAAGTGGAATTTCTAAATTTGGTTTCCATTTTCCCCTTCGAAAAATCAAATCTCCCAACACTGCTTCCTGTGTGTCCAAAAAGTGGCAGAAAGGCCATTTTTGAGGTGTTTTTGACCCTTCAAACAACCAAAAACTTGTCAAAATCCTTAGGTAATGGGTAGGAATGCATAAATTTTGATGAAAAATCCATAAATACAAATTTTTCCTCAAAAGGAGCAGCCAATCATAAGCGCGCGCCAAGTGGCACTACGCGTTGGGCAGGGAAATCTGTTTTAAGGCCAAAAATTTCAAAATTGACAAAAAGTATCCAAAATTTCTTGAAATTTGGGCAGAATGTACACCATTAAGTGATATGCTGGGCCAAAGAAGCTTCGGCCAAAATTTGGAGTCTATCATGCCTTTTACGACACTTTAGTGCCCTTTTTAGTCTTGCTTTCAGGATCCTGATCCTCGCTTTGCAAACATGATTTTGCGCCCAATAACGGTTCTTCATGTGATTGAGCATGTTATTTTCCTTGTTTTCCTTTTCCAACAGCTTCTCCAAATGAATATTGACCCTTTCGAGCCAAGTCTCTCGATCAGCCTCAATCTCCCGCTCAATGGGTGTCATCTCGGTTTGGCTTCTTTGGGCAGCTTGCTGGTTCTCCCGGATGTTTTGCAACTCCATGATTGATTGCTAATCCTCCAACTGTTTGTTTCACTGCTCCAGGTAATTTATGATCCATTGGGCTCTCTGAAATTTGATGGTCAATGTGTCAATCTCTGCCTTCTGCTCCTGAATAGTCTCTCTCAACTTTGATCTTGGAGAGCTCAAATCCTCATCAATAAGTATGAAATCAGTATCTTGGCCTCCTAAAGGCCCCTCATCCCACATGGGCCTCTTCCCTCTATCCTATACCTGTATCTGTACTGCTGATGATGGCAATGAGACCCCTTCCAACCCAGGTGGAGATAGTACTCGCTGGGCTGCTGCAAATAATCCTCTAGTGCCTCTCTAATAAGTGACATATGTCGGCACACTAGTAGTCTCTGCCTTCTGACCTCCATAATGATGTCAAGGTTCACCCGCATCATGGAAAACCTCCAGAGGAACCTGAGGAGCTGTGAAGAAATCATGGGAAATGAAATCCTCCCATGAAATACCCTGCAATCCAAGTTGATGTACAACCACGATCTTGATGAGTGCATAGTGATAAATACTGTTGTACTGCTGCTCGGGAGTTTTCTTCTGCACAAGAGTGGTCATTCTCTCGATATTCCGGCACATAAAATAAGGAATGTTCATCATCCTCACTCTGGTGAAATGCATCAATAACTTGATGTGGTAGGCATAGAGGCGTGAAAACCGACCCAATTGACTATTTGGGAAACTTGGGGTTTGGGAATTTTTTACAAGTGAGATGGGAAAGGGAGAATGAGAGTGAGATGAAATGACTTGGGATTGGGAAATGGGTCTTAGGAGTGAATGACATTTAGATATGTAAGAGGATGGTGTAGTGATGAGATAACAATGATGGGAGATGGGAAAAACAAGGTGGGGAATTGAGTAATTTGGCACAAAACTATTTTTTATAACACCAAATTCAAAACCCTAAGGAAGTAATTCTTAATAAGATGATAGGGTTTGAGTTTTGTGTATCAAATTCTCATAATCAATCATATAACCACACCAATCACGAGTTTATGGGCACTAAAAGATCGCATGAACTTACTTGGAGCGAGAAGGACCGAGTCGATTTGGATTTTTGTGAAGTAATGACAAAAATTTAGCTGTCTGCCCTGTGCGTCACGACCACTGCCCAGTGCGTCGCGCTTCTTCAATGCGCCATGACAGTTCAAAAACACATGGAGGTGAGCGGCCCTATGCGCTGCGACACTTGCCCAGTGTGCCGTGCTCTGCCAATGACACACAGTCTTCGCTCCTCCACGATTTCTTTGCTCCTCCACGATTTTCCTTAGCTCCTTCACGATTTTCCTTAGCTCCTTGCTATCTCTTGGCATGCAAATGGATTGTTGAAACAATGAAAATATCTCTTATGGCAAAGATTTTAATTTTTGCTTCTTGAAAACCCACTTTTGTAATGTTTGAACTTTTTGACACTTTTTAAATAAACTCTGTTTTTCTTCCTTTTGATTTTTTGGACTAATGATGAGCTTCTGTCTCTTTTGCAAGGAGTGGTTGGCATGGAGATTTGGCAAAGGTGACCAGGGTTGCACCTGAAATACTTTACAATTGCAAAAACTTTGAAAATTACATTGCATTTATTACAACAGATGAAATAGATGATTTTTCTTCAAAACATAGTTTTGAAGAAAAATCATTATCAAGCATTATGATGATGAAATTTTTTGCACTGAGACCTTATTTGAGGCTTCCTCATGTGCCTTTTGGCATTAGTAGACACTCTGAAGACCAAATTAACGAAGCCCTAGACCTAATGAGACTAAAAAAACCCTAAAATGACTCTTTGCTAACCAGGAGACCAAAAATGACTGTAAATGATTTTAATGAACAGAATGGACCAGTAGGTACATGAAATGAGGGATATGAGTGACAAGACCCTTCCATCAGACGATCCATGCTCCTAATGGAATGAAGTTGACTGAACTGAATGAGACACCTAAAATGAAATGCAACAAGAGAAATTTGATCTTTGTTGGAGGGATGAAGATACCGACTCTAACAGGGGCCAGGGGGGAGGCATGGACCTTTTAGAGCCCCCCCTGGTGGAGGGTTTCAGCGGCAACGCCCCCGAAGCTAAAAACATATGTAAAATTTCCTTGTAAAATAGTGTAATTTTGTAGTCAATCTGGGCCGTTCATTAGGCAGATGATTTGAAGGTAGAAGTTATGTTTAATTTATGGTTTTTTTCCCTAGAAGACAACCCCTCTATTGTATGAGGGTATTGTATTTTTGTGGTTGTGTATCATGTGTTTATTTTGAGCAAGAAATTGAAAGGGGGACTGTGTGAGAAATAAGAGAAGATTACAACGGATCTGTTGTAGGTTGTGTCTCTTCATTTTGCTAGATAATATAAAGGAAGTTCTAGCTGTTTCCATGGACATAGCCAAAGTTGGGTGAACCACATATATCTGTGTCTCTCTATTTTTATATGTCTTCTGTGTTTTTTTTTCCACATATTCTATGTGTTCCATTGCTCTATAATATGTAATTTTTCTAACAATCACAAAAGTTTCTTTCTCATGAAAAACTCCTATATTTGATGGAACAAATTATGCATTATGGAAATTAAGGATGAATACCTATACTATGTATCTAGGTACTGATAATTGGCTATTTTTTGGGAATGGTTATTAGGTTCCAACAAGTCATCCAACCAATTCAAATGATAAAGAGAACTATTTGAATGATGAAAAAGGAAAAAATTCCATCTTGTGAGGGCTAAAAAATACAAATTTTGTCAAAGTAGTGCACTACAAATTTGTAAAAGAGATTTGGGAAAAAAATTAGAGTAGCTATGAAGGGGATGAGAAGGTGAAAAGAGCCGCAAGCTTCAGACTTATATAGGATAGTTTGAAATTTTGAAGATGGATGAAGATTAAAACATTGCATTGTTATTTCTTCGCGTAGATACGATTATTTGTACTATAAAAGGTCTTGGTGAAACAATTAAGGAATCAATCAGATTATGCACAAAGTATTGATATCTCTTCCTTTAAGATTTAATCCAAAGATCTCAACCTTTGAATAAATGAAATATATTTAGAATATAAGTATGGCTGCTCTACATGGAATCCTCACTGCATATGAAATGAGAATAGAAAAAGAGAAGCCAAGATTAATAGAAGTGACATTCAAAGTAGAAAAGGATACAAATAGACAAAATACCCATGCAATTTCCAACTATGAATTAGATGAAGAAGAAACTCGATTTGTAAGAAAGCTAAAAAGAGGGTTTGGAAAATTCAAATGTAGTATTCCATTAAAATGCCTTGAGTGTGGTAGAATAGGAAATTATCCATCTAAGTGCCCCTATGAAAAATTAAGTGACGGTGATGATAAAAGGAGATATAATGATGAATTCAAAACTCATTATTAGAAAAGGAAATAATATACCAAAAATAATAGTTTCTATTCCAAAATGAATAGTTATTCATATGATGAAAGTGATGAATGTGTGTCTGATGATGAAAGAGGATAATTCATGTTCTTAACTATGAAGAATCAAGATTCTAACTAGAATGATAAAAGAGAAAATACATTTTGAATAAGTTGAAAGGAAGGTAGATATTGAAGGAGAACTTGTAAGTGCCTTAGACCAAATAAAATTTCTAAGGAAAAAGGTGACACAATTGAAAGAAAAACCAATGTAGAAGTATCATAATGAAGATTGTGATCAAGCATTGAACACTCTCCTAACAAATGAACTAGAAGAGATAAAAGAATAAAATAGATACTAATAATTCAACTAAAAAAAAAGAGAAAACATTGTGAGAAGTTAGAAGTTGAAGTTGTTTCCTTAAGAAAGGAACTAAGAAAACAATTGTTCAACTAAACCAAAGTTTAAAATCCGTAAAAGGAACTAAAATGGTAGATCATATGCTTAACTGCCAAATTTCTCCTTTAATCAAGATAGGTCTTCATATTAAACAGAATAATGAGAACTCCAAGGGGCACAAAGACATTAGAAAAGGAATGGAAATAGTAACTTAAGAGATTTGATGATGTAGTCAATAATTCCATCATCAATGAAAGAAACATCAAGAATGGAGTTACAATTAAGAAAAACCATGATCCTATCAACATATTTAGAAATATATTGAGAGGAAAATAGAGACTTGAATATCCCTTCAATGAAAACAACCTCATAAAATATATTTCCTTAAGGAGGTTCTTCTTTTCTAGGTACCAAAATATTTTCTTGGTTTATTTCTATGTTAGTAATAAATTTTTTCATAAGGCAATAAATTGTAGAGATGATCATATGAGAAATAAAAATAAAGTATCTTATGATCCTTTTGAAGGGATGATTATGTGAATAGAAATTCTAGAAGTATAAATGAAAATGCAATTAGAAATTATAACCCATTTGATCCTCTATTATATCAAGATGAATGCTATAAGTGTTGTAACTATGGGAACAAAGCACAATATTGTAGAATAACTTAAGTAGACTAGTGGCTACATTAATGCCATGGAATTTAAAGCGATATATATCGTATCTAGGCATCTTGGTGTTCACCAAGAAAAATATTCATTAAAATACCTATATACAAGATTCAACCTGGTCCACATTCTTATATGCAATACATATCATATTTGGATATCCATATATTCAGTCAAAAAACAAAGAAATATTTTTCTGAATGACTCATATTCTAGATTATTTTTGTGGGTGATAAGTATATAGGTCGTGCCAAATTAACACACAAGTATAGAATGACATAAGGAAATTGGAAGTGATGTGGATGAAAACTAGTAGAATGACACAATTCAATTGGTAGTGACGTGGACGAAAACTGAAGGAAATGGTGATGTGGAAACCTAAGGTGGTGACATGTGGCACTTGATTTTGGCCTTTTTGTACATCCAACTAGATGGTTTGTGGATGACATGTGGCAATAGTAGAACATGACATATCATAGTAAGTTAACATGTCAAATGATATGGTAGGTCTCCATGGACTCTATATTAAGCTTGGAAACATGTTTAGAAGTAATTTGGATATCCTAGTGTCACCAATAGTGGGACCCCTTTAAAATATCTGTATTTTGGATTTATTGGAGCAGTTTATTTAGACCATGGTCATGGTACGATGCCATGGGTGTTTTGTGGTTCACCTCCTAAGCTAAAGGGTCATGAAAAGTTAATTAAGGTAATTCAATTTTCTTGTCCTTCTAATGTATTTAAAGGTGTCAATGTTGGTTAAACCCATGTTTTTTGTGTGGCTCATAGCATTAGCCCTAGAAGGGGCTCCAAGACTCTATGTTAGGCTGAATCATAATTGTATGATGTTTTGGCCTTGATAAAAGTTTTTTTATGTTAATAACTCAATCTAGAAGTTGTAAGGTGGGATATTGATAGTGTGAGAGTGGATATCTAATGTAGAGGGAAAAAATTGAGAAGTTTGTAGTGAGGAGTATAAACAAGTCTAAGAATGAAGCTAGAGGAATCTGTTTAGGGTGTGGGGAGCCTAGATTTGAAACAAAGTGCAACTATTATAGAGACAAAATGTTGTGGCTAGAAAGAGGTGTAATATTTGAAGAACAAGGTGCATAATGAACTATGTGGCATATGAAGCATATTTAATGTTGTCCGAGGTGATTCTGATGAGGAAAGTCTATGGTTAAGTAAAAAATTTCTATCTGAGATGCACATAATAAGGCTAAGTGTTGAAGTGAAAACTAGTGTTGAAAAAAGTGAGAGGAGAAATGTTTAATCTATGTAGTAGATCAATGGTAGAGATGTACAATATAGAGTAGAGAGAAGTGCACAAATTTTTAAAGATTAGAGTTAGTACTGTGTGCATAATTGTGAAGAAAAAAGTATAAGGAGACTTAGAATTATCTGAGATCATAAGGAAATCAAGGGATTGGTGTCTCCTTATTGGTGCTAGAATATTTTAGGTAATAGTACGTTGGTTCCTATAAGAATAATTATTTAAATATTTTTTTTTTGTTTTCTCCCTTAAGTGTTTCCACATACATCTGCCGTTTTCATGTGGTGCTTGTGTAATTGACATTTATCTAGTTTGGATTGTTAATTTGGTCGTTATACTGATTCACCCCCCTCCAAATATAACCATAATTCCAATAGGAGTTTTATTCTATATTGGCTCACGTGCCACAAGTCACATAACTCCATAGAGAGTGTCTATTCCTTTTTATTTGCATCGTTTCCATTAAGAAAAAATAGACCAGAGAAACCTCACCCTCTATCTTGGCTTTCTACTAAAATGATTTGATAGAACATATCTTGTTTTTAATGGTGATTGGTTTGTGTTTGTATTTAAATGTTCTCTAATTTTCACATTTTATCTATTGCATGCATAAGAAAAAATGAGATAATTAATAAATACAGAAATTTAAGGAAAATTATTTCTCATAGTAAAAACTTTAGAATTCATATGATTTTTATCAACTTTGTTGTGATGAACTATCCACTGGAATATCCATGACATTTTACATATCATGTTGGTATTAGAGCAAGTTGATTTGGGTATTTTTTGGGAAGTTGTGGGGGATCATATTGGTTTAAGTAGAACTTCATAAAACACCATCCATGGCTAAAGAATTAGTTGATGATAACCTTCGAGATTAGGCAGAGGAGATGTTTGCACAAATGGAAGTGCAAGTCATAAAAATAAACCATAACGTGAGTGTCCTCATGGAATACCTAACCAATAAAATTATGCTATCTAAAGAAGGAGTTTCCAAAAAAGGTCATATTGGAGGGGAAATTGGGGGGTAAATAAGAACTATACATATACATATATAGTAAACATTAATTAGCCCTACATCACATCAAACATATCATTTTAAATTACGATCCCTTGAAGATGGACTCACTTTGAAGTTCAAAATGTTGGGTTTTTTAAAAATATCACAGGTTTTTCCACATTTCTTTCAAACAGAGTCAAACTGTATGGATTTATTATTTCAAAGAACTAAATAATGGTTCCAGAAAACTTGAAAAAAATAAGAAGATGAGTTTGAGCACCATGAACCATTCATAGTATCTCTTCAATAAGGAAGTAAAGGTGGACATGAAGCCATATCAAAGTGAGATTGATGCTTTGAAATTAAATCAATATTTGTAGAATTTAGAGGTTTACTTTAGTGTTCACCACATTAATGAGGAACAAAAAGTTTCATTTGCTTATTTGAAATTAGAAGGCCATGCTATGACCCGGTGGGAAATCCACCTAGAAACCTTTGAGTAAGTAAGTGGTATGAATTAAAAATGATCACAAAATCCTAATTTTACCCTATCTATTATGTAGAGGACTATTGGATCTAGTGGCATTACTTTAGGTAGAGATAGGGGTGGAGCGTACAAGATTACACAACATAATTTAGGAAGGTGGATAATGCTAAGTATCTCTCCTAAGATCCTAGACACACTCCTTAAGTATTTTGGGGGTCTACACAACCATATTTGAAAGTAAATGATATTTTAAAATCCATAATGATGGATGAGGATTTTTTTTAAGAATAATACCTAGAAAACATATAATAGAAAAATGGGTAGTTAGGTGGTTTAAAGTAGAAGGAGCACAAGGAAGCTTCTAAGGAGGGGAAGAAGATTTAGAAAGGAAAAAGGGATAATAATATTGTAACCACAACGCATTAGTTAAAATACCCTAGAAACCAATGTAACTATTATAAAATTGATGATCACAAAGAGGATAAGTGTTGAAAATTACATCCAAAACTCAACTCAAAAAATAGAAGAAGGGTGACACGAAGAAAAATATCATAGCCATAGATTCAAGAAAATGGGTGGAAAGCACATTGTACATGGATGAGATATTGAAATTCAACAAGAAAATTTCATCACCCACTCCTAGTGCATTAAGCACCTACACTAGGGTGGGGCCCATAGGGCTAAATTTGGTGCATGTCTATTTTAGTTATCCCTTAATTAAGATGGACAATAAAATGTAATCTAGTCTCAAAATAACTTGTAATAGTTAATTGAATGTGATAAACTCAGTTAGCTCATGAATTTCGAGTTAGAGGTAGTTGGTGAGGCATTTAGAGTAATTCTAGTTGTAATAGAGTTCGAAGTGCAGTGGTGCATTAGTTAATGCAGGTTGTAATCAATTTAACTCAGTTAAGTGAGTTAAAATCAGTTGTGCTAGTTGTAACTGTTAGATACACTAGTGAGAGATAAAGTGAATTAAATATTAATTAATTCACAATCAGTGATCTCATATGCAACTGAGGATTTACTATTATTAGCTGTATGCATGTCAGATCCAGTGGAGACCCAGTTGAGATCTAGGTGAAAGGGAATTTGACTATTAGTTGTAGGATTATTGGGTTGAATACATGCAACCAAACACCTATTGGAGTACCCATGAGTCTTGCACAGTCAAGGAAGGACACAATTACTATTCTTTAGGGATTTCATTCATCAGGGATTGTATAAGTAAGGCAGGCTGTCTGGAGGCAGTAAATTGGCTAAGTATTGGTCAGTTTTATGTGTGACAGTGTGAGACAATTATCTGAGTACATGAGGGCTCTTGTGAGAATATTTGTATGTTATTGTTTCATGATTCCATGTTGAATATACAATAGAGGATAGTGGGGTTTTGAGCAGAAAGCTTTCCCTAGGAAATTATTTGTGTTGTGGCTTGATTGATTATTCTTTGCTTCATGTGATTGGCGATTATGTTTTTAATTCCACAATTGATTTGTAGAAGAGATTTAGTATTTAACTCTATTACATTGTTAGATCAGATTGAATCCATGATATACATGCTTATTGTATAATTTCTACATGAGATGATTGTTTTTGCATCAGTATAGAAGGGGGTGAATCTTAGTAGCCTTCAACAACATAATGAGAATGATATGACCAAAATATTCCATATAAAGATACATGTTAGGATGATGAAAAATGATGGTCTATTCGACTATGTATCACAAGAAATTATTATTGATATAGAGCTAGTAAACAAATTGGGAGTGCAAATTCAAGATTATCTTAGCCCAAATCCATTGAGATGGGAATAAATGAAGGTAATAAAATAGTTTAAAATAAAATTTTCTATCGGTGTTGAATTTATTGATGAAGTAGAAATATATGTAGTTCCATGTGATGCATGTAGGCTTGTGTTTGGGAGTCCCTATATGTACATGTGGGATGCAATATTCATGTAGATATCCAACTAATGCCACCTCATCAAGTATGGAAAATCCTTCATCATCAACATGCACAAGGGAAAGTATAAATTTTCACTGGTAAGTTCCAATGAAGCCAATAAACTAATTAGTTCTAGCAAGAAGTATGTTTTATTGTTTTTAAGAGAAAAAAATATATATAAAAGAGTCAATTATAGAAAAGGAATCCTTGGAGGGGTGAAATAAGGAAAATATACAAAAAATGGAAGAGTTTATATAGCCATACAGGGGAGTGCTCCATGATCCTAAATGGATACCACCCAAGAGAGAAGTGTAGCACAAGATCCAATTTTTACCGGACACCCCCTTACCAAATATTGGGCTATGTAGACAATTTGTTTTAGAGTGAAGTAAAGTGAAGAATTAGATTTAGTAACTAATAGTATAGGGTTTATTCAACCAATTACCAACCATGTGGGTCACCCATCATAATTGTGCCTAAGAAATATGAGACTTGGTAAATGTGCATATATTATAGGGCATTAAACAAAATTAATCTCAATAATAGGTACCCCCTTCCTAAGATTGATGAATTATTTTATTATGTTTAGCAAGAAAAATATTTCACTAATACATATCTAAAATTACGGTATTACTAGGTTCAAGTCAAATAAGAAGATATCATTCAAAACTAGACAAGGTTGGTTAGTCATTCCATTTGATTTGTACAATGCACCAATGATGTTCATGAGATTAATGAATGATATATTGCACCCATATTTAGATTAATGTGTGACCATTTATTTATATTATACACTAGTATATGGTTCCACCTAGGAGGATTACATCTCACATTTGAGGTAGGCACTAGAGACATTATAGAAGAACCAACTACTGGAAAATATCAAGAAGTGTGACTTTGCACAAGAGCCTTTAGTGTGCCTACGCTATGTGATTGATGGAGGGGAGCTCAAGATATATCCTACCAATATGGAATCCATCATGAAATGATTGATGCCTACAAATATTTATAAGGTAGGAGTTTCATTGGGGTAGTACTCGAGAAAATCTGTAGCTTCACTTTCAATAGTAGTCGTACCACTCCACACCATAATAGTGAGTGGCAAGAGTTCCAATGGGGAAATATCAACATAATGATTTTTAGGAAATGAATAATAAAATAATTCGAAGTGGAGACAAATGTGAGTCGGTATGTTATGGGAGCAACCTTGATTCACGGAAAGAGGCCTACATGCTACCACTCAAAATTTTTTTATGGGGTGGTTCTCAAATACCCTACCTATGACATGGAGATATATGCTTCAATGGTACAAGATATTTAAAAATATAAACACTATTTGGTGGGAAATGAGACAATTATCTACACAAATCCCTAGTCACTACAATACTTGTAGACCCAAAGTAATTTTACAATAGACTTGACATTACAAGTGTATGGGATACTTATAATATTTTCATTTAGTGATCAGATACAAGAAGGGTAACACAAACAAGTTAGATGACTTGCCTTCAAGGCCATTTACTTAAAAAATTACAACTTTGGGAACTCTGATGCACATGGAGCCTTCCATCATTGATGCATAAAAACTGGTATATACATAGGATGAGAACTTTAACGAGGTGTTTTAGTAATTGAAGTGCAAAGTCATGCAACTAACAAATATAACATATTTGACCATCATTTGTAGAATGGGTTACTCTACAAGTTATATAAGCTACGTATTATTAAAGTTGAGAGACTATAACTAATTAGAGAGGCTCACACCTCCAAGTTTGTAGGGAATTTTGGTGTCTGGGAGATAGCTTCCAATTTGTATAGGTACGTGTATTGGGCCAAAATGTAAGAAAATTTAGCTAAGTTCATAAGAGTACGTATGATTTGTTGTACCAACAAACCTAGTAATAGGAAACATGGTTTATACCATCCCTTTCTTACACCCACTCATCCTTGGTAAATAATTTCCATGTACTTTGTGGGACATGTACTTTGTGGGAGGTTTACCAAAAATCAGGAAGGGGCATGACTACTTGTTCATGATGGTTGAAAGGTTTAGAAATATGTGAATTCTCATGCCATGTAAAAATACCATTAGCAGTAAAGAAGTGATAAATTATTCTTTGAATAGGATTGGGTGCACTTTGGGATACCAAGGAACATCATTTCGGATAGGGACACTAGATTTATTAGTGCATTTTGGACTAAATTGTGGGAGACGATGGATACAAAGTTGCCAATAGGTACAAAACATCTCATCTATATATAGATTGGAAAAAAAAGGTATTTAAGAGGATTTTGGTGCATATTTTGAGGGGTTACAATCAAAATCATATGAAGAAATGGGATGAAAATATAGTATATATACAACACTTATAATAGATAATTCCACACATCTACTAGTAAGTTCCCATTTGAGAATTGTTTTGGATATATTACACCTTCAACTTTGGATATTTCATATTGATTACCAGGAGGAGTGATGGAAGGTCTCGTATGAGATGCTTTAAGTGTAGAGAAATTTGTTGAGAATACCAGACATATAGATTTAAATTTACAAGAGACACTAAATAAGTCATAGGAAAATTATAAGATAAAGCATGATCAACAATGAATAGAGAGGTTATCGAGAGCGAGAGATAGAGTATGTCCATAGTTGAACAAGGAGAGTCTATAGGGTCCTAGTAAGAAAATAAAGGTTCCATGATATGGTACATTTGAGTTACTAGAAAATGAGGGAGATAATTCCTATAGACTCAGTCCACCCCCATAGATGCACATTTATTCAATGGTGAATGTAGAAAATATGAAACTCTATGAGCCTTCCATGTTGGATTAGGAAGAGGAGCAGGTCCTACCTTCCATAGAAGAAATAACACCAGATGCTTAGGGAGATCAAATAGAGGATACAATTTTTCAAAATAAGTATAGAAGTACAATATAAGGGTAGCATGACATTTGGAATATTGTGTTAAAAGAACCACTTCTAGGCAATGCTAAATGATATTCTAGGGAGAAGGTAGAGGGAAATTTTCGTCACCTCATTTAGTAAAATATTTTTGTGACCAAAATCATCCAAACATGGGGAGGTATGATCTAAATTGGTTCATTATATTATTTTTCATCCATATCAATGCTTTCAAGGTAACAAGGATGTATAAATCAAGGTAACAAAACACTATAAAATAAAATTGGCTATCAATGTTGAATTTTTTGATGAAGTAGAATTGAATATATTTCCACTTGATGTATGAGGGGTTGTGTCTGGGAGTCCATATATGTACATGTGGGATTTAATATTCATGTGGAGAGCCAACTATTACAATCTCATTAAGGAAGAAATGTTCTTCATCATCAACATGCACTAGACCAAGTCTAAAATTTCATTGGTAATACCAACCAAACCATGAAACTAATTAATTCAAGCAAGAAATATGTTTTACTATTATTAATAGAGAATTGGTTTGTAGAAGGGTTGATGAGAGAAAAGTCATACCTAAAACAATGTATTAAGGAACAAACACAATAAATATAAGAGTTTTTACAGGAATATAAGGGAGTGTTCCAAGACCCTAAAGGGCTACAACCTAAGAGGGAAGTGGAGTGTAAGATCCCTTGCCGAATATTGGGTTTTACAGATAGTATGTTTTAGAAGCAATTAAAGTGAAGAAAAATTTGTAGCAATTTTTAGGGCACAATCTTATTCATCCAAGTACCTCACCATGTGGGTCACCTATCATAATTATTCTTAAGAAGGATGTAGCTTGTTGAATGTGGGTGATGCCAAGGAATTAAACAAAACTATGTTCAATAATAGGTACCCTCTCTGTAGGATTCATAACTTGTTGGATTAGCTGTAACAAGAAAAATATTTCATCAAGATGGATTTAAAATAAGGGTATTATCAAGTTTGATTCAAAGGAGAAGATACATGGGATACCACATTTAAAACTATACAATACTTGTATGAGTGATTATTCATTCCATTTGGTCTATGAAATGCATCAACAACATTAATGAGATTAATGAATTCTATTTGTGCCCATATTTATATTCATTTTTTACTATTTATTTAGATGATATATTGGTATACAAGGCTACCTCAGATGAGAAAATCTCACATTTGATGCATGTGTTAGTGTTAGATCCCTATAATACTAGCGTAGCCCCTTATTTTTATTTTAGTGTATCCCTACATATTGCTATTGTTGTGCCCATTTAGTCCCCATATTGTTATTATTTTTCCCCACAAAATCCCATATTGTTATTATTGTGCCCCATAGAAGCCCACTATTGTTATTTCTGTGCCCTTACATTATTATTGTTATGTAGGCTTTGATTATATTGTGACCCCTTATACTCCTCTATATAGAAAGTAGGTTTTGTAATTTGTATCCAAGAATTTTTCATTTATGTAATGAAAAGGATGTTTCCTCCTCGAAGTGTATAATTTATAAGTCGCTGATGATATATTGGTATACAAGGCTACCTCAGATGAGAAAATCTCACATTTGATGCATGTGTTAGTGTTAGATCCCTATAATACTAGCGTAGCCCCTTATTTTTATTTTAGTGTATCCCTACATATTGCTATTGTTGTGCCCATTTAGTCCCCATATTGTTATTATTTTTCCCCACAAAATCCCATATTGTTATTATTGTGCCCCATAGAAGCCCACTATTGTTATTTCTGTGCCCTTACATTATTATTGTTATGTAGGCTTTGATTATATTGTGACCCCTTATACTCCTCTATATAGAAAGTAGGTTTTGTAATTTGTATCCAAGAATTTTTCATTTATGTAATGAAAAGGATGTTTCCTCCTCGAAGTGTATAATTTATAAGTCGTTGATCTATATTTTCTTCTATTTTTTGAGCTAGTTGCATAACATTTGGTATCAGAGCTTTGGATTCTATGGTTTTGCTTATTGAAACAGGTCATCTTGGAATTTTAGCAATAACGTTTTTCTACGAATCTTCACAAGCTGAAATTTCAACCACGTGGAGTTGAAATCTTGGTGTACTTTGTGCCAAAATTTCAGTTCTTGGTTCGCTATATTTTCAGATATATGATTTGACGAAGTTAGGGTTTTTGCAGGCTCAAGAATTCAGTCTCAAACAGGTGACCAAGGGGCAATTGTCATAACTTTCATTTTAGGAATCAGATTTGACTTATGTAAAATGTAATAGAAAGTGCACATACTTTAGTTTCGCGTGTATCAATTTTAGAGTGGAAGGTCGAAACAATGACACATGGCACGTCGTACAAGTTTTCTCTACTGAACCATTCCATAATTATGTCATTGTGGGAGATCGGGCATAACTTTAACTTGAAGAATCCAAATTAGGCCCAACCCATGACATTAGAAAGAAGAATCAGAGGGTGACTATAGGACCAAAGTTCAAATCTTAGGGATCCGAAATGAAAAAGATACAACATATTGAATATAGAGCTCCTACAAAGCAAGGAAAAAGCAAGAAAATAGAAACACTTAGTAAGAAACCAGAAAAATCTAGTATGACACATGAAGAAGAGTAAGAAATGTAACATGATATATCAAAATTACGAGACCAAGTGAAACAAATTTTTCTCTCGCAAAGAGTAACCAAAAATGAAATGGAAGCCAAGATGGATGGTTTAAATAATGTTTTAAAAACATACATGGAAGGTTTAAAGATTGCTTTAAAATCAGACATAGAATGTTTGAAGAATGGTTTAAAAGCAGACATGAAAGGTTTGACGAAGTTGCTACAAGAAATTATTCCTAATGGCAAAAAGGTATTAGATGAAACTCATGATGAGAACACAATAAATGTTAATCATGATTTCATAGAATATAATGTTTGATTGAAGAGGCACCATATTCCAAAGATTGATATGAGGAGGTTTGATGGCAAGGATCTAGTAACATGGATACTACATATGAAGCAATATTTTGATCTCCATAATGTGAAACACACACAAAAGGTACACATTGCAACTTTATATTTATAACCCAACCAGTTTGTATGGTATTAATGGATTTTCTCTCGTAAACCACTTGTCGCTTGGTCAATTTTTACGGAGGAAATGATAGCACATTATGAAGACACAAAGAGAAACACCTTCTTTAGCCAATTGATAAATCTAAAACAAAAGGGTTCAATGGCGGAGCACATTAAGGAATTCCAAAAATTGAATATAAGGGTAAATGATATTCCAGAGGAGCATAGGATTGATGTATTCATAGGTACTTTATAGGATAACATCCAAAATGAGGTTCATCTTTGGGAACTTGATTCATTGGAGAAGGAATTCATGTTGGCAAGAAAATTGAAAGCAAAATTATGGAAACAAGCTTACTACTCACATCTATAAAGATGGAAGTGTTGCTGCTCCTATCATTCCACAACCTACAAGGTTGACACCACAACAATTGGAAGAAAAAATAGCAAAAGGGATTTATTATAGTTGTGATAACAAATACACTAAAGGTCATAACTGTGCTGAGAAGAAATTAGTTTACATAGATTGTGAAGAGGAGGAATAAAATAAACAAGAAAATTTAAAAGAAGAGGATATACACCAGGAACTGACCTTAGAGAAAGAAGAAATGAATATGACCATATCTTGTAATGCATTGGCAGGAATTACCACTCCTAAAACTCTCAAGATAAAAGGACATATCAAGAAGAAAACGGTAATCGTGTTGATTGATTCAGGTAGTACCCATGATTTTATTCATTGTAAGATAGCCAAGGAATTGAATTGCTTCCTATATCCAACACCAGAGTGTTAAGTGATGGTTTCAAATGGAGGAGCTATAAATTTCTCTAGAAAGTGACATAATATCAAGCTAACCATGGGGGAATATGTATTAAATAGCCCAATTCTTTCCATTCCAATGGGTGATGCTGGTGATGTACTAGGAGTTCAATGGTTACAATATTTGGGTATTGTTTAGCCAATTTAATTATCTCAAATTTCTATCATAAATTATCGACCAGAGTAGGTAATCTTGTGAAGTGAAAATGAACCATATATGCTAGAAGCCTTTCTTGCTTAATTTATTTTGGTGATTTTATATGTGAAGGTTGTTTTTGAAATGTTTTTATTTCAGATGTTCCTAAATGAATTTAAGAGACTAGATTATCAAAAATAAATTTAAATCCAAATTTAACTAAGTCCTAGAAATTGAAATGAAAAATCTTGTTAGTAGCTAAGAATTAATTTTGAGAAGAACTAAAATTCTAAAACCAAAAATAAATTCTAATATTTATATTTTGTGAATTAAACTTAACTCAAAGAATTACTAAAAACTATTTTATGTTTAGAAAAGAAATCAATGTTTTATGGAGTAAAACTAATTGAGATCACAAGATAGAATTGATTTAAAACTTAGAAAAGAAATCTTCTATTACTACTTCAAATATGTCTCACAAGAACTAATCTATGATAAAATTCTACTGCATAAAAAGAAACTAGTTTAATCCTTGGTAAACTTAATCAATGATAAACTGATCTATGCTAAGATCTTATGATAAGTTATCTCCGCGTTTTAACCATCTAGGAAATGAATCTATTTAAATGAGAGAAACAGAGCATCTACTCTAACATGATGACATTCCGGAAATGATGATAAAAAGTAAACGAAATAACGATGATAATCTAACATCGACACTGTTAAAATATATAAATAATTGCGATGAAAACAAGAATGAAAGCAAAGCATGTATCTATGCTACGACACTCTGTAAACGCATATGAATTAAGCTATGAAATAACATTTAAATTCAATAAAGAAAATGAAATGAAACCTCTTTTGTTGCAGGGGCCCTCCACAACAGATGGCTTGAATCTACTCTTTACTAACTTTTCATTAGTACTCGAGAACACTTCTTCATTCAATTAAGGAATAAAACATAGTTTTAAAGATATCACAATCTAGCAATAATTTGTACTATTTACACAATTACTCAGCCTAATATTTATAAAAGACTATAATTAAATGTTTTGAGGATTTTAAGCCTTCTAAGACTAAGTAAATTCTATCTTAAATTCTAAACAGAAATGATAATTTCGCTGCTTCATGATTTTCTACGTGGCAAAGCAAATCGTGAAGCCTCACACTTCCTCGCTCGCTTTTTCCAGCTTCTGGTAGACCGTTCCTTTGACCACATTTATGGCGATTTCATGCTTTTATTTTTAAAGGATGGATAGGATAGGATCCATGACCATATCATTTTTCAACTGCCCATATGTTTATCTACTCCATTAATTCCTCAAAACCTTTCGAACCATGGGTGGCTACAGAAACAGAGTTTGGTTGTAGAATTGTATTGATTCCGTAGTTAAACAAAAATTTCATTCTAATAATAAGGAACAATTGAAAATATGAAAAATATATCATTAGGATACCTTACCAAGTCAAAATGTGAATTTCAACACTTGTTTGAGCTTATGGTGTTGTAAAAAAGAAGGAGAGATAGTGAAAAGGTGTGTCAAAATTGAGGCAGTCTTGAGGCTCTACAGGTACGACAAATTTTAATTTTCAGGAAATTTTTTTGAATTTATTTTGGGAAGGAAAGGAAGTTGAATTAAGGGGTATCACAGGGAAACAAGGAAATATAATCAGATCTAATGGCATGGAAAATCTTCTAAATAATGAACAATTAATTGCACAATTATGCTCACTAGAGTTTCAAACATTGAAATCATCTTTAAGAGAAAATTATAAGGTTCAAGCAGTGGAATATTACATCGAAAATCTAAAAAACATTCTCCAAATCTTAAAGGATAACTTAAATTTGGCGCAAAATCAAATGAAAAAATAGACAAATCAACATCGCAACAAAAGAAGTTTTGATGTAGGCGACTAACTATTTTTACGGCTACAACCATACAAAAAAAATGTCGCTCAAGTAAGCTAAGAAGGATAATAAATTAACGCCAAAGTACTATGGTCCTTACAAGTTGTTGCAAAATATTGTTACTATGGAATAAAAATTAGAGCTTCCTGCATCTTACTGAGTGCACAAAATTTTCCATGTTTCATGCTTAAAGAAGGTTATAGGTGACAAACTCCAAGTTCAAACAATATTTCTAGAACTTGACGAGGAAGGAAAAATCATATTGGAACTTGAAGCAGTCATGGAAATAAGAAATCGACAGCTACAAAATCGATCAATTTTAGAGTATATCATCAAGTGGAAGAACTTACCTGTTGAAGATTCAACATGGGAAGATAACAATTTTATACAAAAGCATCCAAAACTACTCAAGCATTGAGGAAGGTAATTTTTTGAAGGAGAGGGGCATGTTAGGTCCCTATAATAATTTTTTTTTTTCTAATTAAGCTTAAAATATATTAATAAAACATATGATACATGGAGGCACCGACCTCTGTGGAACTAGCCTGTTTCAGTGGCATTTCGTCTTAAAACAACCAAAAAGGAGCTGCCCGTGTAGGGAAACCAGCCCAAAATGAGTTTGGAGTGCTGCCTCTAAAGAGGAAACCAACACTATACAAAATTGAGCAAATGTACCAAGCATGATAGCAAACATAAATAAAAAGTAAAAGACTAGTATCCATAAGCATAGGAAGACCTGAAAAACTATGTGTTATGATAATCTGGAGGCGGTTCTTCGACGATAAGGCATCTGTATTCATCCTCTTCTGCAGGAGGGTGACCTGGAGCCATCTGCTGCTGCGTAACTCCGACCTTGCCTTTGTCTCCATCCTGCTTGTTCCACTATTTGTAGTAGTCCGAGCTGCTGCCGCTATTCGAATCTGGATTGTTCGCAGCCAAAGCCTAATGAGTTTTCAACGAACTAGAGGGGCCTGAGTCACTGCAGGGGTGCTTGGGATGGATGGGGGAGGGACAAAAGGGTTCGTTGCTAGCCACCTCACAAAAATAAATGGATATGGTAGCAACAACAAGAGGGAAATTAGAGGAGCATTGGAATTGAAATTGAGTGGTGGTGTGAGACTGCGCAGAGGCAGGGGGAGACGAGCGAGGTGGAGAATGCATCAGAGGAACCGAGGGGGGAGGCTGAGCAGCGGAGCCAAGCAAATGACCTCTTCCACTACGTGTATCAGGGTATCTTCCCTAGGAATGCTCCAGAGAAGAGGCTGAAGAGCTGGGACAGGAGGAGGAAGGCGCGCGAGAGACACGACCTCTACTGCTCCCTCACCGAAAACGCATATGGTGCATGAGGCGAGGCATTCTAGTGCAATGGGGGTGGTGAAAATGCAGAGCAAGGGAGGAGGCAGGGTCAACAGGTAGAAGTTGAGGAGCGGGAGCGAAATTGAAGCCGAAAGAAGCCGAAAGGCGAAATTGAAAGTGAGGACTCTGAGAGAAATGGTACCCTGGAAGGAATTTAATGCAACCACCGAGATTGTAATGCTTTCCACTCGCTGTGCTGAAAAAAGGCTCAGCCGCCATTGAAGAGCAGTGGCACCGCAAGGATGAGAGGGATTCTACATAGAAAAGGCAAGCAGGGGTTGGAAATTCGCAGAAGGACGAGAAGCTGAACCTGAGAGCCGAAGGAAACAACCAGAGGCAGAGCTAGAGGGCCGAGGGGAATTGCCATTTGCGCGCACAGGAGGCTTCATTATCTTGTGGAGGAAGCTACCTTGTTCGATGTAGTGGAGTAAATGTTGCTTGGGGTGGAATCCAAGCAGCATTAATGGTGGTGAATGTCAAGGAGTGAGCTTGTGGGCAGCGATGTGACCCTGCCACGCGCCATCCCGCAGAATAATCTCTGTATTATCCCTCTTAAACACTCGCATCCAGGGGTTGATTATCTTCGTGCACCAGATTAGTGCATTCCTGTATGAGTGTGCTATCATTGAGAATGGAGAGGGATCCCACCATGAGAATGTGAGAGCTGGTCACTCCTTTGTTTGCCAAAATATCTGCAACTTTGTTGCCGGTTCTCTTGACATGCTTAAAGGATATTTCTCGGTGTTGTTGCAGCCAGTTTGCTATCAGATCCAATCTTGCCATAAGTTTCCAACTGTTGGCAACTTTTGAATATGTAGTTCCCATCAGAAGTTGATTTACCATGTTGATTAGAATTTGGGAGTCACCTTCTACTTCAACTGGGAAGTAATTGTGGAACTGTGCAAGACATAGCCCTTGCCATAAGCCTTCCAGTTCCATGGAGTTGTTGGTGTCCCAACCTATGGATCCAAAGAAGATCAACAAAGGAGTTCCTTTGTGATCCTTGAAGATTCCCCCATAGCCAGCTTCTCCTGTATTTCCCTTTGATGTGCCATCAAATTTCAAATTCAATAGACCAGTGGGTGGAGGATTCCAATGGCTTGGAGCGCTCACCTGCCTGTGGGGACAAGCTAGAAGAGGACAAGGAGGGAGCTTGAGTTGCCAGTTTTCCCATATGGCTCTTTTCGATGCTTTGGTGGGGAGATCTTCTTGTTGCCAGTGCTGGAGAGCTAGAGTTTCCTGTAAGTATCCTTGGAGAATGTTCCATAGAACTTCTAGAGGAGTGCTTTGATCTTTGAAAATTTGCTTGTTCCTTTCTTTCCAGAGTGTCCAAAGAGTGAAACCAGGGATGAGCCTCCACAAGGTGTTGAGTAGGTTGTTGCTGTAAGGAATGTAGGGCCAATTACGAATGATGGAGTTTAGGTCCCCTGGTTGTCGGCAGTCCCTTCTACATCTGAAGATAATTTTCTCCCAGAGAAAGGTAGCTAGTGGACATGTAACCATTAAGTGCTGAATGGTTTCTTCATGGTCAGTGCAGTTGGGACATTTGGACAGACCTGTGAAGCCCCGTTTAATGAAATTATCCCATGTTAGAATTATTTTGTGACATAGAAGCCACATGAAGGTCAAGACTTTGGGCCAAAAATTCGGAGACCAGAGATTATCTCAAATTGAGTCGATGGGCTCTTGGTTGTGGGTTAAGATTGTGTACGCCTCTTGGGTTCTGAATTTGCCCCTGGGCTTGTAACCCCATTTGAGGAGATATTTTTCCTCCGAGAATCTGATCATCCTGCAATTGAGTTCCTGATCAAGGGCGCCGTGGGAGTTCTCTTGTTGCTTATTCAAGAAGAGGGAGGCTAATTTCCAGAGCCTAAATCCCTGGTTGAGGCCTGCTTTCCAGTAGTGATGAACGCGGGCTTATAATATGTTGATCTCTTTTGGAAGGAGCTGTGGAACAATAGTGCTGACGAGTTTGGGGCATTGTTGCCATGAGTTTGTCCAGAAGCGAGCGGTACTTTCATTACGAACTTCCCAGAAGCTATGTTCTTGGATCAGCTGGCGGTGTTGTTTGGCAGCGTTCCAGATCTGTGAGCCTGCCTCCACTATTTTCATACGGATGAGGTCTTCGGTTGGTCTATTATTGGCATATTTGGTTGTCCATGAAAGGGCCCATGGAGTGTGTGGTGCTGATAACCACTACCACCAAATCTTTGCTCCCATAACTGCATTGTTGTGATGAGGATCCTAGAGTCCAAGTCCTCCAACCTTTTTAGGCTTGCAGACTGTCGTCCATTTCACCAGTGCCCATTTTCTGTTCGGCCTTGAGGAGCCCCAGATAAAATTGCGTTGTAGAGTTTTAATTTGCTTAAGGACCCACTTTGGGGCTGCCAGGACTGAAATTAAATATAATGGCATAGATTGTAGAACAGACTTGATAAGTGTGAGACGAATGGCTAGATTGAGGGATCAGAAGGTCCAGGAGGAGAGCCTAGCTTCCAATTTTTCAAGAAGAGAATGGATGAAGTGATCAGAGGGGTGCCCAGATACTTGGCAGGGAGATGAGCAATGTAGAACCTAAGGATTCTGGCTATGCGATTTTGGGTGAAGATTGAAGTATTGAAAAAGAAGATTTGAGATTTGGAAGCATTGACAGAGGTACCAGAGGCCTCCGATAAAGTGTCAAGGATGGCTTATAAGGTAGAGGCCTCTTGAATTGAGGGGTGGCCAGAAAGCATATTGTCATCAACAAACTGTTGATGGGTGGTGGCTGGAGTGCCGTGAACATAGATTCCCCACAGACTCTGGGATTGGATAGTGTGCTTAATAAGATGGCTCAGACCTTCCGCCATGAGAACAAAAAGGAAGGGGGAAAGAGGATCGCCTTGGAAAATGCCTCGGGATGGGGAGAAGGGGCGAGAAGGGATGCCATTAACCAAGATGGAGAAGAAGGAGGATGAGATAAGACTCATAACCCATCTGATCCAAGTATGACTGAAACCATAAGCTACAAGCATTTGCTGAATATAGCTCCAGCTGAGTTTGTCAAAAGCTTTTGATAAGTCTATTTTCAGAAGCATACCTGCCTGTTTGGTTTTCTTCAGGGAGTGGATGATCTCATGTGTGAGGATAATTCTGTCAAGAATCTGGCGACCTTCCACATAACCCATTTGTTCCAGAGAGATGAGCAGCGGCAACAGCGGCTTCAGTCTATTGGCAATCACCTTGGATATTATTTTGTGGATGACGTTACAGAGAGTAATTGGTCTAAACTTTTCAGGAGTAGAATCTTGGTCTTCTTTAGGGATGAGTGCGATGAAAGTGGCATGTAGAAATTTGCTGAATAATGATTAATTATCCACCGAGACTATCCTGATCACATACAATTCGAATTTATATGCAACACATAATCTCTTCCACTCAACTCAGATCATCAAACATGCAGAAATAAAATCAAGCGATAACACATCAAATAATCATACACATTAACACAGTATGTATGGGGAAAGCTTATAGCTGAAAACCCCGCGCTATTGTGTATATTATAATGGAGAAATCAAGTAACAAACTCAGTACAATAATCCTCACAAGTACTCAGTACTTTCTCATACAGTTACTCACAATCTAGCTCAGTTTTGAACAGGTTACTGGTTCAAAACTCACCGCCAATTGCCTTGCCTCTATTTCGTGTTTCAATGCTATGGGATGGCCTCTTTATATAGATAAACCACCAGCCTCAACTGCGCAATCCTCATGGGCTTACTCCACCTATCTGTGTGTTGCAAATAGCAACAATATAGTCACAACTGATAGCTAACTCCACCCTTTCATCTACCTCTTTCACCGGTCTCCACTGAACTGATCATGCACTGTAGTGAACTGATGTGTTCTTGAGTTGAATAATGAGTTACTAATTAATGAATTAAATAATATTTAATTCACTCCACTCATAACTAATTGATTAGCTAGTTAAACTAATCTCAACTAGTTCAACTAAAATAAACAGAACACAACTCCACTATCCGTCTCATTAACTCCTCCAAACTTCTGCCACTGAAGTCCAACTGAAGTCAACCATGCATGATGCCATCAAACCCTTGGGAACCACGTGATTCCTCTGTCAGATGCATGAGCCACTTCTGTAGCTCGAACCGAAGTGCTCCAAGAGAGTAAACTGCTGTTTATAGTCTAAATATTATTAAGGGTAAATAATATTTGACTTCCCTGTTTTAAGGAGAGGCAGTCTAAAAATAGACTTCGACCTCTTTGACCTCAAAAATAGAGTCTCATCTATTTTTACCAACATGACACATACTTCAAGAATCTCAAACTGGAATTCCCGAACCATGCTCCATATGTCTAAAAATAGACATAGTCTAAAAATAGATTTTGCGCCAGAATTTGCCTGCGGGCCCACTTAGTGAAGGCGACTTCATTTCACTAAGCTCCATCATCTTGCTGCATTTTCAACATGGCATTGAGAGGGGGAAGAAGCCAGTGCATGGTGCATGATTCTTCAACCAGTTTCCAGACGTCATTCTTTATGAGGTCCTAGAAATGATGAAAGAAATTGGATGTAAAACCGTCTGGACCTGGTGCTTTGCCTTCTTTACATTGGGCAACAACTTGTTCAACTTCCTGAAGAGAGACAGAGCGAAGTAGCATTTGATTATGATCTTCGTTGATGAGTTTGGGAATGTGTTGCAGAACTTTGGTTATTGTTGTTTGTCTGTTTTCTTGATTCTCTTGTAGCACCGATTGAAAGTGGGTTAAGAGTTCTTTTTCAATGTCCTGATGCTCTTCCAATATTTCCCCATTCTGGCCTTGGAGAAGGCTGATCTTGTTGTGCATTCTTCTCTAAATGGTGGAGTGGTGAAAGAACTTGGTGTTCCTTTCCCCTTCTTTCAACCACCTTATTCTAGATTTTTTCCTCCATAGTATCTCTTCTCGTTGTCGTGTTTCATCCAGTTGTTTGAGTAAAGTCTGTTCCTGTAAGGCCAGAGTCTTGGTACGTCCTTCTTTGATGATGCGTTGTTGGAGCTCCACCATGTTTCTCTCTAGGACATTTTGTTGTTGAAATATGTTCCCAAAGGTGGAATGGTTCCATCTTTTGATATGGGTTTTGAGATCCTTGAGATGTTGCTGGAATTGATACATCTTGGATCCTGAAGGTGGAGTAAAAGTCTACCATGCCTTGGTGACCATCTCCTTGAAGTTTGGGTGAGTGAGCCAAAAGGCTTCAAAACGGAGGGTCTTTTGGTGGTATCTCCAGGCCTTGTCCATTGAAGGGATATGGGCCAGTGGTCAGAACCCGAGAGAGGCAGGATAGAGGCTTGTATGTCCCCTCCAACGTGGATGGAATTATCTGAAGGAAGAAAGCGGTCCAACTTAGAGGCGATTTGTTGTGAGCCAGAGCGTCTGTTGTTCCAGGTGTGAATGCCATTGGAGAAAGGTAGATCTATGAACCAATTTTTTTGGATGAAGTTTTTAAAGTGAATACAATCCGGATCTAATTTGGCACGTCCTCCTCTTTTCTCTTCATAATTGGTGATCATGTTGAAGTCCCCTTCGGTGATCCATAGAGGATGAGTCCTGTTGGTGTTGAGCACTTCCATCGTGTTGAGTAGAGCTATTTTCCTCATGGGGTCTTGAGGAAAGTAGACATTGGTAAGGTGCCCATGTATGTTAGTCCCTATGATGTGGAATGTAGCCTGGATTAAATTATGTGCTGCATGAGCATCCGTGATTGAGACTGCCTATAGATTCCATGCAATGGCAAGACCCCCAGAGGCGCCCGAAGCATCTACTGCAATGGAGTGGCAGCCTGGCCAAAATTTGGAGAGAATGGAGCCAAGAGTGTTACTATTACATTTGGTTTCTCGAATCAAGAAGACTTGTGGTTTTTCTAGTTGTATCATGGTTTTGATCATTCTGTACTTAGAGGGGGTGTTTAATCCCCTTACATTCCAAGATGTGAGCTTCATTGAGAACAATGGTCAAGTGGTGGGTAGAACTTGGTAAGTTTAGGATACCTACCAGATTCCACAAGAATTTCCCCAAGTAAGATGGTCCTTTGAAGATCTGTTTTTCTACCCCTCTTCTTTGAATCCTTGAAGAGTTTTTTCCCTTCCCAGTGGCTGCCGAGTTGAATACCCAGGGCTTTTTGGTGTTGTTGGACCCGTGATAGGGCAACCTCTAATTTTTTAATCTGTCGGTTTGATATTTGATCATAGTATTTTTTCCTGCAAGCCTGCTCCAATACAAAGATGTCTAGTTCTCCAATGTCAATTTTTTCTGGATCCTCTTCCATGTGGCTGGCCTGGCTGTCTTCAGCCCCTGAGCCGTCAACATCCATGTTGTTGTTTTTCCTGAGAACCAGATCCATGACTGGATTGGGTTTGGGTGGGAGAAGAAGGGACTCAAGTGGAGGCCTCGAGGATGAAGGGGGAGTAGGAGACTCCAAGCTGGGAGTCGGGACCGAGGGGTTTGGGGGGATGGAAAAATTGCTGGGGTGCGCAGAGTCAGATTGCGTGAGCTTGGCAAGGACATCAAAGCTATTGCTGGTGGAGGGGATATCTGAACCAGGGTTGGTTGGTTTGGCTGTGGAAGCAGGAGCTTTCTTGTGATGGCGTTTGCGAGTAGGGACTTTTGTGAAGCCATCTTCATCAAAGTTGGTAGAGGATACATTGGGTTTAGAGGGGGTTGGATTAAGAGGGCAGTCACGGAATAAGTGGCCATGAGCATGAAATTTGCGGCAGCGGAATGGAACATGTTCATAGTCAATAGGTTGTAGCCATTCAAAGTCGTCATGAAAAATACTTACCGAGTCTGGAAGTGCTCTTGCTATGTGCATGTGGAAGCATATTATGGCATATGAGGTGTAACGCCTGAGCTTGGTCTCCTCTGCAATCTTTATGAACTCTCCCAGTTCATTGCCAATGTCCCTTAAGGATTCTTCATCCCAATATTCTAGGGGTAAGGAATATAATTGGATCCATACAGGTGCCCAGCTGAAGTCCTCCTTGTCCGGATTAAATCGTTCTACCCACCCATGGAGGTATAGTCCAGACGAGTTGAAAAAGTATGGACCTCTATCTAGGATGCGATTTCTGTCTTCGATGCAGTTGAATATGGCAGTGAAGAAGCCTTTACGCCCTAGTTGAAGCGTGACATGACCTTTTGGTTTCCATTTGGTGCTAATCCACCCATGCAAGGCTTTTTCGGTAGGCCAGAAGCCAACAAATTTTCTAATAAGAGCATGGTCCTTCATATACTGAATATGGGCATTGATACGATGACTGGAAAGGTCAGTCTTAGGACGTTCAACAGCTATTGGTCTACCTGTAGCAGAGGTTGTTTTGGGCAAGGTCGTTTTGCCGAGAGAATCAATATTTTTGTCTTGTTTCTCCTCCGTGGCTTTCCCAGGGTTGTGAATATTGACGACTCTAGCAGTCGGACCTGTGGCCTGTGAGGGCTTCTACGTAGAGACAGAGGGCGTCTGCGTTGAGTCAGAGAGCGGATTCTGTCCCGTAGCAGTGTTGACAGTGGTATGAGGGCCTGTTGGGGAGGGCGTACCAACCCCCCCTGAGAGTGATCCATTGGCAGTGGATCAGCAACAGCAAGGGGGTGTAGACAGGCAATGACAGAGAGCATTACAGAGAGCCTGAGAACCAAAGAAGCACTGTCGAAGGAGAGCCTGAAACCCTAGCTCAGAGCTTTCCTCTCAACTTTTTTTTCTTACGTTTTAGGTCCCTATAATATTAGTGTAGCCCCTTATTTTTATTGTTAGTGTAACCCCCTTATTGTTATTAATGTGCCCCATAGAAGGCCATATTGTTATTATTGTGCCCCATAGAAGCCCACTATTTTTATTATTGTTCCCTTACATTATTATTGCTATGTAGGATTTTATTATATTGTGACCCCTTAGACTCATATATATAGAAAGTAGGTTTTTTCATTTGTATCATCCAAGAATTTTTCATTTATGTAATGTAAAGGAGGGTTCCCCCTCGAAGTGGATAGTTTCTAAGTCATTGATCTATGTTTTCTTCTATTTTTTGAGCTGGTTGTATAACAGTTAGAGACATTAAAGAAGCACTATCTATTTGAAAATCTAAAGATGTGAGAGTTTTCATAACAATATTTAGTGTACTTAGGCTATGTGATTGGTGGAGTGGAGCTTAATATAGATCTTGATAAGATGGAGGCGATCATGAAGTGGCTAGTTTCTACTAATTTTTCTGATGTTAGGAGTTTCATTGGGGAAACACATTACCGAGGAAATTCATAGCCTCATTTTCTCTTTATTTTCTTAGCAATTTTGTATCTACATTATTTCTTGTAATGTGCTTCTTTTCCAAATCTCCAACATAACCTTTACAATTTTTCTTGGAGATTTAGATCCTCCCCTAGGTTTAGATCTCCCACTTGAGGAATTATTTATATTTATATTTTGGGTGTGTCTTCTTATAGAAAAGGCATATGAATTATAAATTTACATGTTTTCCATTTCATCTACTCCAATAAAAAGGATAAGAATATTTCAGTAAAACTTAAGTATTTTCTTTACTACCTATGCAAACAACTACACTATCTCATGCATTTAGTAAAGAACACAATAAACTGATACACTTCTTATTTTTAAAACTTAATATCAATAAATAATAGCTGAATTACCACAACATTGAAGGATTTCATATTATCTATCATTGATTATCCATCCTTCATCCTTAGGTTGTACAACTTGTATATGAACAATTTTCACTAGGGACTTAGACTTATACAAAGTCCCAAACTTGTTCCATAATCCATTCACTATGGCTTCTCCTACAACATTCTATAATATTAAATTTGAGATATGCAACCATATTGTGCGCTTTTCTTTCCAATCCAACTTGGTCTCGATTTCCATAAAAATCCTTGTTGGAGTATTGCTTAGATCCATAGTGATCCATTGATCTTTGACCATCAACAATCGTCCATTTTGACCTTCCAAAAATCAAAATTCCTCCGTTTGAATTTATTTCCATTTCCTTTTCCTCGTCACTGTAACAAGTTTTTTTCATAAGCCTGACCCATACCCCTTATCCACAAAAACATTCCTTTGAAGCGCAAATTCTCTAGTACGAAATGTATGCTTTTACCTTATACATTTTATTGCTACAAATATTTTCTTAATAAATATAGAAAATATGAAATGGCTTAGACACACATATACAGATAAATATTTTACCCTAGAAACCCAATATGGGATAACCATAAATATTTTTTGGTATAGTTTATATTTATAGAGTTATAATACATGTATAGTTTGTGGCATCCATAAACCATCAATCTATTTTCCCTACATTATAATACAACCATAGTTCCTTAATTGGAGTTACAAAACCATGGTATGAACCACCATTCACCATGAAATCGGTCAAAGTGAAAAGTGCGTGTCAAAAATAATAGAAAAAAGATGAAAAATCAACCTATTTCTTTTTTTGAGGGTGCTGACCTTGAATCCACGTGTAAGAGGGCTTATTACCTCCTAAAAACCCTCTATTATGCATGATGCAACATACAACACATGGATATAGTTATGCAAATAATACAAAACATACCCAAAAATTGGGAGTAACTGAATATGATAGATGAAGTAAACATCCAATATTAAAAGAATGCATCCATCATGTCAATAGTTATTGATGAAGAATCTCTCATTATATAATAGATTATAATTGAATGAGATGTCAGAATCTGAAGGAAATGAGATAATTGGAACAAGATGAATTTGTTGAAGTGGAATTTTGTGCTTCAATAATAGACGATTTTTGTAGCATTTGTAGGCCTTGCTTCTTAATGAGTATCCAAGAAATATTCCTTTGTCAACATGAGGATCAAACCTACCTAGAGATTTCACATTAATCTTCATAAAGAATTTTCTTCCAAACGTTCTGAAGTGTTTTATAGAAGCAAGATTTCCTCTCCAAAGTTCGTATGGAGTTTTGTCACTGCCTACCTATAACAGAGCCCTATTCATAACGTATACTACTTCCCCAACTACCTCCTTCAAGAAATTAACAGGTAAGTTAGTTTCCAATAACATTTTTCTTGCAGTTTCATGTACAAATATGTTCTTTATTTTTACCACTCCATTTGGTTGAGGAGTTCAAGCAATAGAAATTTTCCTCTTGATTCCATGTTTTTCGAAGAACAAATTGAATTCTCCCAAATTAAACTCGCCACCTATGTCTGATATTAAACATTTGATCTTCAAATCACTTTCATTTTCAGTTGTTGCTTTGAAAATTTTAAAACAATATAATGCTTCCAAATTTTTCTTAATGAAAAATACCCAATTCATTCTAGTATAATCATCTATGAATAACAAAAATTCCATTTCTCCTTGCCGTGTTGGAGTTCTAGATGGACCACATAGATCTATATCAATGATTTCCAGAGGCATTGATGTTGAGCATTCCTTTTATTTGAAACTAGCCTTGGTTTTCTTTTCATATTGACAAGGTACACAAAAAAATATTTTGGTTTTGATATTTTTGGGACATCTCATATTGCTTGAATTTTTTGATCTTCACCAAGTTGTTAAATATGATATGTTCCAAATGTTTGTACCAAAACTAAATTTCATATAGTTGACTCATGAAACATTTTCTTTTTGAATTTCATTGAGAATGTATACATTATCCATTGTTATTATCCATTTTCTTACTAGTTTTCTTGAAGAGGATCTTCTTATTTCAAAATCCTTGGAAAAAAAAAGAGATCATGTCCTTGATCACACATTTGGTTGACACTTAGAAGATTATGCTTGAGACCTTCAACGTACAACACATTTTGTTCTTTTCCCTTGCCATTTTCAAGACTCAGAGTGTGTACTTCGACAATTTTAGTGGATCCATTATCTCAAAAGGTCACATTTCCATCCTTTTATTTTACTAATGAGATGAAAATTTTCTTGTCACCTGTCATGTGCCTAGAAAACCCACTATATACAAAACATTAATTTTCCTTGTTCTAGGAATACATAACTAGACCACAGTTCTTAGAAGTTCTTCTGTCTTCCTTATCCAAACTCTTTCTTTTGGCTTCAATTGAAAAATTTGTGCTTCGTGGCCTAGGTTATTGCATCTATAACATTCTAGGATATACTTTGAAAGAGGAGAAAAATAATTATATTTTTTGACTTGATCTTTCCTATTTACTTCAAAAATATTGTCTTGATGATTTTCCCTATATTCCTTGCAATGTTTTTCTTGATGACCAAAATTTTTACAATAGAAACAATTTCCCAAGGAAAATAGTTTGATACATGTTGGTGTAGCCCTTCCTTGGTGAGAAATTCCTTTCGCAGAGAGATTTATTCTCATTTCTTGGATGAACGTTTTTACCTATAGAATGATTAAGATGAGATCTTTTAACGACATCAACAAAACTTCTAGGTGCTTCTTCATGATGACCACTTGTGTCTCCCTGAGAAATAGAGGGTTATCCTATATAGCCTAGTATATATTTACCATGTTGTGGTCTTTGGGAGCTGAGCATGACATCCAAGGTTTGGGAACTCTACAAAATCTTGTCGGCGTTGCCCAATTTTCTTTTTAAAGATGCTACTTCAACTTCCAATTTTCGACAAATTTCTTCCTTTTATTTTAGTTTATTTTTCAAGACTTCCTATATTCTTTTTGATTCTTCATTCTTAGTTTTAAGAGATGATTTCTTGAGATAAATTTCCATTCTTTTTCCCGAGTCTCTCATTTTCTTCTATGATACTAATCAATAATAATCCATATTTCCTTTTGCTTCTTTTGGACATCCATATTCTTCTTTTGGATTATTTGTTTCATTTGAAAAATCTATGAAATTTTTTTCTCTCCTTCCATCATATTCTTCTTCATCAGAGTCATCAATTTCTTCTTTGGAGAAGAAATGTTTTTTTTTCTTGAGCCTTTCTTCTCAAATGTTCTTTTATTGTGTTCGTCTTCATCATCATTGTCATCCTTAAAAGGAAACTTTTCTGCATAATGTCATATTTTACCACATCTAAAACAAATTAGAGGAAAATTACCTTTAATTTTTTATCCTTTCTTCATATTTTTGACAAGTTGTGCCATTTTATTATTAAAATCATCATTGTTGCAATCATAATTCTTCCCCTTTCTTGATGTCTTTTACGCCTTGAATGCAACTTCCTCGTGAGTTGGATTTACTAACCTCATATCATATGATATGAGTATTCAATGAATTTAATCCATTGATAAGTTATCCAAATAATTTATTTCTTCCATGGCACAAACATTAGCATGAAAATGGTCTGGAAGAGATCTTAAAATTTTTTGGACAACCATATTTTCCTTGACATCTTCACCTATCCCTAACAGAGATTTAACGATTTCATATACTTGGAGGAAGGAAGCAACAATGCCTTCTTAATCAGTCATATTGAGACTTTCAATTTCATTCTAAATATTTGAAGCTTTTCCTTCTTGACTTTGTCATATCCTTCATAGATGCTGATAAGATTGTCCTACATTTCTTTAGTTGATTCAAAATTCATAACTTTGGTGAATAAAATAGCACTCCAATGAAGGAAAATAGCACTTCATCTTGAATTTCCAAAAGGAAAAGTTTGTTCCATAAAAGAGGGGAGCCTTAAGTGCTTCCTCACTGGCCATTATGATTTAAAAGAAATTCTTCCAGCTATTAGGCTGACCTTGAAGAAGCTGGATATAATACTAATTGTTGGAAATACTAAGGGGGGGTGAATCAATATTTCTTTCAAATTTTGTATTACGCTAGTTAATATTTTTCACAATATGAAGCAAACAATATACAAGAACACAAGGAAAAAAAATAGCTTATATAAATATAGTTCAAACGATAAGGAAACCAATCCTCAAATTTTGGCTCCAAATATTACAAATACTTCAATTCTTACAAGACTCCAACCTTGAACAAGGACACCAATCCTCCTAGAAAAATTCAGGCACCAATTTGGTCTATATGAGGAAACCAATACTCCTAGACTCTAAAATTTATAAATTAATCAAAACTTTACCAAATACACTTCCAAAATACTTCCTTCAAAATTTCTTTAAAGCTACTCCAAGGATGGATTTCAAAGATGAATTAAATATTGTTTCAAGAACTCTTCAAAAACAATTCATGGGATGGTTCAAATTGTGCTCCAAAAAGGATTCAAGATTTCTCCAGGAAGTTGGTACAAATTCTACTCCAAATGGGTTCAATATTTATCCAATTCCACTTCAATAAATTGATCCAAATTTTTCTCAAGATTGCTTCAAAAACTACCTCAAGAATAAATCAACCAACCAGCTTCAATTATGTTGTAATAGGTATCCAAGGTTTGTTCCACGTTTGATCCAAGTTATGCTTTAAGGATGGTCAAATAAAACCTCCACAAGTCTAAATTTTTTCCTGAAACAAATCTGAATTTTTCTCTTAAATCAAGGCTGATTTTTCTCCAAAAAGAGAGGGTCGAGTATGCACCTTTCCTTGGGTCTGAGTTCAGTTATAGGAGGCTCGAGTTGAAGGGTTGAGACTATCCACAAGAGGTTTTAATTACAAGCCTGAATATACCCATAGGATGCCAAATTATAGGCCCCAAATTTGTCCATAGAAGGTCGAATTTTGTGTTGAGACTAACCCTAGTTCTGCTCCACAAGTAGGATGAGATTAGGTTGATTTATGATATTCAAAAGGGCTAATATCAAGGATAAAAAATAGGTCTAAATATTCTCAAAAGATATCCATTTTTTGTGCCCAAAACCGATAAAAAATCAGTAATAAACATTACCCAAGGACAACAACCAAAAAATCAAGAACTTTCTCCTTCAATTCGCATAGAGGTTCATGAGATATGAACCTATTCCTTATTCCTTAGAATAAAATTGTCTCTACTTCTTGCTTGGTTGAATTGCTTGTCTAATGAGGGAGAAGTATCTCTTATTTATACTAATCAATCCACTCAATATAAGGTTGACTTGTCTCGGCAAGGTTGACTTAGACAAAGGACAACACAAGTGGTATTTTATTTAAAAAATCATTTCACTTCAATGGAGAGGAGTTAGAGGGCATGTAGTAGCTTGTTGGAAAGTGCTTAAAAATATTTTTAAGACTATGCTACTCTTCTCTTTAGTTTATCATCCTTTGACATAAATAACAATTAATTTCTAAACAAAGCACTTAATTGACTTGATATTGGGTGCTCCTTTACCTAATGGCCCAATATATAGATGCTCCCTTTTGGAGAATGAATAAAATGTTATATTCGTGAGCTCATCCAAAAAAATCCATATTTGATCGAGCTCCTCACCTTGCAGGAGTCCAATTGTGTTGGTGCATAAGAAGGATGGGACATGAAGACTTTGTATTGATTATAGAGCCTTGAACAAAATCATTGTGAGGAATAGATACCCGATCACCTTAATTGACAATGTTATTGATTAGGTTAGGGGTTCCAAGTTCTTTAGTAAGACTCATTTGAAGTTATGATACCATTAGGTTCCAATTGAACATTGTGATGTATGGAAGAACCCTTTCAAACCTAAAGTAGGTTTTTTTGAGTGCTTGGTCATGCCCTTTGGCTTGACTAATGCTCCAACATTGTTCATGAGGACGATAGATGATATATTATAGCCATTTACAAAAAAAATTATTGTAGTATTTGGATGAAGTTCTCATATTTAAGAGAACGCGGGAAGAAAATTTGTAACACATTAAACATGCCCTGATGTTGGGCCTCACAAATACCATAATTCCCTTGTCCCATTTCTTAATTTTAAATTTTATTTTCTATATTTTTCTTATGTTTCTCATATATTAATTTGCATAATATTGTTTTTTGAAGAAATTATTTCATTTCTATCATTTTTCTTTTTTGATAAATCAATTCAGTTATAAAATATCCTATTTTCTTACATATTGATTGTTATTGAAAACAAGGAATTTATGAAAATTGGAATTCAGTGTTGTTTCCTGACCTGTTCTCAACATAATTTGACAATGTGATGTTGTCTATGTTAACTTTAGCAAAATTACTAAGGCCAATTTCTATCTGGACGAGATTGTTTGGGATGGAATCCTTGGTTCTTTCATCTGGGCGATATTAAGCCCTTTTGTAACTGAAAACGAGCATCCTGAGAATCTCTAGATTCTCAGGATTTCTCTATGTTTAGAAGATTTGTTGTTTTTTTCATTTATGATTGTAGTACAAAGATGGGGACTTATGTACCAAACAAAATATTTTTTTGAAAAACTCATTTAGCATTGTGATCATTCTCTTCTGAATATAATTCAATTTTTTGTCACCAAAAGTTATTTTATTGTTCTGACCTCTTTCAAGATAGTCTGATTCCAATCGTCTGGGTCTGATTTTGGAAGAAGTTTCATCTGCATCTGTATCATTACTTTTGTGTTCTACTATTTGATATTATTGACCTATTAGACTAATTTCGAGATTGAATGTTTTACTTAATAATTATAATATTGGCTTATAGATATTGCTTTTCGATAATTTATTTTATAATCGTTGTTGATTTATTGTTGTTATTTGAAGACTATGGTTAGATAATTGCTATTATTTCAATAGAATAATATATTTTCATCTTATTTATTTCTTTCCATTACTTAGAATACAATTTCTTGGTGTTGTTTCTCCAATTTAGAGATTGTTGTTCCTTAGGTAGAAACTTAGTATCAATCGACATGTTTTATGTTTCCTGTCAGATAGTAATTAGAATATAATATTTTCAGATGGTTTTTGGGAAGTACTAGTTGCTTGTGAGTTAGATATTTTAATGTGTGTTTCAAGTTAAGAGTTGATTCCTTTATTGTTGTTCCTTCGGTTACTATTTTAGTTAGTTTGAAACACTTCATATTGCATAGAATTTGTGTACAACCTTGAAATAGCAAGAAGAAACTGTTTGAAAAACTGAGAGGGGGGGGGGGGGGTGAATCAGTATTTGTTTTCAATTGTTAATTTTACCAGTTAGATCACTTATATTTAGAAAAAAAAATGAATAATTATGGAATAGATACTTTTATTAATTTCTTCTTACAATAAGTAAAGTACAATAATGATATAGGGCTCCAACCCTGGATGAAGACTCCAATCTTCTAGGCTCCAACCTATATTGTGCCAAGCACCAACTTGGTCTTTCCAAAGCTCCAACCTTGTAAATTTGAGGAACCAACCTTTAGGCCTCCAACCTTATCTCTGGTATAGGCTCCGACCTGGTTCTTGAGGACTCCAATCCTCTAGGGCTCCAACCCTATCTTCCAAGGCACCGACCTTGTCTCTATGAGGCTCCAACATCCAACTTCACTTCGTCAAAATATGTTTGGTTATTCTTCACGGCTCCCAAAGTATTCTTCAACGAGCCCTGACAATCTTCAGTTTTCCCATCACTTAGTCTCCACTTCACATCATCAATGACAACCTTGTCTTCTCATGAAGGTGTCTCCACGACTCTTCATGTTACCCAAATAATTTCTCCAAGGTTACCTCATGATGGATTCATCAATGCATGATCACCTCCAATGATCTCCACAAATATTCAATGTGTCTTCAATAAAATTCTCCAAGAGTGCTTCAAAAGGTACTCCAAATTTCTGCTCCTTCAAACAAGGTTCCAAGAGTTTGTCCCAAAATTGCTCCTATAGCCTAGGCCTCAAAATTGCTTTCAAAGTATCCTCCAAGATCAATCTTCAAATTTCACTTTGAGGAAGTCTTATGCCTTAGGTTTGAGCTATCTCCAAAATCATGAAAGCATGAATGAATGTCCATGGTTCCTCAATTTATTTGGCTTCCACCATTGACTGCATATGCCTTTATGATGCCATCAGAGTTATTTCGATAGTGAATCACTGAAACCTCAAGGTGCTGGAATGTATCTACGTTGTTTTCCTTGGTGTTGTAGTTGTCTCCTCCTTCACTGGTATAGCACAGATATATACATATATGTAGCTATAGGAAAAACCCTTTAGACCTTATTTACTGATAGTCCAAGCTCTCCACAGAAATGACTACAAGATTGTCCTTCATTTATCTGAGCTTGAGGTGGAGACAATATTTATATACCTGACCCTTGTGATGCTTGAGTTGTAGGTTTTGTCTATGTTCGAGGTTACAAGGTATCCGAAGCCTGAACATATCTATGGTTCCTTGATCTGAGGTAAGGAATATATATCAACAGTTCCGAGGAGGTGTTAACTTAAACAGGTCCGAGTTCTGTAGCTGCACCAGAAGACAGTCCACACAGTGTTGAGGGTTATTTTTGAATTAATAAGCCACATGTAAAAAGAGTATTATAGTGGTTACTAATGTAGTATGACCGCAGATATACCCATTGAAGAAGGTCTGAACTTTGTAAAGACTCTTCAAAATTTCAGAGATATCGAAATTCTGAACTTTTCAACGACTGTACCATGCTCTCTAATGTAGATCTAACCTCAGAAAGAAAACACGAGCTCCTTTAATACATAATCTATGCCTCATTCTAATTTTGATTCACTTTCAAAAGGGTCCCAATTTCTTATATGCCTTTCAGGGATTTAAACAATGATCTGATCTTAAAAAATTTCCCAAACAATGTTTTCCTATCCTCTTCAGCCTCCTTTATCCTTCTTTTCTTATTATTTGAGATCTTGACTGAAATGGATGACTAAAATGAGAAGATCTAACTTGTTTTGCCTTTAAGGTGAGGAGACATGTCACTAAGGCATGCCGACATGAGAACTAGGATAGGTCGGCTCCAAAATAGGAATAATTATTGCACAACTTTAAAAATCAATATCTTCCTAACCACGAGGAGTTTTGGGGAATGTGAGGCATCATTGGAAAGAGGAAGGAGTCCTCTTTGAGATGGTGAAGGAGCCATTTTGAAATGATGTCTTCAAGATGTCAAAACATAATTTTCTTTATGACTGTTTGGAATTTTTAGTGCAGAAGGTGATTAGGACAGCAAGAGGTCATTAATGGCTTCTCCATTGTCATGTATCCAACAATGTCATTGTATGTAATCTAGTATGGTGAGGTCATTCATGTCATATCTCCCATCATTTTCCATGTCATCATTATGTATGTCCTTATGTGTCATAGTGTAGCATAAATCATGTTACCAAGCATGTCATAGTGCAACATCCATTAATTTCAATCCAGAGAGCTCATCACGAGATTTATATTTCATCAATGTAAGGTCGTTCATGTATAGTCCTCCATATGTCATCAAGGGCTTTTATATTAGATACATCATTGGCACTTAAAGGCTAAATCACTATGAGCATCAATCATAGGCACATGATTGACATGGCATCTTTATACTTCCTTATTAAGGGTAAGGACATCATCTGGGATCTAGGTCATCTTTATGTTTAGTTCAAGGACATCATCATTAGGGTATTATGATCAATGGAAATTTAGGCAACATAACACATCATAATAATTTTCCATCACGAACAATGCGATATTGACATCAATGAAAACCCTGACCAATAGTCTCCCCCTTTGTCATTGGTGGCAATATTCTTGCCTTCTCAATATTCTCTCCGCCTTTGACATCAATGGAAAACAAGGTGCCTAAGTACTCCCCCTATCAAGCTGCTTCTCTTCATCATATTTTATTTATCGATAATAATTATTCATAAGTATGTTTCTCCCCCTGTTATGGTGTTCTTCCTGTTGGCAATGTGGTCCATGATAGATTTCATTTCTTCATGAGATGAACCAACTCCACCTGCCTATATAAAATTCTCTAACTCTTATTTTTTCTCAAGAAAAAAATATATTCCCAAGATATGATCAATCAAGATTGTCCATGTGTGACTCATCAAGGATTTCTTCACGGATAACATCTGTAAGAATGGTTAAGAATCACAAGCTCCCCCTAAAAGTATGCGTGATCTCATTTTTGGCAGAGTATCATCATCGAAACTTGGAATATCATATCTTCCAAGGATGTCATCATCAAATAAACAACGTGTGTTGTTGGCTTGAGTGTCTAAGAGACTTTTGGATCCAATTTGGTTCCTTCTCCATACTTGTGTAATTTTCTTCTCTAGCTTAGTTTTCATGGTTTTAGGGACCCAAGTTTTAGGAACATCATCATCATTAGGGTGTAATTATAAGAAATCGTGACTTCTTCTTGCAAAATTGCTTCTAGGAGATTGAAAGGGACCATTATATTTGTCTTTGTGATATGCCCTACAATATTTTTCCATGTGCCCAAAATTTGTAAAAGAATAACAATAACCAAAAAATATACTTTTGTACCTGGAGGATGGAGATTGCCTTGATGTACTTCTAAAATAATGATGTCTTGGGATCCTTTGCTCAAATTTATTGCCTCTAGCATTCTTAACACCATCGACATATCTTCTTGAAGTAGGGTTTCTTACAATGTCATCTCGACTCTTCTTTTTTCCTTTGCTGGAACTGCGGGCATCAATATTTCTTCCAAGCTTTTCCACATCCTTGTTTTTTGAAGAATTAGGGATTGCATCATTATTGTTTGAAGATTCACCTGCAGAACCAAGACCTGATTTATTAGGAGGAGATATTTGATGACTCAGGATGTCATCTAGTGTTTGGGAGCTATTTAGGCTCTTGTTTAGATGATCAAATTCCTTTTTAAGGATATGAATTTCTTCTTTCATTTTCTTGCATTATTAATCCTTCTTTGATAGATCGATCTCCATTTCTTCCTTCATCTTGGTTGCTTCACATGATTGGGCCTTGAGAATACTGATGTCTAATTTTAGTTTGAATATTTCTTCATCCTTTTCTTCTAGTTGGCATATCATGGTGTTTCTCTCCTTTTATTCTTCATCAACTTGTCCTTATATGAGTGCCAAAGTTTCCATCACCTTCTCGGTTCCTTGTGCTTGTTTCCTTGCTTCTTCTAGTTGATATCTAAGAGAGGAGACCTCTTCCTCGTATTGACCAATCTCTGCTTCAAGATTTTTCAAGCTCTTAAGTCTTTTTTCATGGTCGCTTGACAAAGTTTCTTCCATTTTCTTTGCCTTATCTAATTGATTTGTCATAGATATAAATTCTTCATGATGCTTTCTTTTGTTTTGATGAAATTCCTCCTTAAGTTTGAAGAGCTCCTCATCTCTTTCTTGTACTTGAATCTTGACAAATTAAACTTCCCTCCTTGTCTTGTCTTGGTTACCATCTTGCGCTTTCTTCTTATGTTCCTCATTTTAATTTTTCAACCTGTTAATCTCTTCTGTGGAAGCCATAAGTTTATTTAAGAGATCTTATTCAAATTATTCCTTGTTCTCTTCATCTTCTAGGTCTTCTTTAGCCTTGTTGTCATCTCTCTTATATTCAGCTTCCTTGATGGATTTTGTAATTCTTTCTTGTTTTCCATCATATTCTTAACTAGAGATAATTTTCAACGCTCCTTTTGAGTGAAGATCATGAAGTTTTTCCCATTTGACTTTTGGTGACAAACATTTTTCAAAATTGGCCTTCATAGAATTTGGTAACCCATTCAAAATTTCATTCATTGCTCTTGTATTGTACTCCTTGGATTCTTCGTCCATCATGTCATCAGTAATCACTAATTTCCAAACTTCAATTCCTTGAGTCTTCAAGAAATTCCTCATTCTTTCCTCTCATATATCAAATTTTCCATTAAACAATGGAGCCTTCACAAATTGGTTGACTTCAATTTCAATGGTTGAGGAAGACACATCTTTAGGAGGATTGGAGAATTTCTTCCTTGGCTTCACCATTTGTGTTCTAATGATCAACCTTCAAGATGTTAGGCTTTGAGTGAAGGTACTGGCTCTGATACCAATTGTTGGAAATATTGAGGGGGGGGGGGGGGCGTGAATCAATATTTCTTTTCAATTCTTAATATTACCAGTAAGATCACTTATATTTAGAACAAAAAATGAACAATTATGGAATAGATATTTTTATTAATTTATTCTTTACAATAAGTAAAGTACAATAATGATATAGGGCTCCAACCCTAGATGAAGACTCCAATTTTCCAGGCTCCAACCTGTATTGTGCCAAGCACTGACTTGGTCTTTCCAAGGCTCCAACCTTGTCAATTTGAGGCACCAACCTCTAGGGCTCCAACCTATATCTGGTACAGGCTCCGACCTGGTTTCTTGAGGACTCCAATCCTCTAGGGCTCCAACCCCATATTCCAAGGAGCCAACCTTGTCTCTATGAGGCTCCAACCTCCATCTTCACTTCGTCAAAATATGTTTGGTTATTCTTCACGGATCCCAAATTATTGTTCAATGAGCCCTGAAAATCTTCAATTTCCCATCACTTAGTCTTCGCATCACATCATCAATGACAGCCTTGTCTTCTCATGAAGGTGTTTCCACAGCTCTTCATGTTATCTAAACAATTTCTCCAAGATTACCTCATGATGGCTTCATCAATGCATCATCGCCTCCAATGATCTCCAAAAATATTCAATGTGTCTTCAATAGAATTCTCCAAGAGTGCTTCAAAAGGTACTCCAAATTTCTGCTTCTTCAATCAAGGTTCCAAGAGTTTGTCCCAAAACTGCTCCTATAGCCTAGGCCTCAAAACTGCTTTCAAAGTATTCCTCCAAGATAAATCTTCAAATTTCACTTTGAGGTGGTCTTATGCCTTAGGTTTGAGATATCTCCAAAAGCATGAAATCATGAATGACTGTCCACGGTTCCTCAATTTATTTGGCCTCCGACACTAACTGCATATGCCTTTATGATGCCACCAGATTTATTTCTATAGTGAATCACTGAAAGCTCAAGGTGCTCGAATGTATCTAAATTTTTGTCCTTGGTGTTTCAGTTGTCTCCTCCTTCACTGGTATAGCACAGATATATACATATATGTAGCTATAGGACAAACCCTTTAGACCTTCTTTACTGATAGTCCAAGCTCTCCACAGAAATGACTACAAGATTGTCCTTCATTTATCTGATCTTGAGGTGGAGACAATATTTATATATTCGAGCCTTATGATGCTTGAGATGTAGGTTGTGTCTAGGTCTGAGGTTACATGGTATTCGAAGCCTAAACATATCTATGGTTTGTTGATTTGAGGTAAGGAAGATATATCAACAATTTTGAGGAGGTGTTAACTTAAACAGATTTGAGTTCTGTAGCTGCATAAGAAGACAATCCACAGTGCCAAGGGTTATTGTTGAAGTAATAAACCAGAGGTAAGAAGAGTATTACAATGGTTACCAATTTAGTATGACCATAGATATACCCACTGAAGAAGGTCCGAACTCTGTAAATACTCTTCAAATTTCAGAGATATCGAAATTATGAACTTTACAACGACTGTACCATTCTCTCTACCACAGATCCAAGCTTAGAAAGAAAACACGAGCTCCTTTAATCCATAATCTATGCCTCCTTCTAATTCTAGTTCACTGTCACAAGGGTCCCAATTCCTTATATGCATTTCAAGGATTTAAACAATGATCTGATCTTAAAAAATTTCCCAAACAAGGTTTTCCTATCCTCTTCGGCCTCCTTTATCCTTCTGTTCTTATTCTCTGAGATATTGACCGAAATGGATGACTAAAATGAGAATATTTGACTTTTATTTTTACTGGTTTTTCATTTAAGGTGAGGAGACATGTCAGTAAGGCAGTCCGACATGAGAACTAGGACAAGTCGGCTCCAAAATATGAATAATTATTGCACAACTTTAAAAATCAATATCTTCTTAACCACGGGGAGTTTTGGGGCATATGAGGGCTGGTTGGAAAGATGAAGGAGTCCTATTTAATATGGTCAGGAGCCATTTTGAAATTGTGTCTTCAATATGTCATAAAATAATTTTCTTTATGACTGTTTGGAATTTTTAGTGGAGAAGGTGATTAGGACAACAAGAGGTCATTAATGGCTTCTCCCTTGTCATGTATCCAACAAATTCATTATATTTAATCAAGTATGGTGAGTTCATTCATGTCATATCTCCCATCATTGTCCATGTCATCATTATGTATGTCCTTATGTGTGATAGTGTAGCATCAATCATGTTACCAACCTTGTCATAGTGCAGCATCCATTAATTTCAATCTAGAGAGCTCATCACGAGATTTATATTTCATCAATGTAAGGTCATTCATGTATATTCCTCCATATGTCATCAAGGGATTATATATTAGATACATCATTGGCACTTAAAGGCTAAATCACTATGAGCATCAATCATAGGCACATGATTGACATGGCATCTTTAGACTTCCTTATTAAGGGTAAGGACATCATCCGGGATCTAGGGCATCTTTAATGTTAGTTCAAGGACATCATCATTAGGATATTATGATCAATGGACATTTAGGCAAAATCACACATCATAAGAATTTTCCATCATGAACAATGCGATATTGACATCAATGACAACCTTGATCAACATAAACCTTAGGTTGAGAATTTATGTGTGGTAGTTATTTTCTATTTTAGATCAATTAGTTGTTCCAACATTTTGGCGATGTTTTCGAGGAGGTTGTCGAAAGAGAGTGCCATTGTATGGGTTGGATATTGAAGACATATGGTGAGAACTTGAGCAAAAACCTTGGTAAATAGAAACTTGTGGTGGTGTTTGCTCTCAATCGAACGATCTAGGCTCTTGTAGTGTAGAGGACTAGGAAAAATACTAAAGGTAGGAACCAAGTAGAAATAGACCAAAAACCCACTTCAAAGAGTACTAAAATCCAAGGTCAATTTGACCTTGGAAAGTGAAATTTATAGATGAGATCATTCGAAAAGAAGAATCTCATGCCTCTGTAGGACCTTGAATGGTATATGGAAAAGGCCCTACTATTATTGCCCCGTGAGTAGAAAAATATTATGTTGTGGATAATGCCAAGATTCATGATACAACCATAGGGTCAGAGCAGAGCTTCCAATATCTATCAAATGGGAACCTTGATCCCTTTAGCAAGATCGAGGGGAAATATTGCAATTTAAATAAAGGAGGAGGAAAGAAAAGAGATCCATATCATAGAACTACTAAGCATGAATCTCTTGTGACACCCATTGCAAAATAAGGAACTGAAATTCCTGATTTCAGTAGCGTTGTAAGGCCTAGACTAGGGTTAGGGTCTCATCGCCATACTAGTCCTTTTTAAGTAGTACCTCCTGATTTTGGCATTCTTGAGGGGTACTAGCATATTTTTAACTGAATGGAAAGACAAGTATCAAGTGCACAAACCCCAACCATAGAATACCCCATTTTCGATCTGCAAGCTAATGCACCTATGAAGGCTATTCCACTTTATAATATTCCAAAATTTCATGGAATGGCATCTGAAGACCCATACACATTTATGTTTGAATTCGATGATTTATGTTGGGGATATGATTACACTACTCACACCCAAAAATTAAATTTTTTCCCTTGCACTTTGAAGGGAGAAACATGTTAATTTTAGATTTTTCTATGCTGCATCAATTACTTTAGCCCAATTCCAAAATTCAGTTAGCAATATTTCCAATTAAAATTAGTCTTTCCATTCATTGATAGTAATTTAAGATAGAAAAATAAAAGTAATTAAAAAGGAGACAATCAACGCATCAACAAGAGCCACCAAATTTGGTCAAAGACCTGGGAAAAACCCACTACGGGGAAAACCCTTTGAAAATATTCTTCTATTATATTTTCATAAAATGTTTAAAAAAGAGTAAAATAAGCCCAATACAATATGTACAATAATATAACCCAACAACTTCATGAACCTGTGCACAAAGGTCAACTATATTAGAGACAACTTGATTCATCTTTTAGGAAACTTCAGGAACTTTCAGATCACAGTCAACAACAATCAAACCTAGAGCCACTCCCGTAAGACTGCATGCCTACAGATTTAGTATCGAAGCCACTACCTTGTCTATAGCTACCCCGCAACTATCTTAGATATGTTAGTGGTAACCCATGTCTAAGCCAGAAATCGTAATTTCATAGCGACCTTCAGACTTGTGATTTCAGACCTCCATATGATCTCTTTCTTCGGCAATGTATCAAACCCAATCAGATATAAGAGAAGAATATGATGGATGTTGTGATGTTAGAATGAGCTTCTTGGTCACTTGTATTTATATGATTCAAAGGGGTTCCAATGATGTCCATTTGATGTTGAGGATGACCTATCCATATGAGTGATGCCGACCTGATCCAATTGTTAGCGTTGGAATCAACACTTGGATTGTGACATGCACTTGACCAGACAAAAATTAAGCTCAAGGGATTTTCTTATGACTTGATTGATTTTTTTGGAAATTCGCTGGGAATCACACACATTGAAAGATATTTTTAACAACTATGAATATATCGCCCATACAAGGGAATTGATGTATAATGTGGTAGTAGGATTAGGTTTGTAGCTTAACAGTTAGAAAATGGAAGATAACAATAGCTATGTAAAACAGAGATCTACAGTTAAGAGGAAATGATGACACAAATTCTAGACGTGTAATGTACAGTGAAATAAAGCTGTAAAAAGACTTATAAAAGTCTCACTCTACATTTGAAGGATCCCATTACATAGAAAGCTTCCAACTAACATGACAAAAGAAATCAAGAATGATTGAAACATCAAGAATGACAAAAATAGATTTCTCATGTATGTTTATTTAAAAGACTTACAAGAATATGAAATAGGATTCAATTCAACCTCAAAGAATGACCATGAACTATCTTCAGTTAATACTAAGTCTGGAATGATTGATAACAAGACTTACAAAAACAAAATAAGCTGGCATGAAGGTTTATAATATTGATAGTAACATGAGGCAGAACTGTATAAATCACAACCTGGAATGAAATAATGAATAATGGAAACACATACGAAGATGAACAATACACACACTAAACAAGTTGTGAATCCTCAATAGTGCTTATGGATATATTATGTATTCAAAAATATAACACAGTATGCAATGAAAGGTATGACCAACCAACGAACCCATTCTTTTTCTATCTTCTGTATATTTATAATTTTACAATAGATCTTTCAGCAAGGCTTAGAACTTCAGATCCCTTTCGTAAAAACTTAACAAAAAATAGATAAGAAGGAGAAAAAGTATATTGTATACTATTTTTACCAATTTACGATCCTATTAACAGAACTTTGATGGAATTAATTGTATTGAAAAATTGTCTTTGAGATTTAAGAAGACATTGTTATTTGTTGATAGGTATCAAATCTTTAAAACCTTTGCTTTTGGATTTTTTGTAAACCTGTGACTGTTCCTTGAATGTTGCTTGGTGTCTGTGAAAACGTGTTGGTGCTGAGAGTAATGGTGGCATGGTTCTAATAGAAATTTGTTTCATAGAAACTTTGTCGATGTTCATTTCCTTTGGTTTCTTGTTTTTTGTGATAGGGTTTCAAAATAAACACGAAAAGAGTGTTAGAGTGGAAAAAACCCTATAGATAGGTTTCGAACAAAAGGATTGGGCACATGAAATATATGAGAAGGAGACACATTGAATTGTGGGCCAACAAGAGAAATAAAAGAAGAACGAGAAATATGGAGGTTTAATAGGTTATGGAGGAGGATTAAAAGAGATAGCGGAGTTTTATTTTATTAGCAGTAGAGATTATTAAATAAATGATGAGAGGGAGGAGAAAACCCTTTATACATGTATCACAATCACAAATCAGGTTCAGAATGTTTAAACATAAGACACAAGCGAGAGCGAATGTGATTTGCGATGGGGGTGATGACGTGGTAGGGAGGGTTGGTGCCCCTTTATATCGCAATTGAAAGAAGAGGGCATTGGAGGAGAAAATGGACTTTGTGTTTTGTGATTTGTGATATTTCAAATCGGGGAGTCAAACTTTATCTTATTTTGGAAATGTAGACTTATCGCATTTCGGGGCTTTCGGGAAATAGGGCAGGTAACATGAATGGATGACAATAGAAATTGCGATATGCAATATGGAAGGTGACATGGCAGGGAAAGGTCCCACTTTATATCACAATTGGAAGAAGAGGGCATTGGAGGAGCAAATGGACTTTGTGTTTTGCAACTTGCAATATCGCAATTCAGGGAGTCAAACATTATCATATTTTGGAAATCGGGGAAAAGGGAAGGCAGAGGTGAATGGATGCAATGCGAAAATGAAATTTTCAATGGGATAGGCCCCATTAAAGGCTTTAAAAACCAGAAATTGAAAATTTCTTTAAGTCGTGGTAATACAATATAAAGACGCCAAAATCATAATAAAAAGGGGTTTTTAAGTGATTTGAGAGCTACGAAGCATATCAAAGGGAATGATGGGTCCTACCATTATCGCATGGGGAAATTTATGAAGTGCAAGTGAAGGTGGAAAGGGTTTTTGCGATATTCCGATTGCGAAATAGCAATAGCGATAAGTGATTTCACGATAGCGGTAAGGTAGGTCCTAGGAGAAAGTGTGATTATGCAATAGAGATAAGTGATATCGCATCGGGGGTTTAGGAATGGGCGACAATTGCAACGTGAATGAAAGTTGAAATTGCGATAAGCCAATTGTGATGAAAGGGTAAGGGGTCCACAATGTTATTAAGTGCAGTAAGTGATATCACATTTACAATATATGATATATTTAAAATGTTTGCTGTGGAGTGGGCGGAGCCGCGGTAAAAGAAATAAGTGGTAAGTTTAAAAGGAAATATGATATGGCTGTTAGTGGGTGGGCAGAGCTGCTTTTTAACTATACAAATTGAATTTTAATAGTTAAAAAGGGGTTTTGAAAAAAATGAAGCACTGGACTTTGGGTTTTTGGAAAAATGAAAGGTAAAAGAGGGAAAATGAAATGAATGAAGGCAGAAATGAAATTTTCTCTACATTACACTTTTACAGCAACACTTTCTTCTTTCAACTAAACTGAAAGGGCAGATTGATTCCTTAGAGCTTTGGAAGTCATGGATAAAATGATGAAACAAAAAATCAGACCCAAACTCTCTCAGTGACCAAAATTTATTTTGAGAACTTGTTCGAAAAGAAATTTTTTTGACCTAAGACTCAATGAAAAAATCCAAAAAGATATATTTTTGATCACTGATACACTAAAACTAACGTATTGGACTCATAATTATTTTTGGATTTAAAAAAAAAATCATAAATACTTATACATTTTGACTCTCTAGGGCTCTCCACCATAGGTTAGGAGACAAGAGAGGATCAAAGACACGACTTACAATGACGACCAGACTTTGAAATTTTTTGAAAAATTTTAGTACTAACACCAATAACCATGAGTGGGTGAAAAATAAAAAATAAACTTATTCTTATCCAAATGAGGTGATATTTAGGTCAATTTGTGTAACAGATAAGGGAAACACCCTTATTGTCCAGAGATCCCTCAACTCCAGGAGCCCTCTATCTCAATTCCTCACCCTGGGAGCTCAAACAGGGGGGAAGAGTATGGCTTAGTGTTCTCGATTAGTGGTTCCCATTATCAGGAGGGGTCACATCTGTTATCACTCATAAAAAGTGAAACATTAGTTGACATGGTTATAGAGTTCATTTATCACAAGTTGGTATATGAAAATTTAAATTTTTTTCATCTTTAACCTATGAGAAGGTTCAAACCCACCTCCATATAGGTCTCATCATGTCCCATCAGTCATCATTAGGAGTCAGGTTCCATCTCCCAAGCGTTTGAATTTTAAAAGGACACTTTAGCCAAATTTTCCTCTTTTCGTAGCATTTTACACTGTAAAATAGCAGTTTCTGCTACGAAACTGCGTAATAGTTTCATAGTGAAACTGTCAGAAAATGAACTAGCCACGTTATGAAAAACAATTTTCTGTCTGTCTTTTCAAATCTAGTGAAAGGTGCCAGTTCATGATTAGAGGAGATAGGGTGAATTCCATTCGAGTTAGTTAGGGTCATTTCAAAGGTACAAGTTCATGCCTGAGGTCATCATTACCGTTTTTAGCATGCATGAGTCATGGTTAGGGAATGAGTTGTCATCGAAACCATAAAAAATTCCACAATTGAGTTTTTTTTCATTCTCTGTTGTATCCTTGCATGTTATTGAGTTGTTGGAGAGCTACTTCACCATGGCAAGCTAGTTGCTGACATTTTTAAAAGTTGCAGGTGTCATTAATCATGTGAGGCTGAGAAGATATAAATTCACCATGGCTGCAAGAAAGAAGACTAACAAAGGTGGTCACTGCCGTAGATATGAGCCCATGGACATGAATTTGTTAAATGAAGACCCAACTACCTTGGAGACATTCAGAAGAAAAATTTGTTTGCAGTTCTTTCAAAGATTACAAGGGTGCCATTTGCAGGTTTCTAAGGAGTTTGTTATCAGTTTCAATGGGACAACTTCAAAGGTGGGAATGTTAAACCTTACAGTAACACCAGATACCATTGCAGCAGCAACATGAATCCATAGGGGAGGGGAACAGTGGTTCTAAGGCATAAAGTTCACCATGCAGGACTGTAAAGAATTTATCAAGCCAGAGCATAGTGAAATTGATCTCACAAATGATATCCCAAGGAGCTACATGAAAGACAACTTCTCAAAGCTACTACTAATTATTCAGAAGTACTTCACCTGTGAAGGGAGGTTTCACATGGTCTATTCCTACCACCTTAGGCTTCTACTGCATTTTGTAGGTAAGAGGTCTCTTGATTTTCCATTTTACTTATATAGAAGTCTAGCTAAAATTTCAGATAAGGTCCAAGTTAAAAAATAAGGAAATGAAACTTCTCTCTTTCATCATGGTTTGATCAAATTGTTGGTGTTAAAGGAGTTAAAGAGATTAGGGAGAGATTGGAAATCCTTTCTTTTCATCAATGGTTTTGAAGTAGATGCTTTCACTCCTAAAAGAGTTCCCAAAACTAGAGATTTTTCATCACCTACATGGCAGAGCAAGTTGAACCAATGAGAATAGGGACAGAGCCTTTGCAGAAGTTTGATACACCCAAAGCTACATCTGCAAACCAAAAGTCAACAGTTAGCAAAAATGGTAGCAAGAGAGTTACAAGGAGCCAAATAGTGGCTTAGGGTAACTTAGAGAACATCTTGCATGCCATTGATATTGAAGAAACTCCCATTTTCCAAGCCGAAGACATAGATGAGGGAGGAAGGAAGCTTAAGAAAGGAAAAATAGCTAAGAAGTTAGAGTTTGCAGGTGATGATGTCGGATTCATTTTTCAAGCTATAAAACCAATGACAAGACATGCAAGAAAGGTCTTAGAAAGCAGCAAAGAGGCTCAGAATGTCAGTGAAATTTTTCAGCCACCACCAAGCATCATAGACCTCTCCTCACCTGCAAAATAATATCTGGTCATCAAAAAAAATAAGGGAAAAGAGAAAATCATTGAAAAGACAGAAGTTGAAGCCCTTAAAGAGAAGTTGAAAGATGCAAGTGAAGAGATATCAGTCTTGAGGAAAGAGACAAAGAAGCATAGAGCTAAAAGAGTGCAGTTTGAACAAATGAGGAATATTTGGGAGGATCAAGTCACAAGTGTCTCAAAGACCTTGGACAACACAGAAAAACTGATAAAGTGGACTCAGCCACTAAGAAAAGTGGTAAATCACATGAAAAAGGTAAACCTACACTTACAATCTAAGAACATGACACTGAAGGACCAAGTCAAAGACCTTCAAGAACAACTCGACCTGATTCATGAAGAGCTAGCAAAGAAAGGTTTGAAGATTACTGTGGTTGAGGAGCCCATTGTTCAGCTGATCATAAATGAAGAGGAAACACCACAGGAACCATAATTTGAGATTGAATATGCTTCAGAGGGTTCATTAGATGCACAAGATCAAGTTTTAGTAGCTGGAGGTCACTTTTTGGAGACAATTTTGAAATGGGGAATTTCTACACTTTTACACAGTTTTGTAGCGTTTCCTAGGCTTAAAGCCAGGAAAACGCTACGAAAAAACCTGTAGCAGCCTTTTTGCCTCTAAAATAACTTTTTGAAGTTTTCAAGGAGGGAGATTGATGGTGGTGATGTTTCATGACTTGATTGACAACATGGAACAACAAAGGAGCTAATTTATTGGGTGCAGAAGCCATTTTTTCAATGCTACCAAAACTCGCTATGAAACTGTCTTGTTTTCGTAGCGATCAATTGTTAAAGATTTTGGAGCATCTTAATGGAAATTTTTGATAGCTAGACTCCTCAAAAATTTCAAGGGATCTTATCATGAAATACTTATGACTCGAAGGAAGTGTTGTGGAGACAGGTCATCAGCCAAAGCAGATTTGAGGATAAGGGTCATGCTTTCCTAAAAAGTATGGTTATATTCCATAGATCTAGGAGGGTTTTTTAATATGTAAAGTGGTGATGAACTGTCATGTGTATTTCGAGCATGTGATACTTATGTTGTAACCATCATATAACTGTTTCAAAGGTAAGGAAGAGTTATGTAATAAAAAGGAGTTAGAGTCCTATTAGGAGATGTCTTCTTTAAGGTGTACCTGTCAGTTTTCTATTAAAAGTCATGTTTTTCAGTTATGTGATGTGGAATAGGAGAATTCAATGGTCTAGCCACCAGTAAGAGCATCCTAGCCACCAGTAAGAGCATCCTTATTATAAAGAAGGTATGTTTAAAGACAAAGCATCAAAGTAGTGAAGGGTTGGAGATTTTTTGCATTAAACTGCTGCTTTTATGTATTTGACTTATATCAGTAATACAGAGTGACTTTATTATTGATAGACCTGAGATTATCATGGGGTTTTAATGACTTATTGATCTATATCTTTATTTTTTTACCACTTATAGTAGATTTCATCTCTATTACTCATAATTCATAATTTATGCTCTGACTTCCTTTAGTGATGAAATGACTGTGTTGCCTTATGTTTTATGTGTGAGTTTCCTCTGTTAAATACCCCTATCTGCCACAACTTCCATGTCAAGAAACCTTGCCACTGAAACTAATGATTGTTGACTCCATAAGCCCAAATAGAGAAAGGCTAAATTATTTTCAACCTACAAACATAAAAAAAAGTTACAATTCCAATAGTATTAGCCATCGAGTACCATCATTATTAAATATCATAAACCCCCCTTGAGAGAGCCCTCTCAGACAGAAAAGGCTATACTTCAGTCAAAAGCTGGTTTGAAATAATTACACTGATTTGTTTGATAAGTATCCAATCAAGTAAAATTTTGTGATAACAACATCCATCAGTCCAAGCTACTCTTTGAAGACCAAGAACTTCCCTTTTGGAAAAGCTGTGGTGAGAATATCTGCAATATTCTCATCTATCGATATATGATGGAGACAAACCACTCCTCACTGTACCATATCACAAATGAATTTATATCGGATCTCTATGTGCTTGGACCTCTCATGAAATACATGATTTTATTCCAGACAAATCCCACTCTTGTTGTCGCAATATATCACTGTAGTGTCTAGAACCTGCTCAAATAGCTCTCCAAAGAGATTCCTCAACCAAACTGCTTCGCAGTTAGCCATGATAGCACCAATATATTATGCCTCGGCGATAATTAATGCTACAGACTTCTGCTTCCAGCTCATCCAAGATATCATGCAGAAACAATACTAAAACAACATCCATAGGTACTCTTCCTATCGTTAAAATTTCCCAGCGAGTCAGCATCGGTGTATCCATGAAGTCAGACACCTCGGATAGAATATCTCAGACCAAGTGTAATCGTCCCCTGAAAATATCTCAATATGTGTTTGGTAGTTTTCCAATGTGCATGGAGAGGCTCGGTCATGAATTTACTCAACATGTTCACTGTGTAGCATATGTCTGGACAGGTGTTCACAAGGAACATTAAAGCCCCAATAAACTGTTTATACTCGAATGGATTCACCAAATCGGGTCCTGCAACTTCTCCAAATAATTTCTTGAAGTTTATTTCCATCAGTATGGGTATATAATTGTATTCAGTCATCCAAAATATTTCTAGTAGCTTCACAACATATTTTCCTTGTGAAAGGAAAATGTCACTGAGCCTTTGCCATACCCAAAGGCCTAGAATGTAGTGCATGAGTTCAAGGTCATTCATTTCAAATTTAGAGGCTAGCTCCCTCTTACATTACATCATCAGAGTCTCACTACTTGTAAAAAATATATCGTAAATATATAAAATCAATATGAGTGACATACCTTGAACTACCTTGATGTAGAGGTTGGGATCGACATTTCTTCTCGTGAATCCCAACTTCACCAAATATTTGTCTATGTAGGCGCACCATGCTCTTAGGGCTTGCTTCAAGCCATACAATGAATTCTTAAATATAGAAACATGTTTCCTACGATCCTCTACTTCAAATTCCTATGGTTGTTCAACATATACTTATTGTAGTATGCCATGGAGAAATATAGTCTTTACATCCATCTAATGAAGGGTCCACCCTTGACTTGTGGCAAGGGAAACTATCAAGTGAATGGTTGTATATCGAGCCACAGGTGAAAATATATCATCATAATCCTCTCCCTCTTTCTGTGAGAATCCTCAAGCCATGAACCTGGCCTTGTATTTTTCAATACTTCCATAAATTCCATGCTTAGTCTTGTATATCCACTTCGAAGTTACCAAGGATTTCCCCTTCGGTCTTGGCACAACATCCCATACATAATTCTTCATAATAGATTAATATTATTCGGCCATAGCATATTTCCAAACTTGTTATTTTATGGATTCTTCGAATGTGGAATGTTCAGCTTGAATCATGGTGCTCATGTCTTTAAGATATCCCTAGTACCTACATGGCTTCTTCCTTTCTCTAAATGATTTCCGAGTAGTCTCATGTTTATCAGCATCCTAAAGCATGTCTCAGAGCCAAAGTGGTCTCTTCCTAGTAGGAGGATTACTAGGAGGAGAATCTAAGGGATCCATGGGATTCATGGGATCATCAAAAATATCAGTGTCATATTCCATCATGGATGGGCCATCCAAGATATCCATTTCATCATTCTTCTTGGGAGGAGGAAGTTAAGGAAGGTCTCAGGATTTTCCAAGTGTGGAATTTTCATTGAATGTTACATCCCTGCTAATTTAAACCTTCCTTTGACCAGGAATATATATTCTAAATGGTTTAGAATTTTCACAATACCCAATAAACATATTTTTTCTTCCAGTATCTTCCAGCTTGTTCCTCTTATATTTCGGTACATGAAAGTATATGGGGCAACCAAAGATACATATATGACTCACATCAAGATTGACACCTGTGAATTATTCTTCGGGTGTTTTGTTGTCTAATGCTTGATGAGGCACCTTGTTTTGAACATATACGACAACATTTTTTTCTTCTTCCCAAAGAAACTTTGGTACCTTTTGATCATGGAGCATGGAACGAGCACCTTCTACAATGGACCTGTTCTTACTTTGAGCTACTCTATTTTGTTTAGGAGTATAAGGTATAGTTGTTTCTTTCTTGATTCCTTATTGAAAAAATAAATGAATTCATTTTAAGTGTACTTTCCACCATTGTCGAACCTGCATATTTTAATTTTATTCCCTGTTTGATTTTTGATCAAGGCTCTGAATTATTTGAACTTTTCAAATGCTTCATTTGTATGCTTTAGATAATATATCCATGTCTTTCTAGAAAAGTCATAAATGAAGGTGATATAATAGAGATGGTTACCAAGAGAGTCTACGCACATCATATCACTCAAGTCGAAGTGAATAAGATGGAGGATGTCATTTTTCTTACTTTCATTAGAGGGGGATGGTCCCCTTGTCATATTTCCACTGGCACATCGTGGAAATACTCCATCATGTTGATCTTGAACCTTTGGAATCCCGAAGACCAAGTTATCCAATTTTGGAAGCACATCATAATGAAGATGAGCTAACCTTCGGTGCCATAATTCACTTATATTATTTGTATTATGAAATAATTCCAATAATGGCCTTCCAGTGACCCTATAGAGTCCTTCATATCTTGTTCCCAAAGTGAATGCATCTTCCAGATATGATCCAACGGGCCAAGTAAGAAATTTTACCTTGATGACGGCAACTCTCATCCCTTTATCTTCTAGAGCAGAAATCAATACCAAATTTTTCTTCAACCTAGGCACATACATTACATCATGCAAAATAATAGATTCCCCAAAATTCAAATGAAATTTGACGGATCCATAGCCTTTGACGGGATGAGTGGAGTTGTCTCCAAGAATAATTTTCAAATTTGAATCCCTCTTTACAAAGTTAGAGGGAAATTCCTTGTAACCAGAGAAGTGATGAGTGGCCCCACTAACAACCAACCAACTATCTCAGGAATCTGGAGGAGATGAAATAATAAGAGCGAAAATAAGGATATATTCAGATTTATTTGCAACATTACTTTCATACCTAGAGAATTTTGATTTATTTTTTGGACGATGATCTTCTTCATGATAAATTGGAGCATCTCTCCTTATTCTATCATTTCTTCCATCACGGTCATTCCTTCGATCATCTCTCCTCCTTTGATCATTAAATCTGTTGTTGTTGCTTCTAGTATTATAATGTGATCCATTATTCTTCATGGGGAAATCTCAAGCATAATAACCCTTCTTGTGACAATTGTAGCATTCAATATATGAGTATTCTTTCCCTTTATTTTGATTTTGAGGAGAAGGATTTCTTGAATTTGATGTACCTCCTTTCCATTTCTTCTTCTTCTTCTTGTCATGAGCAATGAATGCAACAAGTTCTCCTTCTTCATGCTTTTGAATCCTTCCTCTTCCTATCATCTTGGAATCTTCTTGAGTGAGCTTTCCAACAATATCATCAAATGAAGGAAGGAATTTGTGTTGCTAATAGTAGTGATGAATGTTTCCCAAATATGAGGGATACGTCTTAAAGTCACGACCACCAGTTCCATGTCAGGTACAACTTCTCTAGCTCTTATCAATTGATCTCTAACATGAGATATCATCATTATGTAAGATTTTATGGAATATCCTTTATTCATATCAGTGTCTTTGAGTTGATATTTCAAAGTGATCATTTCATTCAAATTGTTGAACTCATACATACCTGCTATCTTATCATACATGTCCTTGGACCTTTTCAAGTTTCCAACATATGCAAGCAAGTTGTCTTGTAAACCATCATCTATAATTTTATTTTCTTTATTCTCACCTTTCTTATGCTTACTTTTGATGGTAGTGGATGCATTTTCAGGAGGCTCAGGTAACTTTCCTTCAATGAAGTCCAAAACATCATTGTTGTCAGCTATGATTTCCAATCAGGTTTTTCATGCATCAAAATTGGATGAATCACCCAATTTCTTATTCTTCTTGAAGGTGGTCATTGTCATCTTGATTTGACTAGATTGGCTCTTTCAACCTTTCCAAAGATTATTTCTTCAATGCTTGTCTCCTCTTCAGCTTGTCGTTCACCTTAGCTCTGATTCCATGTTAATTTTATATTGTTCTATGCTGCATCAATTACTTTATCCCAATTCTGAAATTCACTTAGAAATATTTCCAATTACAATTACTCTTTCCATTCATCAACAGTAATTTAATATAGAACAATAAAATTAATGACAAAGGATACAATACACACATCAACAACTTCTCTCTCAAAGACCAAAAAAAAAAAACCCCCCCCCAATATAACCCAAAAACTTCATGAACCTGTGCACAAAGGTAAAATATATCAGAGACAACTTGATTAAGCTTTCAGGAAACTTCAAGAATTTTCAGATGACAGTCAACAACAATCAAACCCAGAGCCACTACCATAAGAATGTATGCCCGTGGATTAGGATTTGAGCCACTACCTTGTCTATATATAGCCCAAGGCTAGCCTAGATCCACTAGTGTTAAGACTGCAGCCCAACTAGAAACCCTAATTTCAAAGCGACATTCGGACTTATGATTTCAGACCTTCGTACGATATATTTCTTTCGACGATGTATCAAACCAAATCAGATAGAAGAGAAGAAGATGATTTATGTTGTGATGTATAAATGAGCTTCTATGTCACTTGTATTTATATGCTTCAAACGTGTGTTAATGATGTCCATTTGATGTTGAGGATGACCTATCCATATGAGTGAAGCCAACCTGATCCAATATCCATGAGTGGGTGAAAAATAAAAAATCAACTTCTTATTATTCGAATGAGGTGATATTTAGGTCAATTTTGGTCCTCTTGGAAATAGGAACTCAATTACACAATCATCTCCATCAAATGAGTAGTCCAAAGTGGAATTTGATCGTATTTCCATAATTTTAACACAACATTACGTTGGTTTATGGGATTGGGGGGAAACACTATTAATTCATGGGGCCAGATGAAACAAGCCTTCCTCACTAAATACCAAGATTATTTCAATCCCAAGACTTAAGGGAATAAATATTTAAAATGAAATTGTTGAAAATGCAACAAGAAAATATCAGTTTGGCCTTTCCTTGGTCAAACTAGAGAAAATTAGAATTTCCACATCAACAAAAACTTAGAGGTAGTTAACTGAGGTGATATGACACTTGTCACTAATTTAATTCAATTGATTTGATTTGGGGAAGCTTGAGTTTAGTTCAGTATGATTTATTTCTAATTTGTATAAATATATTTCAGTTAATTTGACTTATTGTCAGTTAAACTAATTCCAATTGTTGGAGAAACCAATGGAAGGTAAAGTTGTACATTGTAACTTCAATCACACTGAGTGGTCATCCATTTAATTGATCAATCAACCCAAAATAATTGTTTCATGCAGATAATTCGAGTTATCTAGTTGATATGGAGATTTAAGGGTAGTGTTCTATCAATTTTAAACTAGTCCCATGTTCACAAGTGGTGCATGCAGTTAGAGGATGGGCCTACAAGAATTGCACAATCCAATTGAGGGTTTTCCCTAAAAAATAGGGGCTAATTACTCAAGGAACAACACAAATAAATATGAGCTTGGAGGCTTGAAAAATTGGCTAAGTATTGGTCAGGTTTAGTTAGTCAAGCACAGAGATAGACTATACACTTGCAAGTTGTGCTCATGCTTGATAAAGCATTGTATTTCATCTCTATTCCTTGATTAATGCAATACATATAGTAAGGGGTATTGAGTAGTTTCTTTCCCATAGATGAATATATGTGCATGTGTGATTTTTATTCTTGAATGTTGATGTTATGTGTTCTTGATCGTGAATTAACCTCCGCATATCAATAGAGTAACTTCGTGTAATGTTCCAAATGGGGAAAATTAGGCTCAGCAGGGAATATCCTAAGATATTCCTCTATGGGATCACAGTAGTATGGAAAAAAAACCAGCAACTTCTAAACCAAAGATAGACTAGTAGGGCATTTACTGGTTATATCACCTCTAAGGAGAGGATGAAAACCAGAGGCTTCCTGGCCCGTTCTAGACTTTGTCTATAGAAGACTGATGAAACACAACAAGTGTGGGAATGAAACAATCATCTTGGAGTTTTATTCCCTTGAGAAAATTATATCTACATATCTAAATAATGGGTCCAAAGAGAAGCAAAAACCAAACAAGAGAGAAGCGGGAAATTCCACTACTAGGAAAAAATGCAAGAGGCTCAGGGAAAAAGCTGTCTAAGAAAAATGGTGCAAGAATAACGCTGATCAGGGCTGGGTTCCCTTAGTATAGTCTGTGTGGGACCTCCATGCAGAGTTTCAGCAAGAAAAATTGGGTTTAAGGGCCTTACATAGATCTCCCACGAAGCTGACTAGTTAAAAATCAGCTAAAGAGAAGAGCTGATGGAATGAAGAAGAATCCACTTTAGAATTGCCCAGTTTCAGTAGAGAGTCTTTGAAAAACATCCATAAGACATGCATAACAGTATAGAAATATAAAATCAGACTTTGAATGAGTTCCTTAAGAATTATAGTAGATTGCATGAGGAAATAAGCAAGAAATCTTCAAAAATAGGAACTGCAATGCATGTAGAAAGTGCATATCTGAATAGACAGTGTCCCTTTAAGTGTGCTTCAGTAGTATAACATAAAATTAAATATCTAAATCAGAAAAATGGCTGAAACATCATATCCATTTCAGATCTGGAAACTACTAAGCCTCCTAATCAAGATCCCCTTAAGGGTTTTACAAAATAAGGCACTAGAAAGTGTAGATCTAACTTTTTATACACATAACTGCAGAAAGCTTCAGTAATTTCTGAAGATGAATTTATTCATAATATAAATCAGATCTGAACATAAGATATCAGTAGGCTACTTCATTAATCTTCAAGGTGAGAGGCAAGCCTCAATCACCAGAAACAAGTACAATGACAGATCTAGACAATAGAGAAGTAGTACATGAGAAATAATGCAGTAGACAAAGGATACTGCGCAGTAGCTAGGGATGAATGTTAAAATAATTAGAAAATATAGATATGAGATGAAAATATGACAGAGATCCTCTTCGAGGTGGTTACAATACACCCTCCTAGGAAGAAATCCCTTAAAACTACTAGATCCTTGTAGATCTAGAATTCCACTTACTACACTTGCTGCACCTGCAAAACCCTCAATGAGCCAGCACTGTCAATGAAAGCATAGTGTGGCCTCCAACCTGATAGTGGTTCAATACAACTCACTTCCCTCCAAGAGCTACTCAAATAAGGATAGAGGATTCCTAAGCAGTAGATCCTCTCTTTCTCTTGCTAAACAACAAAGAGAACTAGAGTTGCCTCAACAAGCTCTGAAAATGAAATATGATCAACAACCTCCTCATGAGCCTTCATCCTCCTTTTATAACATTTGAGTCTCTTGGAAAACCCTAAACCACTTTCATCCTTTGGTCCTTTGCACATTTGGAAACCCCTTCTAGAACTGCGCAGTCCATCAAGGAGGTTCAATGAACCCAGACAACGTTGTTGACTTGGTCAAACAGGATCTCCTTTGGTGGTCTTGGCCCTTTCACACCTGCAATATTTTATTATGATGGCCTAAATATGTCTCTTTTCACATAGGCACTAATTTATTCTTGATTTGCAAGAGGATTAGACATTCTCCCTTACAATTTATTCTTTAATCATGAAATACAAAATGAACAAGGCAAAATTAATGTTCCAAATTAGCTGAAGCTAATTTAGGAACATTACACTTCAAGTCTTGTGATTTAGTAAATTTCATGAGCAATTTTGAATCTACACATTAATTTCTACATGGTATCAGAGCAGGATTCAATGTAGAGAATATATTTCAAAGTTGTCTTTATAGGAGGATCATATTTGCAAGATTAATTCTTCATATCAAGAAGGGTGGATTTCTATGGACTAAGACTCGAGTATTCCCTTGAGGGAAGCTTGAATTATGTTGCTTGGAAGGAACGCATGGAGAAAATGTTGGAAGATAATGGGTTGAAGGAATTCAGTGATACGGATATCTCGAAACCAACAACAGGTGATACTCAAAATCTAACAGAATGGAAGAAGTGTGTAGCCAAGGAAAGGGGAATCATATTCGAGGGATTATGAGACCATATTATCTCAAATATACATAGGAAAGAGACTTTGTATGCAGTGTGGTAAGCATTGGAAATTTTGTTCCAGAATAACAACGACAATAGGAAACTGGCGCTCAAGGATAAACTTCGAAGTATCAAGATGCCGAAGAATGAATCAATTAAGAAATATCTCAGGAGGTTCACACAATGTTGTGATGAACTTACAGGAGTTGGTGTCATAGTCCGAGATGATGATTTGGTGAGCCTAGCCCTTCTAGGCCTTCCCAAGATCAGGCACAACTACAATATTTGGTGAATGGGAGGGAGAAACTACCGAATTGGGAATTCTTATGGTCCAATTTGGTAAAGGAGGAAATAAGGTGGAATACTAGAGACGAGACTTCATCAAAGGGAAAGGATGAAGAAAATCGTGCCTTGGATGGAAATATAAAGAAGGGAAAAGGGAATAAATTCCAATCCAAATCATAATCAAGTCAAGGGGCAAGAAGAAAGACTTGTCCAGGATAAAGTGCTTTCACTGTCATGAATTTGGGAACTATGCCACGAAGTTTCCACAGAAGAAGGAAAGAAATAATACCTCAGGAGGAGCGGCAAGTGAAGCTTTAGCTTCAAAATTTGAACTTCACTTCACATCATTTCATGCATGGTAAGCACAATGATGGGAAGTGTGTGGTATCTGGATAGTTGTGCCTCATTCCACATGATGGGGAACAAAGAAATTTTCAGTGACTTGGAGGAGAAATATCCTTAGGTTCACATTGAGATGGGAGATTATGGAATGTACAATGCGACCAGGATTGACATAGTCAGCTTTCAAAGGGAGTTGAGCTCCCCTCTCAGGCTCAAGGATGTGATGTGTGTACCGGGTCTAAAGAATAATTTGATTTCCATTGTGGTGTTGGAAGACCGCGGCTACGATGTGATATTCAGTAAAGGGAAGGAATTCCTTAGACACATTACCATAGTAAAAATGAAGAAAATTGGGGTTTGAGTGAAGAACCTCTATAAGATGGTTGTGGAATATTATGCTGCATTAAGCACAAAGGCGGAGAAGGTGTAGAGCCAAGATGTTAGTGAATTATGGCATAGAATACTCGGGCATTTGCATAATGGAGCTTTGAAGATCATGCACTAGATTACCATAGGCCTCCCTAAAGGAGCACTAGAGAATCATGATACATGAAAAGGGTGTACATTATGGAAGTACACAAAATCCCCCTTCAATGATCGAGACAACAAGGCACATGCAGTTCTTGAAAGGATTCACTCTGATGTCTATGGACCTTTATCAAAATCCTCCACTTCCAAGCACATGCATTATGTTATATTTGTAGATGATTTATTATGACAGTGCTAGATCTTCTTCATCAAGAAGAAAGACCAAATATTCTCCAAGTTTGTTGAATTTAAAGCTGTAATATTCCAAGATTAGCATGCAGCTAATTGGAATATTGATTTTTGTTGTTTAAAATTAGGATATGAATAAATGGGTAAGGAGGCCCATACATTTCAGAAATAGGAACAAAATAACTCATAATTTGAAAAGGTATAGTCATAAGAGCTGGATTTCACACCCTCATGTGTGAAAATGGGCATTTGCATGTGGACAAGGTCAAATTTTACCAAGTCAACAACGCTGGGATAGGAGGTGGAGATCATCTTTTGAGACAATGCAGAGATAGTGGGGGGAATATTCCTTGGTGGAGGAAACCCTAATGAGTGGGACCCAAGGTGAAAGGGATTCCATTTGTATAAAAGGAGGGCAAGGCAGCCATATGAAGACATGTTATGGATTATTGATTTTATGGTTTGTATGACTATTTTGCATTCTCTTGATGTTTAGCAGAGTTGTTGTGCTACTTAGCACAAGGAATTCTTATTTAGGAATTCCTTCTCCTTTCAAGAGAAGCCTATTGAAGGATCTTGTACTTCATTTCTCCACATTCAGGCTTAAGTCCAAGCCAACTCCTTCAACTACATCGTTATTCTTGCTGAAGTATAACGTTGTGTTGCAGGGTGTTGCAGTGGAGGTTTCTCAACACCACTTCCTGAGCTTATTTTTTAGAGGAGGAAGCTTTATTTTCTTTGGGGGATTAGTTAGGAATCCCTTCGAGCATATTTCAGATATTGGCACTTGGCCAACCCATTTTCTTGCACGTACAGCGCAGTATCCCTCAGTGACTGCGTTATTTTCAGTGAGTATTTGCAGTGAGGGTTTGTAGTGATTGTTGGAGGGTGAGATATTTAGTGTTGGGATCAGCCTTTCACTTGGAAGATCCATTGGAGGAGGTCTATTTATCTAGTGTAGCATCTTCAGCCATCTGATCCATCCAGTTCTTGAGTTGCAGCTGCTACTCAGTCCTAGGACTGAAACTCCGACATTTTTTCCATTTTTCATATTGCAGCCAATCCTTCCAGGATTGTCTTGAAATTTTGTTTGGGAGCTTATATCTTCACTCCCAATGTTGTATGAGCCATCTATTTGAAGATTTGTGTTATTTCACATCTCCATGTAGTAGTGTCTCATCTATGACTGTGCTGTACATGTTCATGAACATTTTGTAATATAGCAGCATCTCTCTTTTGGCATATGTATTCATGGGAGACTCATTTGCCTTGATTATTTAAGTTATGCACACTTCTATTATACTCATTTTATGCTGATATGTATAATAAAATGGCTCCATGGCTTCCATACATTTTGGTATGATGTTATTCACTGCTATTTCCAGTTTTGTGTTCGTGTATAGCTGCATCCCCATTTTGGGATATTACAGTGGTATCAGAGCATAATCTTGGCTCAACCTATGGAATCTCAGACATTATGCTATCAAGAAGACAAGAAGAGGAAAATATGAACAGAAAAGACAAAAAAGAAGACTCCATTCTTTGGAGGAAGAAAGGAGGAGAGGCTTTCAAAGTTTCTTTCTCAAACTTTGCAGAGCATTCATGGAGATCTTAAGAAGACGAGGAAGGAGATGTATAGAGAATCTCCAAGTGAGTTTGAATCTGAAGAAAAATCTAGATTTTCATTTGATGAGTGTGAGAATGAAACCACACACTATGATGCACAACGCAGTCATATGCCCAAATTTTCCATGAGAGAGAGGGAAGAAGACGGAATGACTAGGAGGGAAACTCTTAGTGATTTTCTACAAGAGTATGAATCTAAAACTCAAAAGTTTAGAGATCATATTACTTTTCCATATTTTTGCAAGATCAAGGTGAAGAGAAGCAAGAAACATGATATGAGTAGAGTCCTTCTATCTACTTTTGATGGTTCACCTACATGTTTAGCTAGAGCTTGAGTGGAGGAGCTAGACTCCTATTTGCAGCAACATCACATTTCTGAAGATGAGGCCATCAAAGTTGCGGCACTGCATTTTGGAGGTAAGGCCTATGCATGGTGGATATTTGAGTCCTTTTATTTGAAAAATGTAAATAATTCTTCTTATGCAAAGTTCACTAAGAGGATAATAGAAATATTTTATGGAAAACTTTCTACGACATCCTTGGTGAAACCAAACAAACCAAAACAAACTGAAACTTTGCATGTGTTGGAGGAAACTGTAAACTCAACTCCACTTCAGAAAACCATTGAGGAGGCTGATATCTTGCATCATACCTTGCTAGAGGAAATACCTCTATCTCATATTCTTGAGCAAGAGGGTATGGATATTCCTTTTTCAAAAGAGGATCCAGTCATTGAGAGGTTTCCCATTCATATTGGAGAGGAAGAAAGAGTTGAGGGCAACAACGCTATCATGTATAGAGTAGATCTAGCACCTCATGCAGAGGTAGATGGAGCACATTCTCCAACTAGAGGGGCTCTTTTATCATTGCAAAGAATTCCCCAGGATCTCATTCAAGGCACAACCCATGATCATCATGTGCCACTGTTGACATATTGTGAAACCATGCAGATGGAAGGAGGAGGTAGGGAGGATGGTCAACATCATTTGATGAAGAGCACACACCCCTATATATTTCAGAGGGTTGATGCAAAAAAGAGGGTGATTGGATTACGCAATGAAGGCATGGGAAAATCTATCCATTTATATATGCAGTCTACTCTTGATGTTGATGTCTCATTACATGGAGACATTTCCACCATTAATTGATTCCATAGGAGTGGAGACCTTGGAAGAGCTTGATACAATGCTTAGAGTATTGGGTAGACTCAAGGAGAGGAGGGGAATTCTCTCAACATCATCATTACCCACTCTCATCTCAGATTTTGTGCTAGGGTAGGAGCAGCAGGGGAAGGATAGTAGCCTTCCAACTTTCATCTTTGGCATGGGAGATGTCAAAGAGGAGGAGAGCCATGTGATAGATGTTCTTTGTGGTATATCATCAATGCTGTCACTATGGAGGATAGATCCATATTGGAAATCCCAGTTGTTGGTGGATTACTCCAGGGATCTTTCTACTTGTATGATATTGGATGACAAGTTGCATGAGGAGGGATGTTCAGTCAGATATGGGGTCATCTACTATCATAGTACGATCTTTTTATCTAGAGCTTCCAAGCTCAAGGAGAATTTTATACAAGCAGCTCATGAAGAATTCCTTTTCAGCCACACTTACTCTATGAGAGCATACCACACCATCATGGAGGGGTATTTTTTGGAAGGCTTTGAGGAGGAGATATATCAGCATATGAGGATATGCATGGATCATATGGAGATGGAGGAGATACATAAATCTTTGGAAGAGTTAGCACAACCACCTCTTTTCGCTTTAAGGATGAGAGCAGATTCATCTATGAGCCACTCCATTTTCATGGGCAAAACATATGGTAAGCATACTGTTTGTTTGCATAATGTTTTATATAATGTATATGTGCAAAACTTAACCATATATGTGCAGGATATTTCTCAAGGAAGGAGCATTCTTCCTTCTAGACTTCATGGTCTACTTGAGGCCATCAGAAGTATTGGTGATGGCCACTCCCTAGGAGAACTTGGGAAGATTGTAACTTTTACAGAATATGCTCACTTTGCACCATACATCATACACTTTATCCAAACTTGTGAGGAGATTGGGGCAACAAGCAAGTGGTGGGGAGGCCATCGATCATTTCATTTTCTGTTGCAGTTGAGAGTCAAACTGCACTGGTTACATTTGAGGGACCATTTTCCTTCTCCCTTGCTACATATGGAAGTGAGTATGATCCTCATTATGGTTCCCTATGTTGCTATTGTTCTTGTTTTTATTGGGATCATGATTGGGGGAGAGACACATTGGTTGGATGTGTCCTTGGGGGAAGAGGATTCCCACACTTTTTGAATTAAATGTTCTAATGGGAGCATGGGAGATGATATGGCCACTACAGTAAAAAATTTGTTCCTTTATGAGGTGGGTTGTAGGATTGATTTGATGACATATGATGATCAAGTCCTATTCATCATATATGGTATGGTTTGGGCTAGCTTGGTTCACAACGTTAGAGAGGAGATCTTTGGAGATCTAGTCTTCATCTTTCCATTTGAGGGCAACATTATTGCAGCCCAAGATCAGCAGATAATCTACACTTATCATAAGTGGAGAGGAGGATAGTGCGGGGTAGGCTACTTTGTCTACCATGTTCAGATTTTCAGCCCACCTACTTTGCAGGAGCCAAAGGTGGAGGAGGATTTGCATGAGTTACCATTCTAGAGGGTGGCTCATTTTGTATGGATGATAGCTTGGGGATGGAGGATCCACATGGGAATGATGATTCTAAGTGCATTTCAGATCCCATGCCTCAAAGGGCCCTCTAGAAAACACCTTATTGCCTCCTTGAGTACTCTACTTGTTCATGATGATAGCTGTTCAGCTAGCTTGCATGCTTGGGAGGGGCAATATAGAGATTTATTGATGAGACAACATCTCATTCCTTGGAGGAGCATATCATATGTGGATGCTACAGCAGGAGGAGGGGAGACTTCTCAGTTCTATCCTTGGAGTTGCTTGAGGAAAAGCAACATTTGGGAGGGGAGGACTGTAATATTCCAAAATTAGCATGCAACTAATTGGAATATTGATTTTTGCTTTTTACACTTACGAGATGAATAAATGGGTAAGGAGGCTCATAAATTTCATAAATAGGAATAAAATCCCTCATAATGTGAAAAGGGATAGTCATAAGAGCTGGATTTCACACCCTCATGTGTGAAAAGGGGCATTTGCATGTGGACAAGGTCAAGTTTGACCAAGTCAACATTGCTGGGATAGGAGGTGGAGATAATATTTTGAGACATCGGAGAGATTGTGGGAGGAAGATTCCTTGGTAGAGGAAACCCTAATGAGTGGGACCCAAGGTGAAAGGGCTTCCATTTGTATAAAAGGAGGGAAAGGCATCCATATGAAGACATGTTATGGATTATTGATTTTATGGTCTGTATGACTATTTTGCATTCTCTTTCTGTTTAGCAGAGTTGTTGTGCTGCTTAGAACAAGGCATTCCTGTTTAGGAATTCCTTCTCCTTTCAAGAGAGGCCTCTTGAAGGATCTTGTACTTCATTTCTCCACATTCAGGCTTAAGGCCAAGCCACCTCCTTCAGCTACATCATTATTCTGCTGAAGTATAACGTTGTGTTGTAGGGTGTTGCAGTGGAGGTTTCCCAACACCACTTCCTGAGCATATGTTTCAGAGGAGGAAGCTTTCTTTCCTTTAGGGGATCAGTTAGGAAGCCCTGGGAACATATTTTAGATCTTGTCACTTGGCCAACCCATTTTATTTCACCTACAACACAGTATCCCTCAGTGACTACGTTATTTTCAGTGAGTATTTGCAGTGAGGGTTTGCAGTGATTGTTGGAGGGTGAGATCTTCAGTGTTAAGATTAGTCTTTCACTTGGAAGATCCATTATAGGAGGTCTATTTATCTGCAACATCTTCATCCATCTCCATCCAGTTCTTGAGTTGCAGCTGCTACTCAGTCATAGGACTGCAACTCCTACATTTTTTCCGTTTTTCATATTTCAGCCAATCCTTCCAAGATTGTCTTGAAATTGTGTTTGGGAGCTTAGATCTTCACTCCCAATGTTGTATGAGCCATCTATTTGCAGATTTATGTTATTTCACATCTCCATGTAGCAGTATCCCATCTATGACTGCGCTATACATGTTCATGAACATTCTACAATATAGCAACATCTCCCTTTTGTCATATGTATTCATGGGAGGCTCATTTGCCTTGATTATTTTAGTTATGCACACTTCTATTGTACACATTTGTTGCTGATATTTATAATAAAATAGCTCCATGGTTTTCATAAATTTTGGTATGATGTTATTCACTACTATTTCCAATTTTGTGTTCATGTATTGTTGCATCCCCATTTTGGGATATTACAAAAGCACTTTCTAAGAAAGAAACTGGCAAGAAAGTGAAGGCTCTCAGGACTTATAATGGAGGTGAGTATGTGTCGAATGAGTTTAAAAATTTCTATGCAAAGGAAGGCATTCGATGGGAGTTGACAACACCCCACAACCCACAACATAATGGGGGTGGCTAAGAGGAAGAAAAAAAGTATTGTGGGAGAATTAAGGGAGTTGATGCATGATCAAGGCCTACCACTCCACTTATGGGCTAAAGCATACAACATAATGATATATTTGTAGAAGGGGAGTCCTCATCAGATTCTTAGGATGAGTACACCAGAAGTAGAATTTTTAGGGAAGAAACCAAATGTGTCACACTTCAGGATCTTTGGAGCATCAATATATTTCACGTATCCAAGGAATCAAGGAAAAATATAGAGTCGACAATAGAGTTTGGGGTATTTCTGGGCTACAAAAAACACCTCACAACTATTGTGTGTACTTTCCATCCCTCAGAATAAAATTTGTTCGAAGGGATGTGAAGTTTGATGAGGAGAAGGCAATGATATGTTCTCTTGAGAGGGAGATTCAGTTGCATTCATGTTAGGAGCTTTTGGCTCCAAAGGAATAACCTCAGGACGTTGTGGAGAAACCACAAGAAGAGGAACATAGAGTGGAGATAGCCACTCAAGCAAAGACATCCAAAGAATGAAGGAAATGAATTAGGGAAGCTGACAAATTATTGTAGGATGTTAGAGAGAATGTGGGGCACCCATTTCACAGCGTAGACAGAGGAGGTACAATGGATAGATGGTTCTAATGAAAGATCTAGTAAAGATGAAACCATCCTAATTTAAGGAAGTAATAGAAAAATATATATGGGTTGATGCTATAGTATAGGAATATGATTCCATTGTCAGAAAAAGTGTTTGGGAAGTGGTCCTAAGACTAGAGGATTAATGATTGGTGGGTTCGAGATGGATTTAAAAAGTGAAGCATGTAGTAGACGAAAGCATAGAGAAATACAAGGCCAAATTTGTGGCCAATGGGTTCTCTCAGGTTGAGGGAATTGAATATGGGGAGACCTTTTCTCTAGTAGAAAGGTACTCTTCCATCGGATCAATTCTAGCACTTGCTACGCATATGGGGTGGAAGATCCACCAGATGGGTGTGAAGATACCATTCCTCATTGGAGTTATCAAGGAGGAGGTGTACATTGAGAAACCAAAAGGATTTGAGACCTTTGACAGAGAGTCGCATGTGTGCAGACTCAGGCGAGCATTATATGGATTTTAGAAAGAACCCTGTGCGTGGTACACTAGGATTGATAGCTATCTCACTGGTTTTGGCTTCACCAAAAGTGAAGTGGATGAAAACCTCTATCATGTTTTGGTAGAAGGTAAATTTTTACCTTTTACCAAAAACAAGGTAGTGCTCCTGACCCTAATGAACACTTACCGCGCCCTCAAACACTATTCCGAATGTTTTTCTGCATAAAAACTTTGAATATTAATTAAAAAAGTGTTGAGTTAGGTATAGTCTACTTGTGGAGTATTTGAAAAAACAAAAAAAAAAGGTAGTGTCACACTCAACTCAACCTTTTCTAGCACGTTCGAAAACTATATGCATCATTAATTATTCTGAACGCGCTGTTTTGCACACTTGACTTGACCCAAAAACATTCCGCCACCCTGAAGCACTGTTCTACATGCACCATCGGGTTGAACCCAACTTGACCCTGCGGAGCTACTCGATGCCTATGGAAGACCCGACTTGCCTTGAATGCTAAACATGTTTCTGCATGACTCGACTCACCTTCGTTCCTTTTTCTATTTTGGTTGCATATTCACATCAACAAGATGTTGATGGCTCACTAATGATTTGTTCACCCTTGCTTTTTTATCCAAATTTGTGTGTTCGAATCCTTTTCCAACTCCAACCAACACCGCCATATTAATACGCCATGGTTAATTTTGAATGCATGTGGGGGCTCGGTCATCAGCCGAACCACCTTCCCAACTCGTCACGTCGGCCTACACGAAATTATAACATCGGTCCATCAAGTTTAGCCCATGCGGGCACCCAGGTGGACTCTTGTTGCCTGTGCCCAACACGAATAACATGTTGGTGCGCCCGTGTAACCATACAAATGTACCCAGTATATGAAATGTCGCATATTGATCGTATAAACATTGCATCATAGCCACTTGTTTGTTGTGCGTGCGTTTCACCACACATGTAGTTTTCGTCACTTCGTCGACCCTCATTCATTGCATGCCCATCGAATGCTTCTGTCACACTTGGTCTCCATCCTCAACTCATGGTACTAACATCCTACACCACCCCAAAGCATTTTCGTCCCTTAACAACATCATCCCACTGTCGCATGATCTATCGTTGCAATCAATATGCACAATATCGTTTTCTTAAAGTGTCGTCGCACGATCTATCATCTCATCCATATGCGAAATATCATTGCGAATTTCATCACAAAGTTTTGTTGACTCCAACATCTCCAATAATTTCCATGCCACCAACTCTGCTAGCATAAATGGTTTATGCAGGCTTGGCTGTATAATTATTGTCTATTATACACTTCTTTTATTGAAACATAATATTGGGCAGACTTATTAAGGGGAGTTTTCCCTCCCTTAAATGTATGGGAATTCATGTGGATTTGGTATTGATGTTTATGTTTATTTACGCACATTGAAGAACACTTTGCAGGTTAATTAAAATAGTGTTGATTTAGGCATAGTTTACTTGTGGAGTATTTGAAAAAAGAAAAACAAGGTAGTGACGCACCTAGCCTATAAGCTGGAGCAAGACTACCACATGTAGTAGGGGCATGTGGTAGTCTTCCAACCACTCTATAGATGGGTGCGCCACTACCTTGTTTTCCTTTTATAAAATACTCCACAAGTAGACTACGCCTAACTCAAAACTTATTTAATTAATCTTCAAAGTGTTCTTCAATGTGAGGAAATAAACATAAACATCAATACCATATCCACATGAACACCCATACATTCAAGGGAGGTGAAACTCCCGTTAATAATTATGCCCGATATTATGTTTCAATAAAAAATATGTACAATAGACAATAGTTATATAGCCAAGCCTACACAAACCATTTATGCTTCCTGCCAAAGTGCTTGCCTCTCGGCACAAGCTCCACTGCTTGCCAATACTCAAACCAACATCAAACATCCATAAGGAACCCCAAAATCCATCTTAGGACATGTCTACACAACTTTCCCGAAAACCCATTCAGAAGGGTCACTCGGGTCACTCGGTGCCCTGCCCTGCACGCACTGCTGCACGCAGGTCATTCAGGTCACCGCACCTTCCACTCGACCTATTACACGTGGTCGGTTTGTGTTTGACCAAAATCAACATTTTTTGCATGTCCGCAAACTTTCCACATCGTTCATTGTTCTGAACGCGCTGTTCTCCACACCTGAATTGACCCAGAAACATTGCACCACCATGAAGCATCGTTCTGCATGCACTGTTGGGTTGAACCCTAATCGACCTTGCGAAACTGCCTAATGCCCTGTGGAAGACCCGACTTGCCCTAAATGCTGAACGTGTTTCTGCACGACTCGACCCGCCTCCTTTTCCTTTGCCAATCTAGTTGCAGCTTCGCATCAACAAGCTGTTGATGGATCGCTGATGATTTGTTTTCCCTTGTTGTTCGATCCAAAGATGTGTGTTTGAATCCTTGTCCAACTCCAACCAACACCACCATATTGATATGCCATGGTTCATGTTGAATGTGTGTGGGGGCTTGGTCATGAGTTGACCCACCTTCCCATTAGGGGAATTTTGAGGTCTAGAATGGGCCTCCTAAGGAAATTATAAAATAATAGTGTAAATAATAAAATAATATTTGATTACATCAGCCAAATTGAGGGAAAAAAGAAAAAAGTACTTTTTCAACTCGTATTTTCAACTTATATCCCAAATGTTTTACTCAAATTTCGAGTAGGAGTACTCGTTGGATGAAAAATTTAATTCCTCATCCAAGGAGTACCCATGTTGTATACTTTTGATGGATCCTGCTACACGAAAAATGAGAATTAATACATGGTAAACATGATTGCAATCGCGTTTTTTCATGTATTTCTCATTTTTCATGTAGAATAATCCATCAAAAGTATGCAACATGGGTACTCCTTGGATGAAGAATAAAATTTTTCATCCAATGATTACTCCTTCTCTAAATTTGAGCAAAAAATTCAGGAGATAAGTTGAAAGTACGAGTTGAAAATGTAGTTTTATTATTTTATTATTTTTAAATCTTTTTACCCTTTTACTTAAAAAATGGTGAATCACCCCCCATGGTTGACATCATCATCTCGAATCCTATTACTTCTTACAAATTTTATTTTGGTTGTACATTTTTCTTAGGAGGCCCATTTTAGACCTTAAAATTCCCTTAATGCAACTTGTCATGTTGGCCTACATGAAATTATAATGCTGACCTGTCATATTAATTAACTCAACAATGTATTCCACTACCAAGTGACATTTTAACGTCGATCTGTCACATTTAGCCCGTGTGGGCACCCGGGTCGACTCATGTCGCCCATGACCAACACGACTAATACATCGGTGCACCCATGTAACCATACAAACACACCTGCTATATGAAACGTTACATACTGCACGTATAAACGTCGCATCATAGCCACTCGTCAATCATGCGCTCGTCTAACCGCACATGTAGTTTTTGTCGCTTCGTCGACCCTCGTTCATCGCATGCCCACCGAATGCTTCCATTACACTTGGTCTCCATCCTCGACTTGTGGTCCTGACATCCTCCACCACTCTAAAGCATTGTCGTCCCTTGACAACATCATCCCATAATCGCACGATCTATTGTTGCAATTCATATGCACAATATCATCACAATGTGTCATCCCATGATCTATCATCGCATCCATATGAAAAATATCGTCAAAATTTCATCAAAAAGTGTTGTTGACTCCAAAATATCCAACAATGTCCATGCCACCAACTCTGTTATCAACAATAGTCCAATGCATGAAAATCCATGTCCATATCTTTCCATGTGTAGGGAATACTTCTCAATGTAGTGTTGATCTCCATATTAATCTGCAACCATGATACTCCAACCTATATATTGATAACCATATATTTTTGTCAAACATCCATATGTTTGTAACATCTAGCACTATTGTAGTGAATTTGGCACATGGGCGGACGAAATTCACTGTGCTTGGTAGGCGAGGTTGCTTTCCTACAAGCAAGTAACAAGTCAATTGGTTTGTTAGATTGTTAGTGGAACAACATAACATGTAGTAAAATAAGTAAATAGCATAGCATGCTAGAATAGAGGAGAAACAAGAAACAACATAGACAAATACAATAACAAGATCAATCGAGTCAAGCACACTAATAATCGAAACATAGAACTCTTCCCCTTTTATTAGTTTCTGATGGTATAAGAGGTAGGACACTAAAACACTTTCAATGAATACTTAGAGCTATGGAGCTGTAATATTCAAGGCAAGGAGGGCTCTTCCCTTTAAACTTCTTTCAAGCCTCTCTCTCTCCTCGACGGATGGTAGACTAACAAACACTTGGTGAACTTCTTCTCTTGGATTGATGTGTTGGATGGCCAACAACTGAATCCTTCAACTCCTTGCTGCTTGGACAACACAATATTGGTTTTCTCTCAAGCAATTTGGCCAACATAACAATGTGTTCTACATTCTTCTTCCCATGGTGGTATTTTATAGGAAAATTCAAATTTCCCTCCCTCTCTTGGTACAATTGTGGATGTTGACAAAAGAGTGGGAGGATGATTCCATTATGTGCTACACTTGAGGCCTCAAAGTGGCTCCAAGGCGGCTGTACCTTGATGGCTTGAGTGGGGAATCTCCTTCTTCAAGTGTGCCAAGTGGTCCTAAATGGTGACTTTCCACCATACCTAGGATCATGTGTCTATTTGATGGATAGCTGCAAATATCTTCGCTACTATCAAAGAAAAGGTCACGCAGATCCATTAGGGTTAGTGTTTTATGTGCGCTATTTGATAAATTTTCCTGCTTGACCTTAGGAAAGTTAAAAATTTTAGATTCTGTAATGTATTTCTTCCCTGTAAATCCTTATCTATACTTTATGCTTGAAATTTCCTGACGTCTTTTTCTTATATGATTTTCAAGTGATAATAGTTTTCCCCTAATGTGTGAGGTCTGGGAAGAATTGTATAGCCGAAATAAATTATAGTTTATTTTCTGTATAATTCATTTGAGAGAGAGAGAGAGAGTAACTTGTGTGAAACATGAGGTTGGAAACCCCTTACCATGAGTAAAATAGGGACCATGTTCTGTTGGAAACTTGCAAGAGATAAAAAAAATACAATATTTCTACAAGGTGGGCATGTCCCATGCTCGTGATGCTTTTTCTATTTAAAGCTTATCTGACAAATATAGGTTCTGTCTGTGTCACTTGTATGGTAGTGACCTGCTATTTGGTTGATGACAATGGTTGTTGATGCCCTCAGGGGCGTTTTTTCTTTGACAATAGGTTGAATGTAGTGCTTATATGTATAATCTTGGTATGGCATGTTTTTTAGAACAAATTTTCATTGTATGCATGGGTTTATGACTGGTACTTTCCCATGTAAGCATTGTTGAAAGAGATGCTTATGATGGCACGAGTCTTCAACGAATTCTCACAAAGTGAAATTGTTGTGAAGTACGATACCATCTTGACATGAAAGATTATGTTGTAGTCGAATTTCTAGAGGATCGATAACATCAATGGGTAATGATAACTTCCATAGTGCCATCCAAGAATGCCCCTATTGAGGTGAGGAGCCATCCAAGGTATTGCCTCCTTCTTGGAAGATGGTTTTTGAAGTCAACAAGAAGGAAGCCTTAATCGACCGAGAGAAGTACTGATGCAGGGGACCAGGGTCTCTGATGTATCAAGCGGGGTGTGATAGGTTAACATAGGCATGATGACGAGAAATGGCTGGAACTGATAATGGGAGTTCAACGGCCCAAGGTCAGAGCTTGTAAATGCAAGTGGTGACAATCATTACAATTTCTGGTGCGGAAAACCCTAGGGTCGGTAGGACTTCCAGGGTGGGTATGTGGGTGTTATGAATGCTATGGTGGGTTTGGGTAAAGAATGTGAAGCTCCGACCAAGGGTTATTAGGGACTTATTCCAAGAGATAAAAGTGGGTGGATGGGTGGGCTATTTCTCCTAATAAATATTTGTACACTTGCCAAAAGAATATAAAATAGGTTTGGATGTAAAAGCATGTAGACGGGTGCCCCAAAAAAATGAAAATGATCACTCACCAATGATGTGAGGAAGGTGTTTTTGCTGAGGGTGGGGGCCCCATTTGTTAGTATCAGTGTGAGGGTGCTGAAGCAGATGAAACGGTGTTGCAGATGGGTTATGATGATGGGGGTACGGTAGGCCAAGTGCGAGAGGTGGTGGTGTGTATTCTATCTGCTTATGAGAATGGTAGTCTGGGAAAGGGGTTTTATCGTGACATGGTAAAACTTTACTTGATGCATATTGGATGGATGAACATGAAGTGCTTCCAAAAATTGGATGTTATGGCCATGGCGTCGTATTCTTGATGCATGGTATACTTGAGTGATGAACTCCATGGACGGTGAGGCTCTATCGACCGACAAGGATGTTTATCATGTGCAAGGTGGGGCGATGATAAACATGGTCAAGCGATTGGACCCTATGGTTGATTCTTGTGGAGAAATGATTTCAGGATATGCAAGGCTTCTTTAGGGAGCCTATCATGTTGGGGGCATAATGATACCTACCCTTAAACCTTCAGTGGCTGGGGCAACAGGTGGTTTTTCATGCTTTGTAACACCTGCAACCAATACCCCAAGTGAAGGCATATTTTCCATTCAAATATATTGACAAAGGATAATAAAGGGCGTACATGTTGCGGTTGAAAATTTATTTTTTCTAAGGTGTGAATGTGTGAAGCCTCCTTTGGACTTGATGAGGTGTTGATGAGTGTGTTGCTTTTGGTTTTTCAATATGGAATTTTGAGCTCCCGTTATGGTCTGTCAAATAATTTTAAAAGGGTGATATATGGGCCAATATGGCTCATTTTAGTTCATTTGTGTTGTTTGAGAGCTGTGAGGTTAGATTTGAGCCCTTGTTTCCGAGCCTTTATTTCCGTTGCGGTCAGCCAGTGTACCCGAGATTCATGCCGTCAATGCCAGGTAGGGCCCTGAATGTCCAACATTTTAATTTTTTTCATTTTTATTTGGGGCAGGTGGGGGGGGGGGGGTCCTTACAAATTAGGTTTGTAAGGATACCTGCCTCTTTCCAGCCTTGATCCCGCGAGAGATCAAGGTACATGCGCGCAAATCCCGTGGGAAATGAAATTTTTTCTCATGGCACAGCCTTTGCGCAAAGCCTCGCACGTCTGTTCCTGACACAGACGCATGAAAATTGTGTCTGTGTTGAAAAAAAGCGCGACGATGAGCTAAGAAAGAGTTTTTTGGTTAAAAATTTTGATTTTTTTGTTTTTAGGTCACTGATGTGGTTGTGTTTGGTGACAGGATGTTGTGGCATGAGTATGATTAGCGTGACCTGCGCATAGCTGTGGCACATGATGCTAATGCACAAGGGCTTCTAACAGAGTGGGGGCTTCTGAAATTCCTGGAGAATGACATCTTGAGAACTTAGGATAGTTTGCATTAGATATTGGTTCATTGCTGGAAGAGGAGGCTAAAGGTGATGGTGCTATGGGTTCGAGATGTCACCATCTGTCCAGAGATGGATGTTTATTTTGTGACCAGGCTACTTCCTCAGGATGAGGTGCTTCCACACCCACTCCCACCTGGGAGGGTGAGTATCCATCAATGGGCAGAGCAACATTGTGGCTATGCACCTCTTTCTCAGGGGTGTGTTCTTATTGCATCAGTGACCGACTTAGCTGAGCAGTGTGCTCTATATATGATATTTTAGTTGACAGGGTCCTCGTCGCCCAACAGGGTGTCAGGACCATATATTGGTGTGTTGCGACAGATTTGGGCCAGTCATTTCTATGATTGGACGTGCCATGTGTACAATGGAATGGTGACACAGCTGGGAAAGACCTGGGGCAGTTTCAAAGTATTTACCTATGCCAGCATCCTCTGTAGTATTATGTTTGAGAGGGTGGTGATGTTGTGCCCTATTGTGCCAGTTCCCATTGGTCCACGCTGGGATCCTAGGATGTGGCAGTGGGCACCATTTATGCCTCGTGGTGGAGGAGGGGAGGTGGATCACTATTGGGATGTGGCGATAGAGGCATGGTTCCAGGCGAACCCATAGATGTTCATGGACTACCCATACTTCGGGATGGACTTTCGGGGTGATCCAGATATGGGTCTTCTTGTTGGTTACATGGGGGGACTTGCAAGTATGATGTTTTTTTATGTTTTTCTGCATCTTTGAGTTTTTATGATGTGTATATTTATATGTCTAGTGTGGTGACACTCACACTATATTTGTTTCTCATGTAGATGTGGGAGTGGTTGGGCGTCCGACCGCCCGCTTGATGGGGCATCAGCCACAAATGTGGGTTCCAGGTGGAGCTGCTCAACCCCAGGTTGGGGGGCGAGGTGATGGCCCTGGACTCTCAGGGGAGGGTAGTAGTGTGGCTTTTGTTGACTGCACCATTTTCCTTGCTCGTGCTGAGGCACGAGTAGCGGAGGTTGAGGGGCAGCTAGCTACTTCTGAGGTTCGGTCCACCGACTTAGCAGATGCTTGGGGTCGGGTGGAGAGGTTGAATCGGGGTATGCTGACACAGGGTTTTATTGATGACCTAGATGATGCATGGCTCTAGGTGTTGATGGCTCAAGAGAGGATGTATCATTTGATATTGTGCCGAGTGGTACTTTCAGTTTTGGTCACTGCACCTGTACTGGCGCCAGGTGCAGTGGTGGGTCCAGAGGATCCACCTAGCGGGGCTTAACCCTAAATATGTTTTGTATTCAGAGAAAGCACCCATTATGAGGATGCTTCCCTTACTTTTGATGACATGTATATATATTTTTTGGCTGACCCATGGATTAGAGACATGACTTGTGTATTTTTACTCACAAATATTTTTGATATATATGTGAGATGAGTATTTTGTTGCTCTTGATGATGTGTCTATGGTGATTTTGTTTGATGGATGTCGTGTATATTTGATGGATATCTATTTTTTATGTTTTTTTTTCTTTCTATGGATGATGTTTTATACGGTGGTGAGCCCTGGTATTGCACCAAGAGTGTTGCAACTCCCAGGGGCTGCCCTACTTTACTTTATCAACCCGGGGTCTGTACAAACTTGGAGGTGACAATGCTATATACACAACATATGCATTCTGTTCATGTCATCCTCTTCTGCTTTACGAAAGGGTGCTATTTCTAAGGGTTCTTAATGAAGTTTGTCACACTTCAGTGAAACTAAACTAAATTGTAGAAAGGAAATAATAGAAAGGAAGATAAACTGAATTGCTGAAAATAAATGACAAGAATAAAAATGATTTATTTTGCAGAAAAGAAATGGTAGAAGGGGAACTAATTTAACTTGCTGAAAATAAATGGCAGAAATGAAACTAATCTAAATTTCATTTAAATTGGCCAATCGGCTAAACATAGCCTACTCTACCTATCATGCTCCTATCTATGCAACTATTTATGACCTAGTTCTAATTTGAAGAGGTGTTGCTCGCAATTTGGAGGAAAAAGTGCTAAAGAGGCTAATGTAGTGCTTAAACACATGAAACGAGGCTCAGGAGTGGAAAAAGCAGGGTTAAAACCTTATAAACCTTTATTATAGCATGAGAAATGACTTTGGAGCGGAAATAACTTAAAAGTGCGACAACTAAGTGCGATGGAGGACAAAATTTGCGATGTGTGATGTCGCAATCACAATATCGCAAGTTTAAAGGGATAGTGGTAATGATTAACAAGAATGAACTAAAATGTGCGAAGTGTGATTGGCGACGCAGTAAAAGTTGTAGGATGTGATCTGCGATGTAGTAAGTTCTGCGAAGTGCGACGAGTGATGTGGCGGAGTTATCACATTGGCGGAATGAGCAGTAAGCGTTATGCGAAAAGTGAAACTGTGTGATTTGCGATTTCGCAATATCAAAATCGCAAGAACTAGCAGTAAGTGTTTAAAGGTAAAAGCTAAGAGTTGCGATTTGCGAAGTGTGATGTACGACGGTGGAAGACTCGAGGAGCAAAGGCGGAGGTCACGTTCGAATGGGTTTGAATGGTTTTTCATGTGTTTTGCATAAAAATGGTAGGGCAGTGAGAATAAGTTGGAAAAAGTGGATATGGAGGATGTAAAAGCAGTGCGCAGAGCGCAAAAAAAAAGATGGAAGGGAGATGGAAGATGAAGCAAGAGGTGCTGGAGAACTTCCCTCTGGGCTATGCTACCTGTGCCTGTTATCAACCTGCCTATTTATGAAAGAAAGACAGACAATATGTTCATGAAGATGCAAGCACTGATCTAATCTATTTCCAGGAAATCATAAGCGAGAAATCATTTTTGGTTTGTGGGAAAAGGTCTACCCTCCTCGAGCTCTATTGAAAGAGTTGAGAGGGGAAGGCTGACCTCACAACTTTATGGAGTTTATCACTATTCTACCACTCTATAAGCAGATTAAATATAGAGAAAAATACAACAGTAATTGAACTAAAACATCTATAAAAATACCAGCAAACTAGCTAAATGTTCAGAAGAAAAACTAGCTAAATGACATGAAAGAAAAGAATGGAAATAGTAGAGAAGCTAAGGTACATGGGTTGGGCCCTAACCCATGAGCCCAGCTCTCTAGATCTAGATCAATAAAATGACATCTCTCTACTCATTTCATAAAAATAATAGTCTGTTACATCCATCAAAATTTTAACAGAGCCTCATGGATTTACAACAAAAATTAGAATCCAATGGAATGGAAGTGGAGTGGAATGGAAGTCCCCTAATTAGCCCTTGATGAACTTTCTTTATCCTAAAGTGCAGCTACCAACATCTCCCTAAAACATAGTGATTGAGTCCACTTTGACTCCAAGTAAACCATCGATTGAGTGCACTTCGTCTTTAGTTTGATTGGCTGCCTTTGATAATTAAGGAGGGCGGACAACCCCCTTGAATCTCTCCAAGATTTCTCCATAATTTCCTGACATTGTGCTCATTTATTCTCCAATCTTGATCTTCCAGTGGTAGGGAGAAAGCCCCTAAATCGTCTCCTTCTCCAAATCTTCGTAATCTGCCCAATATCCTCACAATATTCTACAAAAATAACCAATATTAGGCAAAAATATGCAATTACCTTTAAACCTTCCTAAGAAAATATTAAAGCATAAGAAAACATTATTAAGTGCAGAAGGAGAGATTTAATATATCCTTTTATGTGCATAATAGAGGTATATGGGCCTAATAAAGGTTATATGGGCCTTAATTTATTTCTAATTTAAAGGCCTATCATATGGGATGCATTCCAGTCTAGAATGTGATTAGCTATGCGATCAGATATCTGGTTTTGATTTCTTAATATATGTGTGAATGTAATATGATCAAATTTACGACTTAATCTTTGTGTAGGCAAATATTTTCTAAATAGTTGATAATATCGTACTTCAAATTCTTGGTTTAACTATGAAACCACTAGCTGGGAATCAAGGTAGATATGCAGATGGGTAGATGCCTTGGTTGAAGGCATCGCTCATGAGCCCGATGATGACGTCATGTTCTTCCTGATTATTGGTGGTTGATGTCATGCATACTCCGTTGGTGATGAATGACGATCAGTTAGGATAGTAGATGGCCCAGGCGGTTGTTGTTGTATTTTGAAACCATTGTGATGCTCCATCAGTGAATCCAAAATAATGGAGGGGGAAATGATCCATCTGTTGACACCAAATCACTTTTTAGCACAAGTCTTGTGATGATTGTGATAAAAAAATAGAGTCTTCTACATGCATCTTATCTCTAAGGTTGAGGCATCCTGCCCCTTATGGGTAAAATTTCTTGAGGTAGAGCCCATTGACAAGGTTATCTAGGCATATACTGTCGGGCTCTAACAGGATGTATGACCCCTTGAGGAGGCAATGTTTTATGATGTAGGGACCTTTCTAAAGTGTTTCTAACTTCCCGGGTCCTAGGGCCTCTTTTGCGACATCATAGCAGAGGAATAACTCTCCCTTGGTAAATGAGCGAGGGGTGATGTTGTGATCGAATGATGCTTTTACTCATTTTTTATGAGCCTCATTATGTTGGAGCAACTGTCATCAATTTTCATTGATGAGTCGTAGTTGCACCAATCGTTGTTCTAAAGGTTGGGTATCATCGAGGAGTTCGATGGCAGCATGTAAGTTGGGGATTTCACGTTTGATGGGAATCACGGCTTCAAACCCATACACAAGTTAGAAGGGTGTGAATCCTGTTGAGTTTTTAACCGTAGTGTCGTATGCCCACAGGGCAAAAAAAACCACGTGGTGCCAGATTGTCTTATGGTTATTCACCATACGTTGTAACGTTGTTTTGAGCACTTTGTTGACAGCTTTGACCTGTCCATTGGATTGAGGATAGTATGGTGAAATGAATTTGTGTGTGAATCCTAGGTGGTGAGACATCTCTTGAAAAATTTCATTTTTGAAAGGTTTTATGTGATCGAAGACTAACTCTTTTGGCACACCAAACTGGGTGATGCTATGGTTGACCAGAAATCGTGTCGTGGTTTCTGTCGTGTTGTCGTATGTGGGAATGGCTTCTGGCCATTTGGTGAAATAGTTGAAGAAAACGATAATATATTTGTGGTTGCTGAATGACGCAGGGTTGCAAGTCATGAAGTCAATACCCCATTTACAGAAGTGGCCGACTACAATGACCGGGTGCAGAGGAGAAGGGGTGCTCTTGCCTTGTGGGAGAAGCATTGACATCGCTCGCATATTTTAACTTTTGTGATGCAATCGAGAAATAAGGTGGGCCAAAAATATCCTGCCTGCAAAATTTTTTGGGCGATAGCCGTTCTGGAGAGGTGGCTTCCACAAACTCCACTATGATAGTCATTAAGGGATTGCTCAGCTTGGTTGTGAGTGAGGAATCGGCGTAGGATTGTATCGATTCCTCATCGATAAAGGACATCTCCCATGAGGATTTATTGGGGGGCCTGATGGTGTACGTGCTTGCGATCATTATGTGTGAGATTTGGATTGAAATTTTGAGTTCATAGGAATAAGAGGATATCTTCGTACCAAGGATCATCAGACGTCAGTAGAAAGAAGTGTTCCTCTAGTAGTGAGTCTTTGACTGGTGATCCTTTGGTCTGACTTCGGAGGTTAGTGATGAACTCAGATAATATCAAAGTATTCTTGCTCTTGGGGGAGTTCAACTGTAAGTCAAACTCTTGTAGAATGACTACCCAACAAGTGTATTTGTGGTTCATCAAACGACGGGTCAACATGTATCTCATGGGGTTTATAGTTGCGATGACTATTTTAGTTAGCAAGATAATGTAGTGCCAAAGATTTTGGACAACCTATATTAAAGATAGGGAATTTTTTTCCTCGGGCTCATACCTTAATGTGTGGCCTGATAATTTTTTACCGATGTAATAAATTACGTGTTCTTTACCATTGGGACCATCCTAGATTAACACCTTGGTTAAAGTGGTTTCAGACACTAACAGATATAGGGTGTAATATTTTCTGTAATTTGGTGGGTTGATAAATGGGGCTAAATATAATGCATCTTTCAGAACCTCAAACAATTGTTGGGCTTGATCCTCCCATTTGAACGGGATATATTGACGGAGAAGGCATAGGAATCCCTAAGCGCAAGTGGCGTAATCTGGACAAACCGTCTCAGGAAATTGGATTTCCCCTACAAGCTTTGGAGTTTCTTGAGGGTTTGAGGTGGTGGCACCTCTTTGATGGCTTGAAATTTGAGGGGGTCCACTCTAATCCCTTGTTGGGACACTATAAAACCTAGAAGTCGACCTGCATTGACACAGAAGATGCACTTGAGAGGATTCAAGCATAGGTTGTATTGCCAACATCTTTGGAATACTAGTCGTAAATCTTCGAGATGATCGCTTCGCTTCTTGGATAGAATGGTGAGTTCATCCAAGTAGGTGAGGATAAGGTGGGCTAGGTCATGGAAGATATAGTTCATAGCCCGCTGGAAAGTGGCTCCAACATTTTTAAGACCGAATTTCATAACCTAGTATGCGAAAGTTCCCCACATGGTGGTGAATGCAGTCTTGTATCGATCGGTATGCCGAATTTGAATTTGGTTATACACTAAGAAGCTTTCCAAGAAGGAAAGAGCCTCGGTTTCATTACTACTTGTCTCCATCTCCTGGTTGGTTTCGGTGTTTGAGGATAACATCATGCACACCTAGGCCCCAGTGGCATTAGAGACTGCTTCTGGTATGACAGGGGGATCACCTAGGAATGGTCCAAGGATTGATGATGGTTTGAATTGACCGGGCCCATATTATTGGTACCGCACGAGCAACTCTATAGATATGTCTATATAGGGTATAATTACATTGGCAACCGTTATGGGTGGCTTGTCATGGTATGTCAATTAGTCAATGGAGATGATTCTATCCTCGTAGGAGAACATCATCACCTGCAAAACAGAGGAGGCTATGGCAGACATGGCATACATATAACTCCACCAAAGGAGTATATTGTAGTCAAGCTGAGTGTCCAAGACCTCAATATCTTTGAGTATCATTTTTCCAGCCAAGTTAACAGGGACATTCTGATAGAGATCGACGGGAGTGGAAGGGCACCCGTCGTATTCTCTGAGCATGATGTCAGATGGATTCAGTTCGGGAGATCCCAACTTCTGCCAAACAACCTTGGATGTTTTGGATTGACACCGGTATCTGAAAGGCAACCAATGAAGGAAGCTTGGCGGAGGCTTTGTCTAAGTCAAATGCCATTAGGCGCGAATCGAAAGGGTCAATGGCGCATAACAAGGAAAGTAATATTTTCCATTGCTTTGGGAAAGATTGCAGAACCTCTAAAGATAACATGGTAGTAGGAGATTGTGCTAAATCTTCCATGATGTTGTAGTTCTGGGCCTCTTTTGAATGGTGTCCCACTCTCCTTGTTGGACCCTTAGCCATATTTGGTAGGGGTTCAATAGGCATTTTGGATATAGTCAACGATGCGGTAGGTGCACTCATGATCGCCCTAGACGAGTTGGTGTCTGGGGGGTATCATAGTTTCCATTCCTCGTCTGAAAGAAATTTTCTTCTCCAGTCATATAGATTTCATCTCTGCTCTTCCCAGAATCATTTGGGGGTAGTTTTTTCTATTGGGTATTAACCACTCGGTGGGGGAAGGGCTCCAACATTACATTGGTTTGCTATGTAGGTCCCCCTTGTCCATCATTACCCTGAAGTTTCTTTAGCTCATGGAGTTTGGGACAATGATCAGTGTAATGGCCATACTCACCAAAAATAGCACAAGAATGTTTTTTTCACATATTGGCCCTCTTTTTCTTCCCTTGGGAGTTTTTTGGCTCATGTTTTTTATTTCGGTTGGGGTTGCCCCCAGCTTAAGATAGCAGAGGGTGTTGTTGGTTACTACCCCCTTGTACAAAATATTTATTTTTTTATTTTTAGGATTTTTTCTTGCAGCATTAGGAGGATTGATACAATTCTCCTGGTCATAAGACTAGTGCGGCTGAGCCTAAGAAGGCTACATGAAGTTCACCAACACATTTCTTTGCGATGGTAGGTTTTGTGATGGGGAAGGGGAATATTGGGGTCCCTATACTTGTTTGGTATATGGTTGTTGGGGGGGAACTCTTCCATCAACATTCCTAGTTGCCTACTAGGTCCCCTCTGAGGGAGAGTATGATCCTTTGTGTTGATGGTGGTATGACGACACCCTATTAGTCATATTCTGCAGAGGTGCACAACGACTCTAGTGGTAGCCAAGTTGCATAATTTTATGGTTAGAATCATACAAGTAACCTAGATATTGGATACTGCGGCCTAGGTGACCTTGGATCAATGACTTGATCAATCTATCTGCAGTATTCGACGCACCTGGAAATTCTTTGTGAGTTTGCAGGCATGTGTCGTTAGGTAGACGTTGTATATGTATCATGACTGGGTGTATATAAGTTTGAGTTGTTAGGATTTACTAATGGCATCCTTCTTAGAGGTAGGTCCTTGGGTTACCACATATTTTTAAATCTATGTTGTGAGCGTCTTCAAAAATAGGTCCAATCAAACACTATCATCAAGTTTGGATTTTCACAAACTTCGACGTCGTCTCCATTCGTGGAGATGGTCTGAGATATGGGCAGCTGGTGTTTGCCTAAAATGAGTTAGTAACTCCATCCTTGAACCATGGTGGATGGGTAACTGAAAATATGTGAGGAACGTAGTAGCGAGGGTGCTAAAGGTTCCATGAGAAGAAGAAGACTGCTCCACATACTATTTCGCGGTAGGTCCGGTTAAGGTGTGCTGAAACAGTCTTAGTCAAATAGTATCATCGATAATACTATTTGACGAATACCGTAGGTGGAAAGTCATTATATTATTTACAAGGTCTTCCACTTGCTTCCCTTTGAGTTTTGAATGTCCGAAGGGAGCTTCGTGGGCATGGGGTGTCAATTGGGGTTGTGCGCAATGGGATCATTATTTAGGTTTGATAGATTTGGGAGGTTTAATGATGCTAGAAAAGGTAACTGAGTATTGAGTGCCATTGTGTACTGTGGAAACAATGTGGAAAAATAGGTATTTGGGGGTGGATATGTATGGGGGGTTCTTAGGGATATTACCCTATGATGTACCGTGTTGTGTGCTCTGCTGACTCCCCAGAGGGGTAGTGCTCCTATTCCCTCTAGGGGTTGTGGGAGGAGTGTGTGTGGTGACCCTGTTTGGGTTTCCATAGGTGTGGTGTTGGGTGACCCCTCGGGGTTTCCAAATAAATATGCCCTGATAAAGGATGAACCAATAAGGGTGGTTGTGTGTCATCTTTGACACCTAAATGGAGAAAGACCTGGAACTCCTCCCTCTAATGGGGGGGGGGGGTCTACAAAAAATCTAGATCGATGAGGTCCCGTTGGGTCCGTTATGGTGTCGACTCAGTTTAATTTTGGAAATATTTTTTAGTTTTACGAGAGGAGAGAGATTATTACCAAAGAAAATGTGATCACATACATAAAACAAAGATGAAAATAAAAGAAAATTTTCTCCTTTAGATTAATGCTATGTGATCAAGCAAGCAAAAATATGGTTTTGGTTGTTTGGCATATGATACTCAAAAATCCTAGAAAGACCTAATCGTCCTCACACTCTCAAATGTAACTGGGCCTTGAGAATATATCTTTTGATGGGTACTGGGGCTAACATCCTAAAATAACTGGCAACGCCTTCCAGAAGTCAAAGAATCGACCAAGATAAAGGTATGAGGATCTAGTGCTGCCTGCACCGTCACCTATAGGGAAGAATGCCCTAGATTTGGCCACTAAACTACCATTGTCCCACGTGAGCGTTAGAGTTTTGAGATTCTTGGTATTCAGCTACCAGTATTGAGCACTAAATGGGCCAGGTAGCCCCAAATAGTATGAAACACACTAGGCCTAAGCTTAACCCCCTCCGAAACAGATCTCTTTAGTGCTCGGGAATTCTATTCCGTGGGCTGATAGACAGACTTTAAGCTCCCTAAACAATCAACATATATGTTTCAAAATGTAGAATGAACATGGCGGCTTATTGGATGCCTACCCTGAATGGTCCTAACTTGAACTATAATTTCTTTTGTGGCCCTTATGGGGAGAATTTAGTGATTTCAATTAGTGGTTAGTTTTAGAGAGTCTTAATTTGTTTAAGGTGTGCCTTGGTGAAGCGACCGTAAGAAGAGGACCAAGGTCCTATTTTACTATAGCTTATTGTGTGCTTTGAAGTGTACAATCACAATGTTATAAGATATGGATATGCGGTGATCCTTTACACTCCTTCTCTAATTACACTATGTGTGAATGTTCCTTTCAGAAAATAAACAATGTGAAGATAATGTGCCGCTTAAAATTTTTCCTAGTTAGACTAAGTTTTACACTATAGAGATATGGAAAACTATCTTAAGAAAGATTTCATATGCGTACCCAAGCTCACTAGGAGGTGCAAGGGTGGCAGAGATTACTTTCCTTCTTTTCGATACTTTGGTCCTTGTCCCGAATCCTAATGCAAAAATTTGAACTAAACTAATGCAAAAAATTTGAAAAAACAAAAAACTAGCTAAAGATGTATGGATGTATGGGCCACTTACTTTCCGCTAATAAATCCTATGTGTTTGGTGTCTATTATCAACAACTATTTCATTCAGATAGCATGCGTGGATTGAAAGCCACTTACTCACCCCTATAAACTATGTGTGATTCGTGACGATAATAAACTAAAATTAGAACAATCTAATTTCTAAGCTAAAGTTAAACAAAAAAAATGTTGTAACCAGTCAAGAAATACCAAAACACGGTGATTGAAAATTTATTATGGGTTTCCAATCTCTTTACAATTTCTAAAAATGAGAAAAAGCAGTGAAAAAAGTGCTCACTCGTTTCCACATGGCTTATTTTCACACAAGTGCATGATTTGTGCATCTGTTTGGGCTGAACATGCATGGATTTGCAGTGCCCAAAATTTACGCTTTCTCTAAGCTGAATCTCTTCACTGAGGGTGAATGAGAAATGTTGAGGGGAAGAAGGAATGGTCCTGTAGCAAGTTTGGGTAGGATATATGTCCTGCAAACAACAACGACTAGATTAAAAAGAAGAAGGAAGTGGAGTCGCCATTCTTGTTGTAAAGCATTTGGCACATCGGTGGATGAAATGCACTGTACTTGGTAGGGAGACTTCTTTCCTACAAGAAAGTAACAGGTCAATTGGTTTGTTAGATTATTAATGGAACAAAATAACATGTAGTAAACTAAGTAAAAAAAATAACATGCTACACCAGAGGAATAACAAGAAACAACATATACAAATACAATAACAAGCTCAATCGAGTCAAACACACTAATAATCCAAATGGAGAACTCTTCCCCTTTTATTAGTTGTTGATGGTATAAGAGGTAGGATGCTAAAACAATTGCAATGAATTCTTAGAGCTATGGAGCTCTAATATTCAAGGCAAGGTGGGCTCTTCCCTTTAAGCTTTTTGCAAGCCTCCCTCTCTCCTCGACGGATGGTAGAATAATAGACACTTGGTGAACTTATTCCCTTGGATTGAGGTGTTGGATGGCCAAAATCTGAATCCTTCCACTCCTTGCTGCTTCGACAACACAATGCTAGTTTTCTCTCAAGAAATTTGGCTAGCATAACAATGTGTTTTACATTCTTCTTCCCATGGTGATATTTTATAGGAAAAATTCAAATTTCCCTCCCTCTCTTGGTTCAATTGTGGATGTTGACACTGTTATCACTCTAATATTTCTAAAGTTTTGATATTTTGGTTTAAAGTCTAAGAACACTATAGGTAAACACAAACCTACTTTTAAAATCTAGGATCTAGCCTTCCTAGGGTTCAGATAGGGCTCTCTCTGTAAGATTTAACTTTTTATTATTATTATAAGATATTAGGCTAGTTATGATTGTGAAATTTGGTTTTGATTTGGTTTGGTTTGGTGGGAAAAATAACTTAATGAGATGGATAGTGGGAAATATGATTATCCATTAGGATGAGGAGTCAAAAGTCAAGTAGACAGAACTAGGATCAAGGTCAAAAAGTCAAATTTTTTCAGGACAAGATAGATAAGTCTTTGAAGATTTGGAAGGTTGTTTTGGTGAAGTGGTTTGATCGGGATAAAGAGAAATGAAGGGTTCTTTGATCCGAAAAAAGGAAGTAGTAGGTAGAGGTCAAACGAAAGAGGGATAAATTAAGGGTTCCCTACTCTATAAATCAACAGAAAACATAGAAATGATAAACAGTAAAGACAAGGTGCTTTAAAAAAACCCTGAAATAATACTCCTGAATTATCATTCAAATTTGGAGCACATATATGGAAGCATGAAACAAAGAAGATAACCAATGACAATTAGAAAATACTTCAATTCAATGGCTCATCACATGAATCCTGAAATATGATGCTAGTTGATCTGATCCATTCTGCTACTCGAAATTTGCAACACAAAGCCTTCAAGTCCAACAAAAATGACTATAGAAATCTTCAACAATTTATTCCACAATATTACTTCAAAGTGTGAAGTATTTATACAAAAAATTTACAAAATTTACTAGAATGATTCTAGGAATTATCTAAGGGAAAATAAAATATATTTACAACAAAATAGAGACAGTTGCTTAACAAATTAGCAAGCTGTCCTATTTATCCAAATAAAATAGAAAACTATTTGTGGATTAGGTGCAGCTGGCTGCCTTGGTGTCTTGCTTGCTGGCATAGATATTTCAATTTTTTTTTGAAATATTATCTCTTTATCTTATACTCTTTAACTCTAATTTATCTTTATCCTCTAATACTCTTTAAATCAGATGCTCTTTAACCTCTGTAAAAAATGCCTTTACTGCTGTAATTAATTCTGTTTTGACTGAAAAATTCAGCAAACTATTTTTTGTCTTTCTCTCTGCTCTTTGAATTTTATAGTAAGTCAGTGAATGACTAACAAGCTTCATCATTAAGAATTTATATCTTTTTCAGCTTCTTAGAATTCTCATCTACCTCAGTATATCTAGCAAATGTTGGTTTTATGACAAATAAATGTCTTATCTCATGCTGCAGAAAAAATAAATCTTCAAAAATTCTGAGTAAGACCTTCCTTGTAGGAATACCTTGCCATCCTTTTTTTTCAACCTCTTCTTTTGCATATTCTCTGATTTTCTTATTGTAATCTTCCCATGGCATGAGCTTATCATTAATGACCAAAATATTGGTTAAAATTCTTTGCCTCAAATTTTCAAATTTAACCATAAACTTGGTTATGGCTATGTTCATATTTTCACATTTCTCTGTAAGGTGTTTCATTAGATTCTTCTTTGAGAGGACTTTCCTTATTTCAAGGATTTTTTCAGTCCTGTCAGTGATCTCAATTTCTTCTAACTCCTGCTTGTTTTTATTTTTGATAAAATTTAGAAACCCTAGGATGGACTCATCAGTATGTTCATCTGTAAAGTATCCTAGGATGAATGACAACATGGAAATGGCATGGCTTGAACATTCTGGAAATTTTGAAGTAGAATATGGGGGATTGATTTGAGTAATTTCCACATGTAAATGCATAAAGACTTGGAAAATCTGAAATCTTTTAGGAAAATCAAGGCCAATGTACAACTTTGTAAGTGCTTCTATTGATAAAGGAACTGCTTTAGGATCATGTTTGAGTTGTAACATCTGGTTTATGGACTCAGTAGTAACTGGAAAAAAGTACTTCTTTGTTTGCATTCACTATTGCTCTTTGTTCAGGCACATAATAGTTCTGACACAACCTGATAATCTCTGGGAATTGATGAGTGATTGGAACAACATATTTGGGCAAGTTTTATTCCCAAATTTGGACTTATTCCACCTGATCTATGGATTTTTCATAGCTCTAGCAGTGGAGGTCTAACAGATTGAATTATACAATTGGATCTGTTATTTTATAGTCCACATATACTAAGGGGATGTGCTCAATGTATACAACAGGAGGTTGTAGAGGATTCACAATGATGACAGTCTTGGAAGACATAGCTGGAGTGGATTTTGGCATTTTTAGGCTTTCTGGACTACTGAAACTCTATTTTCTAGGCTTTCTGGTTTCTTCTGTAAGATTAAATGGTTTACAGAAGTATTCTTCACCTTAACAGAGGTTCTTGGATGAAAATGAGTACAACTTGTTGTTTCTTTAGATTTATCTTTCAATTTCAATCTTGAAAATGTATTTCAAACTCTTAGCGGTTATGAAAATAAGAAACATGGGTTTGTTAGGCTTTTCAGTGGGTAATTGGGCTGGAAAATTGTTTGAAATTAAGCAAAGATGGTCAGGTTACCTACAGAGGATTTCTGGGTTTGATTAGAGTTTTATATAGTCTATAAAAACTAGAATAAACTCAAGTTTTCCTTTAAAACTGAACACAATATAAAACAGGGTTTTATCGAAATTTTGACAAGGTTTTGACTCTTTTTGGGCAATTTAAAGGCTTTCTTAGAGAAATTAGGCTTATACTGGTTTCTATTTCTTTAGCAAATTCCTTTTCAGAATGACAAAGGCTCGATTTTCTCAGAAAATACTTGTTTATGCAGATATGGGTCTTTGGAAACAGGTTTTGAGTTGTTTGATGGGTCCTTGGTATTTTTTTTTTGGTCTTTGGAAACTTTATGAAGTCTTTCAGCAATATTCAACAACAAATGCGGGTTTTTCATTGGTTCTGGGCTTGAAAATAAAGCACATTCTTATTTATTTGAGTCAGGAGGATGAATAAAATCGAAAAATGCAGAAAAAAGGGATCAATGATGCTTTTCAAATTTTATTTAGCATTTTAGGTTCACACTGGCCTGCAATAAATGGCGGTCACATTGGGCGATGGGCAGTTTTCAGACTTCAAAAGGGAAAAACCACAAGTGGTTATCGCATTGGATTTGAGTGGTAAGCAGTTTTAGTTGGATCATATGCGATCCCATAGTACTGGGCCACGTGGAGGAGAGAGGAAAGGCTAAAACAACCTATTTGACATGAAAATGAAATGTATTATCATAGCGGAACTTTATTTGCGATATGGCCAGATGATCGTTAGATTTGTAGGCATGAGTGCGAACGACTGCGATTTGATGTGGAGGTGCTCGGAATTCAAAGGTGGGGTTCAGGGTTTGTCAATGCGGTGGGATAAGTTTGAACTTTATAAATATATTATATTTATAATGTAAATACTTTATATCATGTGATTGGGCGGGCGTTAAATTGTTTTAGGTTTTCAATTAAACATTAACAAATGTTTCAACCAATGTCGCAGATATGATATTGTATGGCATAAAAACCTTTTAACAAGTGTTTTAATACCATAGGGGCGGGATATTTTTATATTGATATGTTTAAACCTTATGGGAAAAAGGGCGTGTTTATTTTCATCACATGGGATAATTTAACATAGGTTTAAACTTTAAATAAATGGGTTTGGGGGTTATTTACATATAAAGGATTTAATAATATATACAGGAGGGATATAATATAGGGATTTAATACTTTAGGTTAGTAGTTAATATGAAATGAAGGTGTAATGTATGAAATGAATTAAAATACATAGTTTAAAACTACGTAAAATGTAAAAAACAGGCAATAAAGCATAGTTTGTCCCATTTTTTATTCTTTACACATAAACTCAAGATAAATGTATCTCATAGGTTTTTCGAGTGTTTTTGAATGAATATGAAATTAATTATGTAGGTTTTTTACTTTTACTAAGCAAAAAAGGAGTTTTACTTAGGAAGAGGGATCGTAATCTTGGAAAAGGGTGAATATGCTGATGAGATGGGTTTATGTAGGGAATCCAAGATTTTTAACCAATTAGTTATTGAGCCTTGGGTCCAGTCCCAATAGAAGTCAGAAAAATTCTCTGAGCCTCTTTCACTGAAGATTTAGAATACTGGATCATTGTGGGGGAGGAGAAATTAGTACTTTTTGCCCGATGATGCTTTATTACATGCCTTGCACAACTGCTTTCTACCTACCGATCATTATTTCTAACATTTTTTACTTCATTTTCATGGGTGCATTTAAGCTTGCAACCCTAAATCCATTTTTCTTTCAAAGCATAAAAACTATCTAAATCTAACCTTATTTCATCCGAGGGCTCAAATTAAACTGTTGAGCTCGTCATTTATTCTCTAACTATCTACTGATTTGTCAAGTTTAAACTATTTGAGATATCTTTATTCTCTATATAAAACATGAAATTCAAAGCATGAAAAGTTAAGATTGAACTGTCTAACTGATCATGGATTATGGCATTTATTGACAATTAGCACATAAACAGTAGTGGCATTTTGACTTGCTCACTTTCAGGTCTTATTTTATCTCTTTTTTTCTTGTGGTCCATTCTTTTTCTAAGTCCTTTGATATTTCTTTTATGAATCTTTACCCTCTTTTAATTTTTATTATTTTCTAAATATGGGAAAACAACTTGTAGAAAGCAAGGTATGTACATATTTACAAGACTTTATCAAATTCAATTCAAAAATTATGAATCCTATTATTATAGGACCCTAACAGTGGCTCCACATGGGGATGGAATTTCCTGGTGAAATGTCGAGAATTTTTAAGATTAGTAGCCTTTGAACTTTGACTGTGATGACCCTATAACTATGTTCTGATCTCTGCAATTATTCATACTTATGATATTTTACCTCTCAAATCTTAGGGCCTTCTCTTTAGGCTTAAACTTGTTAGGAAAACATCCAATCCAATCTAAAATCTATAATGAATATGTACAATGGTCAAAATAGAACCAACTATTTGTCATCTCTGAGGAGTAGTAGTGCTTCAGCATTCTGCCATTTACTGGTCCATCTAACACATTTGATCCATCCATTTATTTTAGATAGAAAGCATTGTTACCTATGTAACCATAAATAAGATAAGGTCATTTCCATAGAAAATAAAATTTTCCACGTTTACCTTTGTCTTCTCTTCATGAATCCCATTTTAATACTTTGTCTCCAATGTAGAAATCATCTTCTTTACTCTTTTTGTCAAAAAATTTCTTTATCTTATCCTGGATAACTTGAGACTTAATGTAAAAATCTTCTCTTGTTTGTTGCAATGGTTTGATTTATCCTTATTTGAATGTCATTTGGCTCAACTTGTAATTCTTGGATAATTTTCATTACTGGTAATCCTAAAGAAGATGGAAAAAAACATCCATTACACATATATGCTGGTAAGGAGATACACCAATAGATTTTTTTGTTGTAAGCCTATCTTCCCATAAGGCATTGACTAAATTTTTGTTCCAAATATTTTTGTTATCTTCAAGTAACTTTTTGATGATATTTACAAGGCTCTTATTTGAAGATTCAGCTAGACCATTACCTTGTGGGTAATATGCAGTAGAATGACCTAGGGTAATGTGATATTTATGGCACAAGTCAATCATATTTTTAGATTTGAATGTTGCTTCATTGTCAGTAATTATCTTTTGAGGACATCCAAATCTTGAAAGTATGTTGCTTTCTAAGAAGGAGATAATGACAGTATCTCTGGCTTGCCTAGAGGGTGGGTGAATTTCTCCAATGAAGTCAAGGCCTCATTGTTGAAATAGAATTTCAGTTGAAATGGGCTTTAAGGGCAGGGGTAACAGCTTTTTCTTACACTCAAATATTTGACACTTGTGATAAGAGGTCACATACCTTTTAACATCTACAAACAAAGTAGGCCAGTAAAAACCAACTCTCAGTATTTTGTCTGCAGTATTCTTCTAGTAGAAATGTCCTCCACAGTCACCTGCATGAAATTCTTGTAATAATTTGTCAACTTCTTCTTTTAACAAACATTTAATAAAATCCCATTGTGATGTTTCCAAAAAGTACATTGTCTAATATACAAAATCTTACTGCCTTAAGCTTTAAAAATCTAGCTTTTGTTCTTGATAATCCAGGAGTAGCTTGTAAGTTTAGTAATACAAATATAATATCTACATACCATGGTGAGTCTGAAAAGGCTTCACTGATCTCTAGAGTCACCATCTCTTCCTGATCATCTACTTGGGCAATAAAATGTATGCCCAGGGCATGACAATTTGATTCAGCCATAAGTTTGGCTAAACCTTGACCTTTTATCAATTTATTGGGTTTTATCTCTATGTCATATTCTAAAATTGAGGCAATCCACTTACCTCTTCTACCATCAGGACCATCCTGAGTTAGAATGTCTTTTTCCACTGCATTTGGGACATAGGTAATGATGTGAGAATAGAGTATGTACAGTCTGAAATATTTAATGGCCTTTACCAAAGCTAAGGCCTGTTTCTCCATGATATTGTATTTCAAAGTTTCATCTCTAAGTGTTTTGCTAAAGAAAGCTACAGGTTGTTCATAACCCTGGTCATTTTTCTACAGTAAAACTGCAACAATGGTGTGTTCTGAAGCAAATGAAAAAATGATGAAATCCTTTTTAAAGTCAGGACTTATAAGGACTGGGGTTTTGGTTAAGGCCTGTTTGATGGATTCAAATGATTGTTTGGCCTCAATAGTCCATTTAAGAACTAAATCTTTTTTAAGATGTTTTTTAATTCTCTAATTATTTCAGCTAAATTGGAAATTAATATTCTTAAAAAGTTAATTTTACCTAGAAATGCTTGTAACTCTTTTATGTTTCTTGGTGGAATGATGTTAAGAATTGCTTCTATTCTTGCAGGATCTATTCTAATTCCTTCCTTAGAAAATATGTGTCCTAGTATCTTACCTTCTTCTAATCCAAATAAGGTTTTCTTAGGGTTTAAAGAGATGCCAAACTTTTTGAATTTTATAAAGACTTGTCTAAGATGATTCAAGTGTTCATAATCATTCTTAGAAAATACCATTATGTCATCTAAGTAAATCACTAAAAAATCATGAATTTCCTTTGCAAAGGCTATATCCATATCTCTTTGAAAGGTAGCCCTTGCATTCATTAAACCAAAAGGAATTTTTACATACAGAAAAGTGCCCCAAGGATTAGTAAAAGTTGTTTTGGCTTGATCCTATGGTTGGACTAAAATTTGGTTGTATCCTGAAAATCCATCTAAAAGTGAAATCCTAGAAGAACCAACTACCCTTTGTAAAATGTGATCCATTTTTTGTAAAGGATAATTATCTTTTAGGGATACTTTGTTTAGATTACTAAAATCAACTCATAATCTAATCTCTCCTGTCTTTTTTCATGTTGGAACTAGGTTAGAAACCCAATCAAAATATCTGATTGGTGTAATTATCTGTGCATCAGACATTCTTTTTACTTCTTTTTCTATTAAAGTCATCAAAACAGGATTGATTCTCCTTAACTTTTGTTTAAAGGGCTTTTGATATTATTTTATAGGAACTTTATGTTGAATTATGTTGGTGTCATAGGATTTTAGGTCCTCATAAATCCAAGCAAAAAATTCTTGGAATTCCTAAAAAAGAGCAATATATTTTTCTTTTTCTTGTTGAGGTAAGGCTTTAGAAAGTTCGGTCATTTTGGGTTTTAACTCTGTGCCTATGTTACATTCCTCAATGTCAGATCTAAGTGGCTCCATTTTGGGTTTTCTAGCAACATCATTTGAGTCAAATAAATTTTCTAATGGAGTTAAACCTTCTGGTAAGAAATTATCTTTGAGACTTAATATTTCAGATTCATCATCAATTATCTCATCAATTTCTACTCTCTCTAAGTTATCTATATCTGATTGACTAAACTTATTTGGTCTAGCAAAATTTAATTTATTTACATCTATATTATTCAAGTCTATTTCACTATCTAAATCTTGATCTAATGTGCAATCAATGTCTATTTTACAGTTCTTAAATTCACCTTCATTATTCATAAAATGGTAAATTTGTTGGTCTTGTGAAAAAATCTGCCAATACTTGAGGTTATTTGGAATTATTGGTCTGTGTTTTACTTCTGCATTATATTTGTGATTGGGCTGCAAAGGTAAATTCCAAGTACTAGCAAAAGTTGCTAAGGAGTGTGCTTGTAAATTTTTCTTTGTAGGTATTGTAGAGAAATTACATTCCAACACATCATCAACCAAATCTAATACAGTCTCTCTATATCAGCCTAGTCTAGGATTGTAAACAGAATATTCACCTTTTATTTGTTTTACAACCAACTCTGAATCTCCCATTATTGCTATTCTTTTGCATCCTAAGTTCTTGATTATCTGGAGTCCTAAAATGAGGGCTTCATACTTAGCCATATTGTTGGTGCATTTGAAATTCAGTCTTAAAGCATGGCCTTCTGCATGATTTTTCTCAATATTATTTATCCAAACTCCTAATCCTGATCCTAACTTGTTTACTGAGCCATCAAAATCTAAATGCCATAAATATTCATGAAAGATATTGTCATTGTTTTGTGTTTTCTTTTGGTCCTTCAGTTCAGTTTTTATTTCGTTATCAGTTTCAAAGTTACATAAGATGAAAGAATCTAGATCAGTAGGTGTAGCATAAATTGGGTAATTTATTGATTTTTCTGCACTACTTACCATATATTTCATCAATGTTTCCCTATAAAGATTCTTTGGTTGACCAAAGACTAATATAGTAGCATAAGACATGTCCAATTGTAGAGATCCCTATAATTTTGCTCCCCAAAAGCGAGATAATAACATTCCATATTTAGGTGGGATATCAACGACTACAATGTCCATTAGTATACTCTTACCAGGATATTGAACTAATGTTACACACAAATATTTAATTAAACCTAGGTATTTTACTTTGCCTGAATCAAATGAAAATAAATCTTTGTAAGGCCTTGTAATGTCTAAATTCAGAATTTCCATTATTGCTTTGGGCATTAGATTTTGTGAAACTCCTGAATCTAACATTGCATTCTGTAAAATTTGGTCATGAATAGTTAAACTGATGTAAAATGGATGAACTGCTCCATCTTGATGCTTTCCATTCACATCAGGGCCAAAAATCAACTCTAGTTGATCATCATTCAAGTTTACAGAGTCTTCTCCATCATTCATGTTTAATGTTTTAGTGATTTTTGTTTTATACAAATCATGTTTTACCAATTATGTTAAAGGAATTGGTATTTTTAACTTTGCAATTTCATTTTGTATATTGAATGAAGGTTGTGATTTACTTATTTGAATTAACTCTTCCTTAGTAACTGTAGTTTGAGTGGGTTTATCTTGTTTTTCTACAGTTATTTTTTCATTTTCTGTTTGAGTTTCTTGTGTCTTATTGCTCCTAGTTTTCTTTTCAGAAGTGGTTTGAGAAGCAGTAGATGTTTTGTTTTGTTTTGTTTTTTTGTTTTTTTGTTTTTTTCAGATTTTGAGTTGTCAGAAGTTGTTTTTTTAGTGGCAGCTTTTGGATCTGCTGATTTTGGATCAGCAGTAAATGTTTTAGGATCCAAGTTTGTTGTTTTAGCAGAATTAGTTTTTTTTGCAGCAGCAAATTTTTGTGAATATTTTGTAGCTTGAGCAACTTCATCTGTTTTGTCAAAAATCTTTGGACTTGGTGAAATTTTTGGGCTGGAAACTTTGTGGGATGAATTAGAGTTTTTCCTATTTTCCCTAGGGAGAATTTGCAGAACTTTTGTTGTTGGGGCTTCTACTGTTTTCTTATTTTTCAGTGTGAAGAGATTTTTTAGTAGAAATTTCAGTTTTTTTCTTACTCCTAAGGTTATAATGCTTGTGTACTTCGTTTATAGCAAAATCATAACCTTGCTTGTAGTCAAATGATTCACTTGAATCTAATTGAAGTTGTTGCATTTAAAATAACTCTTGGTCTTCCTGAGTGAGAAAGATAGTGTTATATCTGTTTATACCCATTAGATTTATGGTATCCTCATCATCTATATTGTTTTGTGAACTTTCAGCATATTTATCTTGAAATGGGGGTCTTATTGTCTAATCTGGAGTTGATTGCTTTAATTTTCCTGAATTTGTATTTTTCCTAAAATTGGGATTTCTGATTTGCTGTTGATTATCCCATTGAGGTATTATTTCTATGTTGTCTAACCTTTCCATAATTATTTCTAAAGTTTTAGCTAATTGATCTATTTTTCCATCTGAATTAGAGGTTTCTTATTTCATGGTTACTCTCCTCTCATTTCTCAATCTAGATTTTCTAGCTAAAATGTTCACTTCTATACCTATAGCATCTGTTTGCATTCTTTCTAATGTTTCAACATTTCTTTCCCTCAACTGATAAGCCATGTCTGTGTCAAATCCATCAGGGAATTTGAGTAGGAGAGAATCAGGGGTGGGTTTTAGATTTGCAGGAATTGAATTGTAAACATTGTTATATCTAGTGCAGTAGTCTTGTACTGATTCATTAGGAGCTCTTTTCATTGCATCAAACTCAGATAATATTTGGAGTGGATTTTTCTTCTTCTCCCATTTATTTAAAAATAATCTATGAAAAATAGCTACGTCGACTATACTACCAGCAATAAGACCTTTAAACCATTTTTTGACTTCCCCTGTTAAAGTTTGTGCAAACAATCTCATTTGTACATCAGAATCATCTATTTCATGGAGTTCAAAGTAATCTGTCATTTTATTTATGTGTTTTTGGGCAGTGTAATGTGTAGTAGCATCAAATTGTGGTATCTTACTTTGGTAATCCTGAGGCATGTCATGTAATTTTCCTAGAAGAACTAGGGGAGCATATCTAGTAGCCATAGCTTGAATTCTAGCTTGGCTTGGGGGTAGATTGGAAGTGCTTGGGGCTGAACTAGTAGTACTAGCTAATATAGTTGAAAAAACAACTCATGAAACTGGAATATAGGATGGTGAACTAGAAAAAGTAGTGAATGAACTAAAAGATGAAGTGGAGGTACTAGGAAATGAAATTGGAATATATAAGGAACTAATAGGAAATGAGAATGATGTGTTTGAAATAGTAGAAGGTAAACTAGTGGATGAAGTGGATGATGGAAATAATATTCTATGTTGTAAAGCCTGTCTAGGGATAAATGGATATGTAGACTGAATGGTAGCTAAAACTATAGATGATGTAATGGTATCTAAATGATAAATAGAAGGTTTAGATGTGTAAGCTAACAATTGAGCTAATTCAATAGCTTTATCTATTTCTTTGAGAATAGTAGCATTTATCTCTTTAAGTTTATCCTGATTTTTAACTTTCTTTAATTCAGAATCCACTGTAATTTTCTTGTTTTACCTCAAGAAATGAAATGAAAACAGGGTCTATAACAACAGTTTTAAAATCAAATTCTGATTTACTTTTGAACAAGGAACTTTCAAATTTCAGATCAAACTGTATATCTTGTAAACTTACTAATTCTTGTGGTAATGAATTGGCTCTAATTAATGAAACTTTAGCATCTAAACCTTTTGTTTGTTTATTATTTTTTCTAATTCTATCCAGATTTTCTACTATAATAGTAGGTTTAGGATCTAGGTTAGACCTGGTATAGTAAATTTTTCTAGAAGCCAAAATTACAATTTTTAATAAAAATGATACTCACAACTTATAAAATAATCTTAAAGGCAAAAAGATAATAAAAAATATTTCCTTGACACTTATTTTATGGCTGAGGATTGGTTAGTTCCCCAGTATGGTCGCCAGTATGTTATCACTCTAGTATTTCTAAAGTTGTGAGATTTTGGTTCAAAGTCTAAGAACACTAGAGGTAACCACAAACCTACTTTTAAACTCTAGGATCTAGCCTTCCTAGGGTTAAGAGAGGGCTCTCTCTATAAGATTTAACTTTGTTTTGATTATAAGATATTAGGCTAGTTATGATTGTGCCAATTTGGTTTTGATTTGTTTTGGTTTGGTGGGAAAAATCACTTAATGAGATGGACAGTGGGAAATATGATTATCAATTGGGCTAAGGAGTCAAAATTCAAGCAGACAGAACTAGGATCAAGGTAAAAAGTCAAATGTTTTCAGGGCAAGATAGATAAGTCTATGAAGATCTTGGAAGTTGTTTTGGTGAAGTGGTTTGATCAGGATAAAGAGAAATGAAGGGTTCTTTCATCCGGAAAAAGGAAGTAGTAGGCAGAGGTAAAATGAAAGTGGGAGAAATTAAGGTTTCCCTACTCTGGAAATCAACAGAAAACATAGAAATGATAAACAGTAAAAACAGGGTGCTTTTAAAAAATCCTGAAATAATACTCCTGAATTATCATTCAAATTTGGAACACATATATGGATGCATGAAACAAAGAAGATAAACAATGACAAGTAGAAAATACTTCACTTCAATGGATCATCACATGAATCCTGAAATATGATGCTAGTTTATTTGATCCATTCTGCTACTCTAAATTTGCAACACAAAGCCTTCAAGTCCAACAAAAATGACTATAGAAATCTTCAGCAATTTATTCCACAATATTACTTCAAAGTGTGAAGTATTTATACAAAATGTTTACAAAATATACTAGAATTCTTCTAGGAATTATCTAAGGGAAAATACAATATATTTACAACAAAATAGAGATAGTTGCTTAACAAATTAGCAAGTTGTCCTATTTATCCAAATAAAATAGAAAACTGTTTGTGGATTAGGTGTAGCTGGTTGCCTTGGTGTCTTGCTTGCTGGCATAGATATTTCAAATTTGTTTTTAAATATTATACTCTTTTAACTCTGATTTATCTTTATCCTCTAATATTCTTTAACTGGAATACTCTTTAACCTCTGTAAAAAATGCCTTTACTACTATAATTAATTCTGTTTTGATTGAAAAATCAACAAACTGTTTTTTGTCTTTCTCTCTTCTCTTTGAATTTTACAATAAGTCAGTGAATGAATAACAAGCTTCATCATTAGGAATTTGTATCTTTTTCAGCTTCCTGAAATTCTCATTTGCCTCAGTATATCTAGAAAACGTTGGTTTTATGACAATTAAATGTCTTATCTCATGCTGCAGAAAAAATAAATCTTCAAAACTCTCGAGTAAGACCTTCCCTGTAGGAATACCTTGCCATCCTGTTTTTTCAACTTGATCTTTTGCATATTCTCTGATTTTCTTATTTTAATCTTCCCGTGGCATGAGCTTATCATTAATGACCAAAATATTGGGCAAACTTCTTTGCCTCAAATTTTCAAATTTAACCATAAACTTGGTTATGGCTATGTTCATATTTTTACATTTCTCTTCAAGTTGTTTCATTAGATTTTTCTTTGAGAGGACTTTCCTTATTTCAATGATTGTTTCAGTCCTGTTAGTGATCTCAATTTCTTCTAACTCCTGCCTGTTTTTGTTGTTGAGAAACTTTAGAAACCCTAGGATGGACTCATTAGTATGCTTATCTATAAAGTATCCTAGGATGAATGACAACATGGAAATGACACGCCTTAAACATTCTGGAAATTTTGAAGTAGAATATGGGGGATTGATTTGAGGAATTTCCACATGTAAAGGCATAAAGACTTGGAAAATCCGATATCTTTTAGGAAAATCAAGGCCAATGTACAACTTTGTAAGTGCTTCTATTGATAAAGTAACTGATTTAGGATCATGTTTGAGTTGTAACATTTGGTTTATGTACTCAGCAGTAACTATAAAAAGTACTTCTTTGTATGCATTCACTATTTCTCTTTGTTTAGGCACATAATAGTTCTGACACAACCTGATAATCTCTGGGCATTGATGAGTGACTGGAAAAACATATTTGGGCAAGTTTGATTCCCAAATTTGGACTTCTTCCATTTGATCTAGGGATTTGTCATAGCTCCAGCAGTGGAGGTCTAACAGATTGAATTCTACAATTGGATCTGCTATTTTATAGTCCACATCTTTTAAGGGGATGTGCTCAATGTCTACAACAGGAGGTTGTAGAGGATTCACAATTATGGCAGTCTTGGTAGACATAGCTGGAGTGGATTTTGGCATTTTTAGGCTTTTTGGACTACTAAAACTCTGTTTTTTAGGCTTTTTGGTTTCTTCTGTAAGATTAAATGGTTTACAGAAGTATTCTTCACTTTAATAGAGGTTCTTGGATGAAAATGAGTACAACTTGTTGTTTCTTTGGATTTATCTTTCAATTTCAATCTTGAAAATGTATTTCAGACTCTTAGTGGTTTTGAAAATAAGACATGGGGGTTTCTTAGGCTTTTCAATGGGTAATTGGGCTGAAAAATTGTTTGAAATTAAGCACAGAGGGTCAGGTTACCTGTAGAGGATTTCTGGGTTTGATTAGAGTTTTATATAGTCTGTAAAAACTAGAATAAACTCAAGTTTTCCTTTAAAACTGAACGCAATATAAAACAGGGTTTTTATTGAAATTTTGACAGGGTTTTGAATATTTTTGGGCAATCTAAAGGCTGTCTTGGAGAAATTAGGCTTATATTGTTTTCAATTTCTTTAGCAAATTCCTTTTCAAAATGACAAAGGCTCGATTTTCTGGGAAAATACCTGTTTATGCAGGTATGGGTATTTGGGAACATGTTATGAGTTGTTTGATGGGTCCTTGGTATCTTTTCTAGTCTTTGGAAACTTTATGAAGTCTTTCAGCAATATTCAACAACAAATGCGGGTTTTTCACTAGTTTTGGGCTTGAAAATAAAACACAGGCTTATTTCTTTGAGTCGAGAGGACGAATACAATCGGAAAATGCAGAAAAATGGATCAATGATGCTTTTTGGAGTTTATTTAGCATTTTAGGTTTACACTAGCCTGCAATAAATGGTGGTCACATCGGGCGATGGGCAGTTTTTAGACTTCAAAGGTGAAAAACCATAGGTGGTTATCGCATTGGATTTGAGTGGTAAGCGGTTTTAGTTGGATCGGATGCGATCCAACAGAACTAGGCCACGTGGAGGAGAGAGGAAAGGCTAAAACAACCTATTTCGGATGAAAATGAAATGTATTATCATGCGCAAATTTATTTTCGATATGTTCCAGATGATCATTAGATCCAAAGGCATGAGTGCGAATGGCTACAATTTGATGTGGAGGTGCTCAGAATTCAAAGGTGGGGTTCAAGGTTTGTCAGTGCGGCGGGATAAGTTTGAAATTTATAAATATATTATATTTATAATGTAAAGACTTTATATTATGTGATTGAGAGGGGGTTAAATGTTTTCATGTTTTCAATTAAACAATAACAAATGTTTCAACCATTGTCGCAGATATGATATTATATGGCAAAAAAACCTTTTAACAAGTGTTTTAATACCATAGGGGTGGGATATTTTTATATTGATATGTTTAAACCTTATGGGAAAAAGGGTGGGTTTATTTTCATCACATGGGATAATTTAACATAGGTTTAAACATTAAATAAATGGGTTTGGGGGTTATTTACATATAAAGGATTTAATAATATATATGGGAGGGATATAATGTAGGGATTTAATACTTTAGGTTAGTAGTTAATATGAAATGAAGGTGTAATGTATGAAATGTATTGAAATACATAGTTTAAAACTAAGCAAAGTGTAAAAAATAGGCAATAAAGCATAGTTTGTCCCATTTTTTATTCTTTACACATAAACTTAGGATAAATGTATCTTATAAGTTTTTTGAGTGTTTTTGAATGAAGATGAAATTAATTATGTAGGGTTTTTACTTTTACTAAGAAAAAAAGGAGTTTTACTTAGGAAAAGGGATCATAATCTTGGAAAAGGGTGAATATGTTGATGAGATGGGTTTATGTAGGGAATCCAACATTTTTAACCAATCAGTTATCGAGCCTTGGGTCTAGTCCCAAAAGAAGTCAGGGAAATGCTCTGAGCCTCTTTAACTGAAGATTTAGAATACTGGATCATTGTGGGGGAGGGGAAATTAGTAATTTTTTCCCGATGATGCTTTATTACATGCCTTGCACAATTGCCTTCTACCTACCCATCATTATTTCTAACATTTTTTACTTCATTTTCATTGGTGCATTTAAGCTTGCAACCCTAAATCCATTTTTCTTTCAAAGCAAAAAAACTATTTAAGTCTAACCTTATTTCATCCGAGGGCTCAGATTAAACTGTTGAGCTCCTCATTTATTCTCTAACTATCTACTGATTTGTCAAGTTTAAACTGTTTGACATATCTTTATTCTCTATCTAAAACATGAAATTCAAAGCTTGAAAAGTTAAGATTGAATTGTTTAACTGATCATGGATTATGGAATTTATTGAAAATCTTCACATAATCATTATTCTTGCAGTAAAATTAAATAGTAGTGGCATTTTGACTTGCTCACTTTCAGGTCTTATTTTATCTCTTTTTTTCTTGGGGTCCATTCTCTTCTAAGTCCTTTGATATTTCTTTTAGGACTTTTTACCCTCTTTTCATTTTTATTATTTTCAAAATATGGGAAAATAACTTGCAGAAAGCAAGGTATGTACATATTTACAAGAATTTATCAAATTCAATTCAAAAATTATGTATCCTATTATTATAGGACCCTAACAGACACAAGAGTGGGATGTTGATTACATTGTGTGCTACACTTGAGGCCTCAAGGTGGCTCCAAGGTAGCTGTACCTGGATGGCTTGAGTGTGGAATCTCCTTCTTCAAGTGTTCCAAGTGGTCTCGAATGGTGATATTCCACCATACCTAGGATCGTGCGCCAATTTGAGGGATAGCCACGAATATCTTTGCTACTATCAAATAAAAGGCCATGCGGATCACTTAGGGTCAGTGTTTTTTGTGCGCTATTTGATAAATTTTCCTGCTTGACCATAGGAAAGTTAAATTTTTCATATTTTGTAATGTCTTTCTTCCCTATAATTCCTTATATGTACTTTATCCTTGACATTTCCTGATGTCTTTTGCTTGTACAATTTTCTAGTGATAACAAACACAACTTCGTAGCATTGCTAGCCCACATGATTCGAATAAGTTAGGTGATCAATCCAACTTCACGTCCTCCTCATAAGAATGTACATCCTTATGCCATCCATTAGTTGTTTCTCTAGCATCCTGTCATTGCATCAACTCAATCAAGAATCCATCCCAATATAATCCATCCATGTTGAGGTCCATGAAGTTGATCTTCATTCCATATGCAACATCATATAACTGAGCCATATTCAGGTCCATGAAGTTGGTCTTCATTCCATTTGCAATATGTTTTCATGATGCTAATCCTATCCAAAGTAGTCACATCCATCAAGCATCAACTATCCATGCATGTGGAACCTTTCCACAAGGCCCCTTTGATAAGGGATGTGTATTCCTCCATGCATCAAGGTACTACACCCCCTTTCCCCAAAGGTATATCACAAAGAAAGGGCCAGGAATCTACCTCCGTGACTTACATCCACCCATGTATCTGATTGATTCCAAGTTTTGAAATACTCATGCACTGCATTAACCTCTTATTTAGTGAATCCAATTTCCCCAATATTTTCCATTGTCAATTTAAAGTCATATATGCCCATATCATATCTACAAAAATCCAAAATTTCAGCTGGATCTCTACCTCCATAATCATTCCTTGGTTCCATGTTAGAAGAAGTGTTCTTCTTAATATCATCCCGTTGAATATTTTGAGTATAAGTCTCTGATACATGCTCTAGAAGCGAAGTCATCTTCCCTTCTTCTCTTTTACATTTCAAGTCTCTTGCAACAAAGTCAAAAATATGTTTTTATTTCATTGTTTGAGCCATAGATCCAAGTTCCCAATGCCATGCTATCATGGTCCATATTAGGGTCCTTCTCATATAGGATCAATGAAGCCATCCTTGGTTGATATCCCAAGCGACTCTTCCTAGTCATAAGAACCAACAAAGTTTATTCTCCATCAAGAATTAAGAGTATATCTCGGTCCACTATTGGTATGGCTTGTGCTGCAACCATAAAGTCTTTCCCCAACAACATATCAAGATCATCCATATCAATGAATCTCAAATCCATCTTTCCAAACCATGAGCCTACTCTCAAGTGTGTGTTTTTCATAACACCATTCACAACCTTCATTCCAGAATTGATTTCCTTGAAAGCACTCGACTCTTTCTCCAGACCAAATTTCCTATTCCTAAGAGATAAAGTTTCCTTTTGACTAAGGAAGCTATGAGTAGCCCCTGTTTCTATCAAAGCTAAGAATTTATTTCCATGTACGGTTGTGGACACAAACTCAAGTCCAAGGAACTTTCACCGGTCCCTCTCTTTGTCTTGCACCTTACCTCCGCAACTCTCTTCAACATATCCTTTTACAAACTATCTTCAGAACTAGGATTAGAATTGGCAGTCCTTTTAGCATATGTATTCTAATGAGACTCCATAGAACAATTTGATCCTAGATCATCTTGTTCATCAAGATTTTTCCTCTTCGAATGTTTCTTAAGTGGCCCAATCTGACATAGATTAACTCCTTCCAATCGAAGTGCTCCAATCATCATAGGTTGGTCTTCTTCTCTAAGTGTGTTAATGCATGAATTTTCTTCAATAGGTTTAGGATCAAGAAAATCCCTCTTGATCTCATCTTGAATGTCCTTGAATTTAGCCTGCAACTTGGTGTTCTTTTCCTTCAAGTGAACTCTTTCATCCAAGAGTTATTGAATCCTTTGTTCACCCTGTTGTATCTCCATATCAAGTTTTTCAAGTTCAGCAGTGTGTCCATGTAGTCCTTCCAAATATTTCCACATCCCCATCAACCCATAACCAATGTGTTCCAAGTGTTCATACACTTGCACAAGAGTCTTGTGATATTGTTGCTTCATATCTTTCCAATGTCCTATAATGTTCTCAAGCTCATGATGAGCCTTCAAACTTGCTTCTTTCATCAGCTCAGCTTCAGTATTGACATCGGTATTACCCCTGCTCAACTTCATAATACCAAGCTACAATACTTCCTGCAACACTGCATCAACATTCATGCTTGCAAAATCACCAAGCTTTAGTTTCAACCTGTTTGTTGTTCCTTCTTGCTTCAATAATAAAAATCCCCAAAATGGTAGCTCTGATACCAGCTGATGTGAAATAGAAATTGTGTTAGCTCTGATACCAACTATCATGCCCCAATACCTATGGTAGTGTTCCAACCACTCTATAGACGGGTGCGACACTACCTTGTTTTTCTTTTTTCAAATACTCCACAAGTAGACTACGCCTAACTCAAAACTTATTTAATTAATATTCACAAGTAGACTACACCTAACTCAACACTTATTTAATTAATCTTCAAAGTGTTCTTCAATGTGTAGAAATAAACATAAACATCAATACCAAATCCACATGAATGCCCATACATTCAAGGGAGGGGAAAATCTCGTTAATAACTTTTCTTCATATTATGTTTCAATAAAAAACGTGTACAACAGACAATAATTATCCAATGAATCCTGCACAAACCATTTATGCTCCTTGCCAAAGTTTTTTTCCTCTTGGCACAAGCTCCATCGCTAACCAATACTCAAGCCAACATCAAACATCCACAAGGAACCCAAATATCCATATGAGGACATGTTCGCACGACTTGCCCGAAAAGTCGTTCAGAAGGGTCACTCAAGTTACTCGACGCCCTGTATTGCATGCACTACTACATGCGGGTCACTCGGGTCACCGTGCCCTTCGCTCTACCTGCTGCACATTATCAGGTCGTGTTCGAACTAACTTAACCTTTTTTGAATGTCCACAAACTATCCACATCGTTCACTATTATGAACGTGCTGTTCTGCACACTCGAATTGACCCAGAAACGTTTTGCCTCCCTAAAGCACTCTTCCGCCGCATTGTTGGCTTGAACCTAACTTGACCCTGACGAATTGCCCGACACCCTGCGGAAGAGCCGACTTGCCTTGAACGTTGAACAAGTTTCTGCACAACTCAACTCGCCTCTGTTTCCTTTGCTAATCCGGTTGCAGCTTTGCATCAACAAGTTGTTGATGGCTCGTTGATGCTTTTTTTCGCCCTTGCTATTCGATCCAAATATGTGTGTTTGAATCCTTGTCCAACTCCAACCAACACCATCGTATTAATATGCCATGGTTCATGTTGAATGCGTATGGGGGCTCGGTCATAGGGTAAACTTGAATGCATTTATACAGGAAGTTATGTTGCAGCAGCATGTGGCCATGATGGAGATATTGATTTCCCACGATGGTATAGCATGTTGTGATTACGATGGATGTGTTGATGATCATGGATTGAGGAGAAATTTCCATTGAATATGTTAGACATGAACCATGATGGTTTATGCGACGATATGTTGCGATGATATTGTGCGATGATACATTGCAATGGAAGTTGTGACGATATGATGCGATGATGATGGTAGCACTATCGGGGATGAAAGTCTTATTTTATGTGGGGGAGTATGTCAGGCCCACAAGTCGAGGATGATAACCGAGGGTGTTGGAAGTGTTTTGTGGACATGTGACAAAGGACAGTTGAAAAAGCGATGAAAACCACGCATACGGTTGGACAAGTGCACCGACGGATGAAAATGGATTATGAATATGATGCGACGTTTATACGGGAAATATGAAAAATTTCACATAGTGGGTGCGTTTGTATGGACACATGGGCGCAACGACGTGTTAGACGTGTTGGGAACGGGCAACACGAGTCTACTCGGGTGCCCGCACGAGCTAAACGTGATGGATCGACGATAAATCGTCACATATTATTGGAGATATATAGTAGTAGAGTTAAATAAATAAATAGACCAATGTTATAAATCATGCAGGCTGACGTGACAAAGTTGGGAAGGTGGGTTGGCTCATGACCGAGCCCCCACCCACGTTCAACATGAACCATGGCGTATATATACGATGGAGTTGGTTGGAGTTGGAAATCATCATTCAATCAAGGATCATTTGAGGAAGAGTACAAGCATTAAGGCAAGACATCAACATCTTGTTGATGCGAGCTTCTACCCTTGGTGAACAAATACAAGGCGCACAAACGGAGACGGGTCGAGTCGGGTCATTCGCAGGGTGTGCACATTTAGCAGGGTTGAGTCAGGCTCAACTCGACAACGTGTGAAGAATACTGTTTTGGGTAGCGGATGTTTCAGGGTCAAGTCAGGTTCGTGCAGAAAGATGATTGGAATAGTGTTTGAGGGTGCGGTAAGCATTCAACAGGGTCAGGTCGGGTTGGATGCGACCCAAATGCGTTCAAGAAATGTGTTTAGCCTGTCACCCCAGTGACCTGCGTTCAGAAATGCGTTCAGGGTGTCGAGGGCATCCATTCATCCAGTGACCCATATGAACCAGAATTGCGTGCAAACTTCAAAAACAGGTTGGTCTAAAGGGGATTTTGGGGTTCCTTTGGATTTCTTGCACTATTGGGAAGCTGTCAAAACTAGACGAAGGTACAAGCACATTTGGAAAGAAGCATAAATGGTTTATGCAGGCTTGGTTGTATAATTATTGAACATTATACATATTTATTGAAACATAATATCTGTTAGACTTATTAATGGGATTTTCCCCTCCCTTGAATGCACGGGCATTCATGTGGTTTGATATTGATGTTTATGTTTTATTCCGCATATTGAAGAACACTTTGAATATTAATTAAAAAAGTGTTGAGTCAGGCGTAGTCTACCTATGGAGTATTTGAAAATAGAAAAATAAGGTAGTTTCGCACCCATCTATAGAGTGGTTGTATCTCCATTAATGATAACAGAGTTGGTGGCATGGACATTGTTGGAGATGTTGGAGTCAACAACATTTTGCGACAAAATTTGTGATGATGTTTCGAATATGGATGCGATGATAGATCATACGAAAAAATTTGCGATGATATTGTGCATATGGATTGCAATGATAGATCGTGCGACGATGGGATGATGTTGTCAAGGGACGACAATGCTTTGTAGTGGGGGAGTATGTTAGGCCCACAAGTCGAGGACGATGACCTAGGGCGTGGAAAAGAATTCGGTGGACATGCGACGAATGACGATTAAAGAAGTGATGAAAACTACTATGCATAGTTGGATGGGCACATTGGCGGACAAAAATGACGAAACACAACATTTGGCTACGATGCAATGAAAGCTTGGCAATCATGCGACAAAAGAAGTGACAGGTAAGAAGAAGTGATAAATCAGCTAAGTGTTGGAAATGCATTGGTGGCAAACCGACATTTATATGCCAATTGGTAGCCACGGCCATATTATGGAATAAGGCTGACATGTTAAAAATGGTAGGCTGATGTGATGACTTGTGATATGGTAGGTCGGCTCATGAACGAGACCCCACACACGTTCAATGAGCTGAACTCATATATATACGGTGGAGGGAATTAGTGTTGAACCATGAAAGAAAGGTAAATCATAAAAGGGAGAGTACAAGCATCAATAAAGACATCAACAAATTCTTGAAGTGAGATCCTACCTTTGGCGAATGGAGACAAGGCTTACAAATGGAGGCAGGTTCAGTTGGGAAGAAACACATTCAAAATTTATGGTTGAGTTGGGTCATCTGGAGGGCGCAAACATTTAGTAGGTTCAAGTCGGGTTCAACCCAACATCACGTGCACAACAGTGTCAGGGCGGAACATTTTAGGGTCAAGTCATGTTCGGGTAGTGGGTTCGTGCAGCGGACGTTCATAACAATGTTTGAGGGCGCAAAAATCATTCAGTAGGGTCGGGTCAGGTCAGGTAGGAATATGATTCCATTGTCAGAAATTTTTTTTTGGAAGCGGTCCTAAGACTAGAGAATAAATAATTGGTGGGTTCGAGATGGATTTACAAAGTGAATCATGTATTAGATGAAAGCATAGAGAAATACAAGGCCAAATTTGTGACCAAGGGGTTGTCTCAGGTTTAGTGTAATATTCCCAAATGGGGAATGCAGTAATACAATGCAGAAAACTAGGAAAATACCGCAGATCATCATATACAAAGCAGGAGGCCAATATGGAGACCTTTCATTTGTGTTTATAGCAGCAAAATAGATGTAAACGATGGCCCATAATATGCATAACAGGAAATACAAGTCTCCAATAGAAGAAAATCCTCAAAATGAGGTGTTGCAACCATGTATTAAGACTGGAAAAAGCCTTACAATGTTATTTTATTGGTCTGAAACAACTGTAGATTAAACTTTAGATCTAGAGCAGATAAGTGCATGAAAAGTCAAATCTATAACAGATCCATACACTATATAGGCTCCTCTTCAGAATCCCCTTGTGGTTTTCAATATTACACCATGTACAACTTGTAGATCTAAGATTTAAGTCTACAGATCTACTGAAATGTTCAAATATGGAAAGTTGATCTGATCTGATATGAACAAGAGAATGATCCCCTCCAAGAGATCTCCAAAGCGAAGGGTAGATCCCCAACACCTGAAAACCAACTCTCCAAATGGTGTGCCAAAACACCCTGCAATTGCACCTATAGGAATAACGTAGATTTGGAAGTAAAACTGTGTTTTAGGGATCAAAATGTGGTTGGCCACATGCCAATATCAGAAAATGAAGTTCAAGTCCTCCAATACTCTCTTCCCAATGAAGTAGAAACCTCCTCCACTGAAAAGACGCACTGATATGGACTAGATCTGAAAGACCTAATCTCCACTTGCTGCAGCTTGCAACAACAGTCAAACCCTCAATAGGATCTACACTGTAGTTGAAAGAAGTAGCTTGGCTCTAAGCCAGATAGTGGACAATGCAATAAAAACTCTCCCAAGAGTTACTCAATGGGAAGAGGTGGGATTCCCAACCAGGAACACCCAATGCTAAACAACATTCATTCTCAACTAAACAACAAGATAAATATATATGTCTAAACAGACAATATATTTAGAAATCTGATAATCATCAACAACCATCTAATGATGCCATCCTCTTCCTTTTATAATTTAAGAGCTTTCGAACCCTAAACCACTTCCAATGAGATCACTTCTTTCACACAAGGCATCTCCATCTAAAACTGCATTGTGCCTCATTGATGGCCACTCCTCCAAGACAGCGTTGTAGATTTGGTCAAGGTTGACCCTGTCAAAATGTCCAGCCCCTTTCACACCTAAGGGTGCTTGATTTAGCAGCCAAGATTCATACTTTTACCTTTGGCACTAATTAATTCATTATTTAGGAGTATTATGGTCCTCCTTTACACTTTTATTCTTTAAACAAAGGAATAAAACAAAAATGAATATTCCAATTAGCTCATGACTAATTGGGAATATTATTGTCCTCCCCTCCCCAATGTTGCTTGTCCTCAAGGAACTGACAAAGTGAGTGTTGCAACTCTTCTCCTCCTCCATTGGTTACACCAACATGTGATAAGCTTCTTCCATAAGCTAAGTGTTCACCAATCCACCCCTCCATGAATTGCTCCTCCAAAGTTCTCATGAGATGTATATAATCCATCTAATAAGGAGACGATAGCTCAAATGAAACAAACATGGTTTTCCCAATGTCCTCCCTGAAACATGTAGCATAAGATACATGGATAATCTCCATCCCATAGGGCACATATATAACTCCCATCCTCCCTCCATACATTCCCATAAAAATTACAAGTACATCATCAATGTATGGGATCAAAATTACATACATACAAACAGAAATTTGTGCATATGGAGGTGGTTCATAGTCCCACATGTGGAACTAGTTCAGTGCATCTCCTGACTGCATCAGGTCATGATGTGGTAAGTGGTTTCCCCACCACTTACTTGCTTCCCATTTCATTTCACTATGGCTGAAAGTGTGAGATATATTTGGTGCCTTAGGAATGCACCCATCATGAAAGAAAATCTCCCTTTGTCCTCCAAGGGAGTGGCCATGTTCAGAAATTTTTGTGGCCCAAAGTTGGCCATGAAGTTTATAAGGTACAATACTCCTCCTTGGAGTTATGGCTTGCATATACATGGTGAAAGAATGCAAACAATAATAAGATGAAACATTATTTATATGAGCATATTTTTCACCAAATTTCCTCCTTAAACAAATGGAGTGGTGCATAGATCTATCCCCTCTCTCAAAAAGAGAAAGAGATGGTTGAATTAAATCTCTCATAGAGTCATGTTGCTGCCCCATCTCCACATGGTACAAGAATATTTGAAAATTCTGATGTAGTTCTCCTTCAAAGCCTTCCCAAGTATAGCTCCTCATGATGATGTTGTAGAATATCATGGAATATGTGTGGTTGAAACAAAACTCTTCATAGGCCCTTTGTAGTATCTTATCCTTGAGCTTGGATTATCTAGAAAATAAGATCCTATCATGATAATAGATGACTCCTCCTTGGACTAGGTAAACCTCTTCATGTAGCTGGTCATCAAGTATCATGCACGTGTGAAGATCCTTGGAATAATCCACCAACAATTGGGATTTCCAATATGGATCAATCTCCTATAGTGACAGCGCTGATGATCTATCAACAAAAATGTTTGTCATATGGCTACTCTCCTCCTTGAAATATCCCATGCCAAAGGTATAAGTTGGAAGGTCATTCCTTCCATGCTTCTCCTCCCACAGTAGAATCTGAAATGAGAGTGGGTAATGATGATGTTGGGAGAAGATCTCCCTCTTCCTTGAGCCTACCCAATACTCCCAACGTTGTATCATTGTCTTCCAATGCTCTCATTCCTTCTGGATATATGCTTGGATCATCATGTTGTGATATATCTTCCACAAAATATGAATCAAGTGGCCTCCCAGGTGGTTTTCCACTAGATAATAGTGTCCCATGCAACAATCTCATGAGCATGATAGATGGGACTGTAAGTTCCTTGCTTCCACTGCGCAAATCCATCTCTATTATTTGTGTGGAAGTGGTATGTGAGGGATATGTCTACATGCCTTTGATAATTTTAGTCTCACCACTCTTCTTATCCACCCATTCCATTTGCAAATCCTCCCAATCAGTGGTGACTTTTCCCAATGTAATCAACCATTGAACACCCAAAATCACATTGGTGTCAGGTATGTCAACCAAAAAGAAGTGATAAATCAATGTATATGTCCCCATGGTAACTGATAAGGATGGTACATAATGCATGCGTTTCAATTTTGTATATGCTGGGACCAAAACAGAGAATCCCTCAAAAGCATCAGTGGGTATTTCCCTCTTTTGCACTAGTTGGGCATCAATGAAATTGTGGGTAGCCCCACTATCAATCAAAATAGAAACCCTTTAATTCAAGATGGAACCTTGAAATATTAAGGTCAAGTACTTAGGTGCTCCTCTCAAAGATGAAAGAGCCCCTCCAATAGGAGAACATTCCCATCTCCTGATGGTGTTGGCGCTCCTCCTGCAGTGTCAGCGTTGTTACCTCTTCTTGGTTCACCTTCTTCTTCCTCCTCATCATCTGAGAAGATCTCTATGTAATGTGATTTTCCAGCATCACATCTATGTCTCGGTGCCCATGATTCTGGAAAGTGAAGCAAATATTTCTTCTTCTTAGATCTTTCCAGACATCATCATCAAGAGGTTTCTTGTATGAGCTCTCCTTTGAAGGAGCAAATTTTTCTTCCTTTCCCTTTGAAGGAAAAGAGGGCTTATGCTGAAAAGTTGCCTTTGCTTTTGGCAAGGCGTCTTGAAGGTATCTAACCCTTTCTATAGCATCATGTAGGGTAGTGGGCTTGGTAGATTTAACCAACCCATGAAGAGGTTCATCTAAACCATCAATGAACATGTACACCCTTCTTGTTGCAGACAAATCAGGAACCATAACAAAAAGTCTTAAAAATTCAGAGATATAATTTTTGTATTACCTGATTGTTTCAACTTTGCAAGTATCATGAATGGTGCCTCTGTATCTCTTCTATCAAATATTTCCACCAGCCTTCTAGTGAACTCTAAATAAGTAGTCACATTGGCATGACCCAATGTAGACAAGCCATGGAACCACCAGTCGTGTGCTTCACCTTCAAGGTGCAGCGCTCCAATCTTGATAGCCTCCATCTCTGGAACCTTGTTCAGCTGAAAGCAGATGTCAATTTTTTCTACCCAAGATTTGGCAGAACACTTGGATGACCCATCAAAATTGGGTAAAAAGAATCTGCCCATAGTGTGGTGTCGATCATGATTCTGAATGAATCCACCACCTCTATGATGATGCCTTGGTCTTCTATTGTCCTTTATGTGAAAAAACTCTTGAAAACTCAAGTGATCTTTGAATCTCTAATTTTGAGAATCATATTCTTCAAAATAGTCTTCAAGGGATTCATGCTCTTGAAACCCTTCATTTCCTATAGCCAAAAATGTAGGCATGTTAGAGCGTTGGGAAACTTGTGGCTGATGCACTGGTTGATCATTCCAGTGATGAGACATGCCAGAGCCTTCTCCAAGATGGAATTATTTAGGGGATTCTTTGATTCTTTCCATTCTCATCTCTTTTATCTCTATAGAAATATCTTGCATGGCTCTAAGAAGGATCTTATGAAAATCATTTTCTTCATCTCCACGTCTTGATAAAGGGGCTTTACCCTTGTCTTTATTATCATTTGTGTAATCAAATTTCTTCTGTCTGCTCTTTAGATACCTCTTCTCTCTGTCAATAAGAGGCCCTTATTCTTCAAAAGACATATTGGCTTCTTAGAATGCACAGGTTGTGCCAAGATGATGCTCTGATACCATTGTAGTATTCCCAAATGGGGAATGCAGCAATACAATGCAGAAAACCAGGAAAATAATGCAGATCATCATAGACAAAGAAGGAGGCCAATATGGAGACCTTTCAATTGTATTTATAGCAGCAAAATAGATGTAAAATATGGCCCATAAGATGCATAACAGGAAATACAAGTCTCTAATAGAAGAAAATCCTCAAAATAAGGTGCTGCAACCATGAATTAAGACTGGAAAAAGCCTTACAACGTTATTTTATTGGTCTGCAATACTTGTAGATTACACTTTATATCTAGAGCAGATAAGTGCATGAAAAATCAGATCTATAATAGATCCATACACTATATAGGCTCCTCTTCAAAATCCCCTTGGGGCTTTCAGCATTACACCATGTACAATTTGTAGATATGAGATTTAAGTCTACAGATCTACTGAAATGTTCATATCTAGAAAGTGGATCTAATCTGATATGAACAGTAGAATGATCCCATCCAAGCCATCTCCAAAGTGAAGGGCAGATCCCCAACACCTGAAAACCAACTCTCCAAATGGTGTGCCAAAACACCCTGCAACTGCACCTACAGGAATAATGCAGATCTGGAAGTAAAACTACATTGTAGGGATCAAAATGTGGTTGGTCACATGGAAACATCAGAAAATGAATCTCAAGTCCTCCAATACTCTCCTCCCAATGAAGTAGAACCCTCATCCACTGAAAAAAAGCACTGATATGGACTAGATCTGAAAGATCTAATCTCCACTTGCTGCAGCTTGCAAAAATAGTCAAACCCTCAATAGGATCTTGGCCCTAAGCCAGATAGTGGACAATGCAATTCAAACTCTCCTAAGAGCTACTCAATGGGAAGAGGTGGGATTCCTGACTAGGAACACCCAATCCTAAACAAAATTCATTCTCAGCTAAACAACAAGAGAAAGATATATGTCTAAACAAACAATATATTCAGAAATATGATAATCATCAACAACTATCTAATGTTTCCATCCTCTTCCTTTTATAAGTTAAGAGCTTGCAAACCCTAAACCACTTCCAATGAGATCACTTCTTTCACACAAGGCATCTCCATCTAAAACTGCGTTGTGCCTCATTGATGGCCAGTCCTCCAAGACATCGTTGTAGATTTGGTCAAGGTTGACCCAGTCAAAATGTCCAACCCATTTCACACTTAAGGGTGCTTGATTTAGCAGCCAAGATTTAGCCTTTTACATTTGGCATTGATTTATTCATTATTTAGGAGTATTATGGACCTCCTTTACACTTTTATTCTTTAAAAAAAGGAATAAAACAAAAATGAATATTCCAATTAGCTCATGACTAATTGGGAATATTACATTGAGGGAATTGACTATGTGGAGACATTTACACCAGTAGAAAGGTACTCTTCCATCAGATCAATTCTAGCACTTGATGCGCATATGGGGTGGACGATCCACCAGATGGGTGTGAAGATAACATTCGTCAATGGATTTATTGAGGAGGAGGTGTACATTGAGAAACCAGAAGGTTTTGATACCTTTGACAGAGATTCGCATGTGTGCAGACTCAAGCGAGCATTGTATGGATTGAATAAATAACCTCGTGCTTGGTACAGTAGGATTGATATCTATCTCACCAATTTGGGCTTCACCAAAAGTGAAGCAGATGAAAACCTCTATCATGTTTTGGTAGAAGGTAAATTTTTTATTATTATCCTTTATGTTGATGATTTTATTTTAGCTGGTGATGAACAACTGATCATATCTTGTAAGGAGGACCTTGCAAGAGAGTTTGAAATGAAGGACATAGGTCTCATGCACTACTTCCTAGGATTGGAATTATGGCAAGGAAAAGGGGAACTATTTGTCTCTCAGGGAAAGTATGCCAACGAGATACTTCAGAAGTTTCGCATGTAGAATTGCAAGCCCATGGAGACATCTCTAGTGACCAACTAGAGGAGGGAGGGTGCCACTTCAAGTGAGGAAGTGGATGCTAATGTTTACAGGAAGTTGGTGGGTACACTCATGTATCTTTTGAAGACGAGGCCAAACATTTTATATGAAGTAAACCAATAGAGCCAAGCTATGGTTCGACCGACCAAATTATTTTTTAGGGCTACTAAGCATGTTATACAGTACCTCAGAGGAACTACTCAGTTTAGTCTATGGGATAGTGTGGCTGCATAGATGTAGATTGGTTGGGGATTCCATTAGACTAGAAGATCATGCTAGGAATAATTTTCAGTTTTGGGCCAACAACGGTTTCTTGGTACAACATGACGTAGATATATGTGACACTTAGCTCAACAGAATTAGAGTACATGGCTTCAAGTTAAGTAGCATGTGAGGTAATCTAGATGAGAAAGATTCTTGTTGGGTTATTTGGTCAAATGATGGATCCTATTGTGATTTATTGTGATAATCAGAGTTGCATTAATCTCTCTGAAAATCTTGTTTTTCACGATTGATCCAAGCATATAGATATCTCGTATCACCATCTACAAGACTGTGTGTAGAGGTAGATCATGTTGTTGCAGTACATTATGATAGAGGAACAAGATGCAAACATTTTTGGAAAGGATTTTTCAAGAGGAAAATTCGAGTTCCATAGAGGCAGGATCGGGGTGGTAGATAATCCATTTCTTGCTGAGAGGGAGTGTTGAAAATGCAACAAGAAAATCTCAGTTTGACCTTGCCTTGGTCAAGCTAGAGAAAATTTGAATTTCCACATAAGAAAAATATTATAGGTAGTTAAATGAGGTGACATGTCACTTGTCACTTATTTAACTCAGTTAATTCAAATTGGGGAAGCTTGAGTTCAGTTCAGTATTATTTATTTCTAATTTGTAGCTATCTATTTTAGTTAATTTGAGTTATTGCAAGTTAAACTAGTTCCAATTGTTGGAGAAATTAACGGAAAGTCAAGTTGTGTAGTGTAACTTCAATCACACTCAGTGGTGATCCAGTTAACTGATCAATCAGCCCAAAATAATTGTTTCATGCATTGAATTCAAGTTACCAATTTGAGATGGATATTCCAAGGCATTGTACTATCAATTGTAGAATAGTCCCATGTGTACAGGTGGTGCATGCAGTCAGAGGATGGGCCTAAAGTAATTTTTCAATCCAATTGAGGAATTTCCTAAAAAATAGGGGCTAATTACTCAAGTAACAATGCAAGGAAATAGGAGCTTTGAGGCTTGAAAAATTTTCAAAGTATTGGCCAGGTTTAGTCACTCAGGCAGAGAGATAGACTATGCACTTTTAGGTTGTGCTTTGACTTGAGCAAGCATTGTATTTCATCGCTATTCCTTGATTAATGAAATATAGATAGTAAGGGGTTTTGAGTAGTTTCTTTCCTAGATAAATTTCTATGCATGTGTGATGTTTCTTCTTACATGTTGATGTTATGTGTTCTTGATTGTGAATTAACTTCCGCAGATCAGTAGAGTAGCTTCAAGTCTTATGATTTAGTAAATTTCATGAGCAGTTTCAAATCTAACATTAATTTCTACAAAAATTTAAGGAATATGAAACTATAGAGGAATACATATAGAGGTTCCAATATAACTTGTGAATATCACCCTACAATACTCTACCTAAGGAAGTATTTAAAAATTCTCTAATTAGGGGGATGAAGGATGGATGAATAGAAACACTCAACCTAAGAGTAGGAATATATTGCTAAATTTTGTATTTCTGACGTAGGAGTACATGAACCAAACTTGGTGTTCATTATCCTCTTATTAGAACTAATAGGACTGCAAGCAGAGGAGTCACGCATGCAGAAATTGGCATTATGATGTATGTGTTGTCCTTGATGGAAACCCACTTGTAACAGAACAAGTATATGGTAACCAGATGAGTTGACATATCAGTTCAGAGGTGAAAAAGGGATGGTCCATAGTGACAAAATGATGAGACATAGGTTTGGAGGTCAGAGGCAAAAGTTTATGAAGCTGAATTTTTGAAGAAATATATGCGGGTTAGATGAGGCCAAGTCGCTTACACACGCGGGTATGACAAAGAAAATTCGTGTATATGATAGCGAACTATTTTATTAATATGAAGGGTATTAACCCACAATATTGAGTGTATTAATGACTATTTTATCCCGTCAAATATTACCACTCGCACTAATGTGGTTTTGGCCCATGGTATTGGCTAAGGCTCAAACTATATAAGGAGGTGAAGATCAAAGTGATAAGTGTGCATGCGTAAGGGTTAACGAATGAATACTTCAATATAAACTATATTTGCATGGTATGGGCTATAGCTAATTGGTTGATATGAAATAATGATGCACTCATGAATACAATAATGGATCAGGATCATTAGACTTGTAATGACTATGTATTGCATGATTTGTTTATGAGTTGTTTAGATCTGTGGTCTTGTGCATGTTTGTTGTAGTGACGGTTATGATATGATTACGTTTAAAGTTATGAAGTGTTGCGCAGTCGTGAATTAGTTATAGATATATACATGAGTTCGACACATGGAAAGCTTGTATGCACGTGGTTTTTATTTTGCAGAGTCGCGTATGTAATCTGAAGTATGTTGAGATATGTACGTGAGTTGGGTCTAGATAAGCACGCATATACACTGAAAATCATTACAGAAAGTGTGTATGCAATCCAGGGTTTTTCTGAAGAATATGTCTGATCAATGTTGCTATGTTTCTGTTGTCTATCAATGAAGTCTTCATATAGATTTGGGTTGCTTGAATATTGATAATATTTCCAATTGATTGTGATTAAAGATTAGTGATTGGTTGGTTGATTGGTGATTCAATGATTGGTTGATTGATTTGGTATAGTGTTATGTTTCAGTTCTAATGTATGGCATTGGGCTTAGATGAGTGTAGTGGGTCCAGTTTGAAAATATGATGAAAAATGGCCTACAAGTTGTGATGTATTAAAGTAGGTGGATCCAATGTGAAAATTTATGAAACATGGTCCACAAATTGTCTGAGGGTTGGAGTCTTCAGTGAGGGGGTCGTAGCTTCCTTCTAGTGGGTGTTGGTAAATGAGATCAGGGGGTCGTAGCTGTGGAAATTTATTAATACTGATGTATTACTGGATCTTCCTGATCTAACAATATTTATCTTCTTGCTAAATACATAATACTTCCACTGTTAAACTTGCAGATATTTAAAACTCAATTGCAAACAAGTGTGAATAAATTCAATCGCACATAACACAGTTGTTTAACGGGAAAGCTTAAAGCTAAAAACCCAAAATATCATATATTATGTGTTAGTCATCAGTATTTTTCACCTGTGGATGATGAATATTTGTTAAAGCCAATTTTTCTAGCAGCTGATCTCAAAATTTGTTAAATTTTCCAGCTGGAAAACACCCATAAACATTTTTTCCCTCCTACCTTTTCAACCAGCCCACGACGAGATAAAACCTCATTGTCAAGACCTATCTAGCCTCAGCCATACTAGCTTGTCCATTAGCTCCAAAGAGAACAATCCAAATCTGTCCAAGAAGTCTCCCCTAAGTTAGGTAGTGGCGCTTTAGGCATTTCTCCCTTGGAAAACTATCCTAAAGCCAAAGAACCTCTATCTATTATCAACCAGTCCTAACAGGCCTTCCTATTCTGCAAAAAAATTTTGGTTACACCCTTAAGTCACGCCACTAACATGCCTTGAAGTATCAACAATACATATGCCACAGGTCAAGCTGATATTAGGTAAATGTACAGTGTTTCAATGTCTTTGCCAGAGAGCAGAAGTATACTAGTGTTCCAGAAGACAGTATTAAACTCAACATGAGAAGACAACTGCTTCTCATGTGGTTTTGAGCCTGGGATGCAGCTACAGGGCA
>CM076582.1:418419631-418529761 GCA_034641835.2 Pinus albicaulis | reverse complement strand
GAGAGTTATTTCATTAAGCTCCTGCAATCATAGTCAAAGTTTAGTGAATTATAAATGACAAGAAATTCTTTACAGATACTGGCCAAATTGCTTGGGATGTCTAAAGAGGCACAAAGGTGTTTGGAAAGCAGAATTACAAGTCTCAGAGAAATGCCCATCATGACTTATTGTCAATTCTTCATCTTCATTTGCTTAAGCATGAATAGGCAGCGAAAGGAAATATAAAACTGTTTAAAAGCTGCTGAAATGGTATCACTGAGAAAACCTCCTCCATACATGAGCAGAGGGTTGAAAGAATGAGAAAACCTCCTTCATTTTACAAGCAGAGGGTTTGGAACTGTGATAAAGGCCTCCTTCATCTAATAAGCAGAGGGTCAGGGACAGAGATTGATTTTAGGGTTTTCACTGACTGAAAGGAAAATTTTAAGAGCAGTGGGAGAAAATTGAAGGCTTATGGATAGATAAATGGCGTTAAAAACAAAGAGAAAGCTGGGGTACTGCAATGATCAAAGAGGCTGACTTATCTCCTATCAGAGATCTCCTTCAAAAGCAGTCTGGAGCCAAAATGAACAAACCCTACTGAGGTATGTAATTTCATTAAGGGTTTTCAAAGATCCCTCTCCTTGATGAACATGCATGAAATCTAGTCATTGTTCTCCTTCAAAAAACAGAGTTGAAATTAGTAAAAATCTATTCAAAGTTTATAGGTTGAGAGATGGGTTAGACATAGGCCAAAGAGTGATGTTAATATTCAAAAAAGTTCTTCTCTTCCTGTTCATGAAGAACGTTTTTTCAACAACTCATCATAGTGTACAAGAAGGTAACCTAAGCCTGATTTCTGAAGGAGGGTTTGCAAATAGACACATAGGTTCATAAATGTGAAGACATGATATGGCAAGTGTTTCAATTTCAGGGAAAATATTCAAAGAGATGAAGCATGATACTGTCACAAACAAAAGAATTTTTATGGAACATATGAAGATACCTAGCTGTTGCATATAATTGCAGGAGAAGCCTTTAGAAGATCTCCTTTTTTAATGAACATATGTTTTTAAAACCCAGGTAAATGAAACTAACGTTCCCACAGTAAAAAAGAAATAATATTTGAAGGGTGCATCTACAGTCATTATATGGCTTTGAGCAAGGTTTTCCTCTAAAAAGTAGATATGAACAGAGGAAATAAATGTCCTCCCTTAATAGGCAAATAGTGAAAAGGAGTTTGGCCTTGGGATGATTTTCTTCACATTGGGAAGGGTCATATCTATCAAAAAATGTCCAAATAGCATGCACAACACTTTATTACCAACGTTAATTAAATATGGGCCCCTTTAGCATTTTCAAATTCATTTGATTTTCATCATAACAAAGGCATTTGTTTAAAAAAAAATGTTCAAAACCCTCACGAAACAAAGTTCAAACGAGTGTTGGATTTTTGACTACAAAGGGAGTGATCGGCCATTGCAAAGCTTCCATGCACATTTCAAAGTGACCTAGCAACATCCCCCTGGCTGCTCTCTGACTGAAACAAGGAGATTTCAAGAGAAATTGCAAAGTTTTGGAGGTTTAAGACTGCATGGTGCGCTTGGAAGAGCGCGCGGCGCGTTTAGGTGAAAATTTACAAAGGCATTACACTACTACGTGGCGCGCCTGTAGCGACGCGTGGCGCACCTGTAGCGTGCGGTCACCACTGCCCAAGGCCGACACGACACTTTCTCCACTGCACGACATTCTTTCTAACAAACGTGCCGCTCACTCCTTGTGCTTTCAACAAGCTCTGAGACCTGCTCAAATGATCGAACAAAGGGCCATAAGCCATCCCAAGGTATTCTCCATGCCTAGTGCTAATGTTTTGAAATCCTAAAGGGGTGAGAAGGTTATTTTCATAAGACAAGAAACAATGATATAGGAGGGTAGGGTTTGTGATTAAAAACAAAGTTGGTTAGGATTGTAGATGACACAAACCATTTCAAGTAATAGAAGGGAGTGTTGAAACTGTTTTAAGAGCCCTTCTTGTTTTTCAAAAACATTGATTGTGAAGGAGTATGGTTCTAAAAGATGAAAGGCTGGGTATATAGATAAAACTTCCTTTCTATGATATGAGAAATCAACTCTGTGCATCTACCATAGTTCAAAGGAGAAAAAGCAGTGTTTGAAAGTCTTGAAGTTAGTCTAGAAAGATGTTCTTCTTCTTATGTTGAGCAGAGAACCTATAAATGATGAAGGTGTCCTAGCAGTGGTGAAAACAAAAGTAATCTCTGTTGGAAAATCTAAGGTCAAAACAATGTTTAAAAGGGCAAGGATTTTGGTCCAAAATCAAAAGGTGTTTGGCTTACCTTTGTATAAGAACCAGTGAACAGCAGAAGAAGCACTGTTTGAGGAAGGGAGTTTTTGTTTTTGTCTAAATACAAGGCTGTTTTGCTTCTATCAAAACACAAGGAGATCTCTGTTCTACAAAAAGCCACCATTACCTCTTTTTCAAATTACCTTGCCCAAGCACAGTAATCATTTGACTGTGTGCTTTTTATTTGACAACTATTTGTTGATTAGCATAAAAAGGGGACAAAACAGTGATTTGTAAGGAGCAGAAAATTGGTGTTAAAGAACCATTTCACACAACATTTGAAGTAGTTTTCCTTGGTCAAACAATGCCTAACAAGGAGGACAGAGGTGTGTGCTTGAGAAAAACATTCCAAAGGCCATTTGAGATAGCTTGGTGTTGCAAAGAACATTCAAAACAATATGCCTCCCAGGCAAGATAGTAGGAGTGGCCTTCACAAGATATTTGAGCCTGTTTCCACTGAAGAAGTGAATGCCCATCCATCAGTCTTGTTTAACTTCCATGAGGTTGTGTGTTTATATTTTTGTCAAAGATTGCAAGAGGTGAAGAGATATTCCCCTTTGACACATCTTTGTGCTTTGAGGTTTCAAGAGAAGCACTTTTAGCTGGGAGGCCTAGATTTAAAATTCTCTCCAAGGTCCATTTCCAAGGCCACCAAAATCCCTTATGTCAGGGAGAAGTGGTTTAAATAAAGCCACCTGGACTCAGAATAATACAAGCCTTTTTTGAAGCCTAAGCATAGAGATTCATGTCCATCCATTTTCCCCTTCTCATATCTTTTGACTAGCTACGCCCCCCTCATGAAGATCATCATGAAATACTTCACTTGCGAGGGAAGATTCTCCCGAGTCTATGCCTATCATATCTGATTTCTCATGCATTTTACGAGGGCCAAATTTATAAATATCCCTTTCTTCCTACATAGAAGTATTGAGAAAATGGCCTCCACTGTTCATAAAAAGCCTCCTTCTCAGTAGACATCCTGCCTCTTCCATCACTCCCTCGTCAAAGTCATCATTCTTCATCAGCTTGAGAAGAGGGAGGTCTCTTGGGATACTTTCATCACACATCCAGATTTCAACACTATCCTTTCATTTCATACATCTCCTTCACCTTCTACTCACCATCCTTCACCTTCTTCTAGCAAACCTATTCCCAAGAAGCTCAAGTTTACCATAGAACAAGAAAAAGAGCATGATAAGGAAGAAGAGCATGAGCAAGAAGAGGAAAGTAATGATGAGTAGCAGCATGATGAAATAGGGCAGCAAGGGGATGATGAGGAAGATGATGATGAGCAGCATCATGGTGAAATGGGGCAGCAATAGGGAGAAGAAAATAGTGAGGTAGAACAATAGACTACCGGGCATGATGAAAAAGGACATGATGATGAGCAGCATCACAGTGAGGCAGAACAACATACTCCAGGGCATGATAAAGATGTGCAGCACAGTGAAGATGAGCAGTCTCATGAAGATGATGAACAGAGGCAGCCACAACATGATGAACAACAACCTCATGATGATGAACAGAGGCAGCTACATGATGATGAACAAAAGCCTCATAAAAAGGAACAACGGCCTCATGAAGAAAAAGGGTAGCATGATGAACAACTGCAACACAGTGAGGAGGAAAGCCCTCAAAAATAAATGCACAAGGACAGTCAAGGCATCCATGAAGAAATCCAAGACAGTGGCAATAATGATGAGCAAAGTGACAAGGGTAAAGAGCCAATGGAGCATGTGCTAGTTGCCTCTCCTAGGCAAGGGGCCATGCTCTCTTCTCCGAAAGTGGCCAAGCCCCGAACATCAAGGAAAAGGGTGCCTAGAGTTGTAACTCCAAATGTGACTAGGGCCCTCTGAAGCAAGGGAAAATTTCCCAAGAAGCCCATTGTTGAATTTCCCAAGAGGAGGAAGACTAAAAAAGCCACCCAAAGCAAAGGAAAGGACAAAGAAGAAAGCAGTCACGAAAAGGAAAGGGAATTCGACATCATTCAAATCCAAAGTGATGATAGTGACGATGAAGCTCGGATCCTAGAAAATCTCTTGATCAATAGAGAAAACCAAATTGATGCTTTGAGGACTGATCTTGATAGGGCTAGAAACTTCAATCACTTTTTGCAAGTTCAAAACAAGCAGATGAGTGTCCATATGGCTATATATGAGACACGGGCCATCAAATACAAAAAGAAGGCCTCCAAAGCACAAGTGATATTGGAAGAACTCATGGGTGAATTCAATGAGAGCAAAGATGAATATCAGCCCAGGCGAAAGAGGCCAAGAACCATGGGGCTCAAAAAGGCCATTGAGAAACAAAAGGAAGAAGAAGATGCCCTTCTCCAATCTACCCCTCTCACTACATTGTTCGAAAAAGAGATAGAGAACAATCGGGAAGCATGGCTTGAGAGAGTTAATGATCACTTGGAGAAGAAACTGGAGAAGGCAAACAGGGACTTGGACCTTCAACGGAGGATGATTGGGCATTATAGAAAGCTCAATCAGTTTTCCCGACGGAAATTGAAGGCCGCTCAGGAAAAACTCAAGGAGGCTAAAGGGAAGCGCCCGTCACCAAAATTGAGGAAATACACCTCAAGGCTCCAAATTTTGGCCTCAACTTCACAACATGTTTCTGAAAACCCTTGAGGGTCATGCTCGCCAAATTTGGGCAAAATTTGACAAATTTTGGTTTTTTGTCATTTTTGGGTTTTTGGCTAAAACTCATGGGCATCGCTATTTCAGTTTGGGGCATCCTCAAAAGATGAAAATGGTATCATTGGATGCCATAATTTCAGGGGCACATACTCAGCGATTTTTAGATCAATTGAAGATCATTTTCTCCCCCAAAATGGCAAAAACACTCGCTTTTTCTACACTCTGCCCCGTTTATCAGCAAGGCCTATTTTTTGGTTTTTTACACACAGGTCTATTTTTGGAGGACTTCCTATGGTCAGTTTGGAGAAAAATAAACATTTTCAGAAATTAGACACTCAGACATTTCCAACGAGCCATCATGGGCCTCGTTTTGACATCGGGAAGGCCTCTAAAAGTTGCCGGAAAGTCAGAGGACCTTTTGCTGATGTATTTTTTGAGTATTTTTGTAAAATTTGATCCTTTCAAAAGTGACTTTTCTTCATGTGCGTTTAGCTATTTTTGTACATGATAAGTTATGAAAAGTCAATATATTTCCCCTTTTTAGCATTTTTGTGATATTTTATTAGATATTTTGTGCCTTGGGCTTTGCAGAGCCTCAAGGACAAAATCAGATATTTTGGATAGGCCAATGAGATTGCAAGTTGAACTAAGAGGTTTTCCTCACTTTGGCTTATATATTCCAAAGGATTTCATTGTAAACAAGGCTAAACTCGATGAATAGAAGCAATATATGATCATATAAGCTTTGGAAGAAATACTTGTCTCATGCTTTTGGATAGTTTCTTGGATGTTCTTGGATGATGAAAGAGGATTGTTGTTGGATTCCATGACTTGGTAGAATGGTATATTGTCTCTCTCTCTGTTTTGTTTCCTATTTTTCATTCATAAATCCATGTTCTTGCTTGCTATAAGATAGTAGAGAACAAATTTGAGACATGCCCTTGGAGGCACCTCAAATTTCCTGTTTCTTTATAGTTTCCATGTTTTCTTCATTCTTAGTCATATTAAAGAATCCTTGATTGCTCTTTAATAACTGAAGAATATTGTTTGCTTGTTTTATTTGTGGTTTTATGCATGCTAAGTATGATTTACGGTATGCCCTGCTTACTCATGGCTAGCCATAGCTCCACCTATGAAACTTCTCTTTGATTGATTAGATTGTCATTTGTTGAACCAAGGAGGTCTTGTTCCGATCTTGCCCTTTGCCTAAAACTATGCAATCTTGTTTTCAAAATGCCCAATATCTTGAAGTACTATGTTTAGGTGTTCCTACATAGTGATTTGAGTTGTTTTTCTATCTTAAATGTGTTTCCCCAAAGTTTGGTAGCCACTTCCTAAAGTTAGAGAGTCATATATCTCTATGCATGGCTTGAATGTTTATTTCTATGCATTGATCAGCTTATAGTTACATTTCTCATGATTAATGGTTTTCCCTACCATGTTTATGTCAGCTATTAAACTATTTTTTCTTGAAATCCTTTGTTATTCACAAATTTGATGTCCATCTCACTCCATTTTGCCCAAAGATCCATTTTACCTCGAAAAAAATCAGCCATTCAACAACCTTGTATCACCATCTCAAAGATTTCTCGGAAATTTTTCGACCCCATAGCCCAGTTGATCTGAAATATTTTTACCTATATTAATCTTTGATCAGTTCATCCCTCACAACTAAAAAACCAAAACTAAAAACCTACTTCATAACTAGCCTAATATCAAGAACACAATAAGCAAACACACAGATATCCCTTACACAAATAGAGAGAGCCCTCTCTGAGTCCAGGAAGGCTAGGTCCTTGGGCTCCAAAGATTGGTTTGATGTTACACTGTCATTTGGCTTGCCAATCATCCAAATCATGGGACACTAACATAATGGCGATCATGGTGGGACTCTGAGTGATAAACAAACTTAGATTCCATAAACTTTCCAGCAGCCTTAGGAATACTATCTGATTGACTTATCCCACTGCACACTAACATAATGGCGATCACGGTAGGACTTTGAGTCAAAACATCCTTGATATCCCCTAGGATCCCTCAAAATATCAGTCAAAATTAGAAAACTTAAGTGTTGTTTGAAGAGTAGAAGCTAGCTCCTTCACCATCTTAGAAAAATGTTGATTCAGTTATAGGAAACTCTTCCAAACCTCAGGGCTACATATAGGAAACTTAGAAAACCCCAAAATATCTCTAGATTGGTGTTTTTCAATATTGGTGGTGGACCATACACATATCTCTAAAAACAACTAAAAACATCCACCTGGCGACTCCACTAGCCTCTAGTAGGCCTATTACTCCACTATTCCTTATAAAATCTCCTGGGAATGCATTAAGAAATCCCAATCATGTTGATGGTGGACAACACAGTTCAAATCCTCCACCTGGCGACTCCACAACCTTCATTAAACCAAAAGAATCCACTAATAGAGAACTTTAGACTGATTGAAAAGACATAGAGACCCTATCTGATTAACAAATATGGATCCAAGGACACAAAGGAGATATGCTCCGATGAGTAGAGAACATATCCCTGGATTCCCACACAAAATGCCTAAAGACGTAAATTGGATAGAAAACCTACCTATCTTTCGAGATGAAAAGGTTGATGACCCATTGTTACATCTCATCAATTTTCATATACATGTATGGAGGTTAAAGGTTGAATGGCATGAGGACTACATCATGAAAATGTTCATGGGTACATTAGAAGGAAAGGCAAGAGAATGGTATGAAGGCCTAGAACCTAGCATCTTGTTTTCTTTGAAGGATTTCCACAAAGTATTTTGTAAACACTTTAAAGGGCATTTTCCATCTCTATCATTGGCTGAAAATTGTTGTGACCAATCTGAAGACCTCATACAACACCTTGTAAGAATTGATGAAAACTTAGGAGATTGGCATCCTGAGGATTATTTAGAGGAGATCCATAATTTTCTTACCCAAACTAACCATCAAGATGACCAAGAAGAGTTGATCCCAGATGAAATCCAACAAAAAATAAGAGGGGATCCACAAGAGCTCTTTGAAAAGGTTGAAACAAATAACAATACATCTGCCCTTCCTTGTAAAATACAAGAGGACATTCAGCCACAAGATCAACTTCCACAAAAAGTGGAAAGCAATTGTTGCCCAATCCAAAGAAAACAGAAAATACCTCCTCCTTTAACTAAAGAGGAAATAGATCATATGTTATACAATACTACCTTACCTACTAAATAAATTTCTCATACCGAAACAATAGAACAAATTGTTGTTGAGGTTGAAATACTTCCTCAAAAAGACATTCATCCTTGTGAGCATTCACAAAAGGAAGAGAGACATCATGTTTCCACCTAGAAGAAAAGAAAGACACCACCCCTTTCAAAAAAATAAGAAACCAATGAAATCCTAAGCATACAGCCAACATCCAAACCTTTTTGTAAAGAAAATATGTATATGTGTTCTACTGCTGATTTATCTACTAATTCATTTTATCATACTAAAAGTACAGAACAGATTGATGCTGATACTAAAATTTCTTATAAAGAAGACTTGGTGCCAAAGACTAGTCCTACTCATTAGGATAATGGCTCACAAACATGAATCATCTCACTAAATCAGGGTATACCAAGACTGCTTGAAGGTAGCATAACATTACTTTTTGAATTTGCCAAATCAGATAATCCTAAAGAGGGAGAAGGGATTCTTTCTCAAAATAATCCCAAGGTTAGTCACGTAAAGGAGGGAGTAATCCTAAATGAGGGCTATTTCTTTTATCCTCTAGGATAGTTATTATTCACAGATCCCTTTGATGTTTCCTTAGAAGCCTTTAAACAGGGAATAAAGCATGCCAAGAACAGTTTGTGGTAGAGCTTACAGAAAATTTGGAGCACTACTGTCCGAAAACAAGTGAGGGGGAAGTGGCCTTTTCATTTCTTCAACATCATCAAAGAGCTGAACCAAGATCAACCATGCAATCATCTACTTGACTGGCTATATTGGAAAGAAGAGTTCACCAAATGAATGTATGTTGTGTATATTTTAGACTAGGATAGATAGATAGCTGTGAAAAATAAGCTCAGCCTTGTGAGCATCTTTTCAGTTTTAGATTGTTTGCAGAAAAAGTGAAAAAGAAGAAAATTCAAAAAACAATAGAAAAATAGAAAAAGATGGCGGTTTGAAAAATAGAAAGAAGGCCTCGTGTTCAAAAAATAGTCATTCGGAAAGCGCGCAAGTCTAAATGCCACTGCTAGTACTCAAATGTCTTGTTCAGTTATCTAGCCTAATCATAATTGAGCATATTTTAAATTTATTTGCTGATAAGTTAGTGAGTGGAAAAGATGGTCAACATTATGTAAGCTTGACTTATCAAAGAGAGTAGAATAGGAAAAGATACTGGTTCCACATGCTCAAAACAGAACCAAAGAGGAAAGAAAGGATGAAAAAAAAATTGTGTATCCTAGCCTCGCTTTTCTAGTTTTCATTTTTATGCAAAATAATATTGCAACTTGTCTTTCATGCCACAAGTACATGAAAAATCAGACTGTCTAATCCCGATTTGATCATTTTTTCAATTTCATGTTTTAGATTAGAGAATAAAATCCTGTCAAATAGCTTAACCTTGACAGTCGAGCTAGCATAGGTAGAGAGATGAAGGAGTTCATCAGCTTAATCTGAACTCCCGACAGATATAAGTGTAGAATTAGATAGTGTCATTTTTCAAAAATACTATGTCAAAGGGTTGCCAGTCCAAATGCACCCAAAAAAAGAAAAAATGTCAGGAAATATAGTGGGGCAGGTAGAAATATCATTGATGCTAATCATGCTGTCAATTTTCAGAAATAGCATCAAGGAAGAAAGAATTTTGCGCCAATGGATAAAGACAATGGTCTTCAAAGAACCGAGATCTGAAATTATGGACACCTCCTGAAAAGGAGCTACCCTCCTCAAAAGGAGCCACTGTTAGTCATCAGTATTTTTCACTTGTGGATGATGACTATTTGTTAAAGCCAAGTTTTCTAGTAGCTGATCTCAAAATTTGTTAAATTTTCCAGCTGGAAAACACCCATAAACATTTTTGCCCTCCTACCTTTTCAACCAGCCCATGACAAGATAAAACCTCATTGTCAAGCCCTATCTAGCCTCAACCATACTAGCTTGTCCATCAGATCCAAAGCGAACAATCCAAATCTGTCCATGAAGTCTCCCCTAAGTTAGGTAGTGGCACTTTAGGCATTTCTCCCTTGGAAACCTATCCTAAAGCCAAAGAACCTCTATCTATTATCAACCAGTCCTAACAGACCTTCCTATTCTGCAAAAAAAGTTTGTTTACACCCTTAAGTCGCGCCACTAACAGGCCTTGAAGTCTCAACAATACATATGCCATAGGTCAAGCTGATATTAGGTAAATGTACAGTGTTTCAATGTCTTTGTCAGAGAGCAGAATTATACTAGTGTTCTAGAAGACAGTATTAAACTCAACATGAGAAGACAATTGCTTCTCATGTGGTTTTGAGCCTGGGATGCAGCTATAGGGCAGAGAGTTATTTCATTAAGCTCCTACAATCGTAGTCAAAGGTTAGTGAATTGTAAATGACAAGAAATTCTTTACAGATACTGGCCAAATTGCTTGGGATGTCTAAAGAGGTACAAAAGTGTTTGAAAAGCAGAATTACATGTCTTAGAGAAATGCCCATCAAGACTTATTGTCAAATTTTCATCTTCATTTGCTTAAGCATGAATAGGCAGCGAAAGGAAAGATAACACTGTTTAAAAGCTGATGAAATGGTATCACCGAGAAAACCTCCTCCATACATGAGCAGAGGGTTGAAAGACTAAGAAAAACTCCTTCATTTTACAAGAAGAGGGGTTGGCACTGTGATAAAGGCCTCCTTCATCTAATAAGCAGAGGGTCAGGGACAAAGATTGATTTTAGGGTTTTGACTGACTGAAAGGAAAATTTTAAGAGCAGTGGGAGAAAATTGAAGGCTTATGGACAGAGAAATGGTGTTAAAAACAAAGAGAAAGCAGGGGTACTGCAATGATCAAAGAGGCTGACTTATCTCCTATCAGAGATCTCCTTCAAAAGAACTCTGGAGCCAAAATGAAAAAACCCTGCTGAGGTATGTAATTTCATTAAGGGTTTCCAAAGATCCCTCTCCTTGATGAACATGCATGAAACCTAGTCATTGTTCTCCTTCAAAAAACAGAGCTGAAATTAGTAAAAATCTATTCAAAGTTTATAGGTTGAGAGATGGGTTAGACATAGGCCAAAGAGTGATGTTAATATTAAAAAAAGTTCTGCTCTTCCTGTTCATGAAGAAATTTTTTTCAACAACTCATCACAGTGTATAAGAAGGTAACCTAAGCCTGATTTCTGAAGGAGGCTTTGCAAATAGACACATAGGTTCATAAATGTGAAGACAGGATATGGCAAGTGTTTCAATTTTAGGGACAATATTCAAAGAGATGAAGCATGATACTGTCACAAACAAAAGACTGTTTATGAAACATATGAAGATACCTAGCTGTTGCATATAATTGCAGGAGAAGCCTTTAGAAGATCTCCTTTTTTAATGAACATATGTTTGTCAAACCCAGGTAAATGCAACTAAGGTTCCCACAATAAAAAAGAAATGACATTTGAAGGGTGCATCTACAGTCATTATATGTCTTTGAGCAAGGTTTTCCTCTAAAAAGTAGATATGAACAGAGGAAAGAAATGTCCTCCCTTAATAGGCAAACAGTGAAAAGGATTTTGGCCTTGGGATTTTTCTTCACATTGGGAAGGGTCATATCTATCAAAAACTGTCCAAATAGCATGCACAACACTTTATTACCAACGTTAATTAAATATGGGCCCCTTTAGAGTTTTCAAAGTCATTTGGTTTTCATCATAACAAAGGCATTTGTTTTAAAAAAAAATGTTCAAAACCCTCACGAAACAAAGTTCAAAGGAGTGCTGGCTTTTTGACTACAAAGGGAGTGATCGACCGTTGCAAAGCTTCCATGTGCATTTCAAAGTGACCTAGCAACATCCCCCTGGCTGCTCTCTGACCGAAACAAGGATATTTCAAGAGAAATTGCAGAGTTTTGGAGGTTTAACACTACATGGCGCGCCTAGAAAAGCGCGCGGTGCGTTCAGGCGAAAAATTACAAAGGCATTACACTACTGCGCGGCGCGTGGCGCGCCTGTAGCGCGCGGTCACCACTGCCTGAGGCCGACCCAACACTTTCTCCACTGCGTGGCATTCTTTCTAACAAACGTGTCACTCACTCCTTGTGCTTTCAACAAGCTCTTAGACCTGCTCAAATGATCGAACAAAGGGCCATAATCCATCCCAAGGTATTCTCCATGCCTAGTGCTAATGTTTTGAAATCATAAAGGAGTGAGAAGGTTATTTTCATAAGACAAGAAACAGTGATATAGGAGGGTAGGGTTTTTGATTAAAAAAATTTTTGGTTAGGACTGTAGATGACACAAACCATTTCAAGTAATAGAAGGGAGTGTTGAAACAATTTTAAGAGCCCTTCTTGTTTTTCAAAAACAGTGATAGTGAAGGAGTATGGTTCTAAAAGATGAAAGGATAGGTATATAGATAAAACTTCCTTTTTATGATATTAGAAAGCAACTCTATGCATCTACCATAGTTCAAAGGAGAAAAAGCAGTGTTTGAAAGTCTCGAAGTCAGTCTAGAAAGATGTTCTTCTTCCTGTGTTGAGCAGAGAACCTATAAATGCTGAAGGTGTCCTAGCAGCGGTGAAAAAAAAAATTAATCTATGTTGGAAAATCTAAGGTCAAAACAGTGTTTAAAAGGGTGAGGATTTTGGTCCAAAATCAAAATGTGTTTGGCTTACCTTTGTATAAGAACCAGCGAACAGCAGATGAAGCACTGTTTGAGGAAGGGAGTTTTTGTTTTTGTCTAAATACAAGGCTTTTTTGCTTCTGTCAAAACACAAGGAGATATTTGTTCTACAAAAAGCCACCATTACCTCTTTTTCAAATTACCTTGCCCAAGCACAGTAATCATTTGACTGTGTGCTTTTTATTTGACATCTATTTGTTGATTGGCATAAAAAAGGGACAAAACAGTGATTTGTAAGGAGCAGAAAATTGGTGTTAAAGAACCATTTCACACAACATTTGAAGCAGTTTTCCTTGGTCAAACAGTGACTAACAAGGAGGAAAGATGTGTGTGCTTGAGAAAAACATTCCAAAGGCCATTTGAGACAGCTTGGTGTTGCAAATAACATTAAAAACAAGATGCCTCCCAGGCAAGATAGTAGGAGTGGCCTTCACAAGAGATTTGAGACTGTTTCCACTGAAGAAGTGAATGCCCATCCATCAGTCTTGTTTAACTTCCATGAGGTTGGGTGTTCATATTTTTGTCAAAGATTTCAAGAGGTGAAGAGATATTCCCCTTTGACACATCTTTGTGCTTTGAGGTTTCAAGAGAAGCACTTTCAGCTGGCAGGCCTAGATTTCAAATTCTCTCCAAGGTCCATTTCCAAGGCCACCAAAACCCCTTATGTCGGGGAGAAGTGGTTTAAAAAAAGCCACCTGGACTCAGAATAATACAAGCCTTTTCTAAAGCTTGAGCATAGAGATTAATGTCCATCCATTTTCCCCTTCTCATATCTTTTGACTAGCTACGCCCCCCTCATGAAGATCATCATGAAATACTTCACTTGCGAGGGAAGATTATCCTGAGTCAATGCCTATCATATCCGATTGCTCATGCATTTCATGAGGGCCAAATTTCTAAATCTCCCTTTCTTCCTACATATAAGTATTGAGAAAATGGCCTCCACTCTTCAGAAAAAGCCTCCTTCTTAGCAGACAGCCTGCCTCTTCCATCACTCCCTCATCAAAGTCATCATTCTTCATCAGCTTGAGAAGAGGGAGGTCTCTTGGGATAATTTCATCACACATCTGGATTTCGCCACTGTCCTTTCATTTCATACATCTCCTTCACCTTCTACTCACCATCCTTCGCCTTCTTCTAGAAAACCTATTCCCAAGAAGCTCAAGTTTACCATAGAACAAGAAAAAGAGCATGATGAGGAAGAAGAGCATGAGAAAGAAGAGGAAAGTAATGATGAGCAGCAACATGATGAAACAGGGAAGCAAGGGGATGATGAGGAAGATGATGATGAGCAGCATCATAGTGAAACAGGGCAGCAAGAGGGAGAAGAAAAGAGTGAGGCAGAATAGCAGACTCCTGGGCATGATGAAAAAGGACATGATGATGAGCAGCATCACAGTGAGGTAGAACAACAGACTCCAGGGCATGATAAATATGTGCAGCACAGTGAAGATGAGCAGTCTCATGAAGATGATGAACAGAGGCAGCCACAGCATGATGAACAACAGCCTCATGATGATGAACAGAGGCAGCTACATGATGATGAACAGCAGCCTCATAAAAAGGAACAACAGCCTCATGAAGAAAAAGGGCAGCATGATGAATAGCTGCAACACATTGAGGAGGACAGCCCTCAAAAATAAATGCACAAGGAAAGTCAAGGCATCCATGAAGAAATCCAAGACAGTGGCAAGAATGATGAGCAAAGTGACAAGGGTAGAGAGCCAATGGAGCATGTGCTAGCTGCCTCTCCTAGGCAAGGGGCCATGCTCTCTTCTCCGAAAGTGGCCAAGGTTCGGACATCAAGGAAAAGGGTGCCTAGAGTTGTAACTCCAAATGTGACTAGGGCCCTCCGAAGCAAGGGAAAATTTCCCAAGAAGCCCATTGTCGAATTTCCCAAGAGGAGGAAGACTAAAAGAGCCACCCAAAGCAAAGGAAAGGATAAAGAAGAAATCAGTCATGAAAAGGAAAAGGAAATTCGACATCATTCAAATCCAAAGTGATGATAGTGAGAATGAAGCCCAGATCCTAGAAAATCTCTTGATCAATAGAGAAAACCAAATTGATTCTTTGAGGACTGATCTTGATAGGGCTAGAAACTTCAATCACTTTTTGCAAGTTCAAAACAAGCAGATGAGTGTCCATATGGCTGTATATGAGACACGGGCCATCAAATAAAAAAAGGAGGCCTCCAAAGCACAAGTGAGATTGGAAGAACTCATGGATGAGTTCGATGAGAGTGAATATGAATATCAGACCAGGTGAAAGAGGCCAAGAACCATGGGGCTCAAAAAGGCCCTTGAGAAAAAAAAGGAAGAAGAAGATGCCCTTCTCCAATCTAACCCTCTCACTACATTGTTCGAACAAGAGATAGAGAAAAATCGGGAAGCATGGCTTGAGAGAGTTAATGATCACTTGGAGAAGAAACTGGAGAAGGAAAACAGGGATTTGGACCTTCAACGGAGGATGACCGGGCATTATAGAAAGCTCAATCAGTTTGCCCGGCAGAAATTGAAGGTCGCTCAGGAAAAACTCAAGGAGGCTAAAGGGAAGCGCCCGACACCAAAATTGAGGAAAGACACCTCAAGGCTCCAAATTTTGGCCTCAGCTTCATAACATGTTTCTGAAAACCCTTGAGGGTCATGCTCGCCAAATTTGGGCAAAATTCGACAAATTTTGGTTTTTTGTCATTTTTGGGATTTTGGCTAAAACTCATGGGCATCACCATTTTAGTTTGGGGCATCCTCAAAGGATGAAAATGGTATCATTGGATGCCATAATTTCAGGGGCACATACGCAGCAATTTTCAGATCAATTGAAGATAATTTGCTCCACAAAAATGGCAAAAAACACTCGCTTTTTCTACACTCTGCCCCGTTTATCAGCAAGGCATATTTTTTGGTTTTTTACACACAGGTCTATTTTTGGAGGACTTCCTGTGGTCAGTTTGGAGAAAAATAAAAATTTTCAGAAAGTAGACACTTAGAGATTTCCAACGAGCCATCATGGGCCTCATTTCGACATCAGGAAGGCCTCCAAAAGTTGCCGGAAATTCAGAGGACCTTTTGCTGATGTATTTTTTGAGTATTTTTGTAAAAATTGAACCTTTCAAAAGTGACTTTTATTCATGTGCGTTTAGCTATTTTTGTACATGATAAGTTATGAAAAGTCAATATATTTCGCTTTTTTAGCATTTTTGAGATATTTTATTAGATATTTTGTGCCTTGGGCTTTGCAAAGTATCAAGGATAAAATCAGATATTTTGGATAGGCCAATGAGATTGCAAGTTGAACTAAGAGGTTTTCCTCACTTTGCCCTATATATTCCAAAGGCTTTCATTGTAAACAAGGCTGAAATTGATGAATAGAAGCAATATATGGTCATATAAGCTTTGTAAGAAATACTTGTCTCATGCTTTTGGATAGTTTCTTGGATGTTCTTGGATGATGAAAGAGGATTGTTGTTGGATTCCATGACTTGGTAGAATGGTATAGTGTCTCTCTCTCTGTTTTGTTTCCTAGTTTTCATTCATAAATCCATGTTCTTGCTTGATATAAGACAGTAGAGAAAAAATGTGAGACATGCCCTTGGAGGCACCTCAAATTTCCTGTTTCTTTATAATTTCCATGTTTTCTTCATTCTTAGTCATATTAAAGAATCCTTGATTTCTCTTTAATAACTGAAGAATATTGTTTTCTTGTTTTATTTGTGGTTTTATGCATGCTAAGTATGATTTATGGTATGCCCTGCTTACTCATGGCTAGCCATAGCTCCACCTATGAAACTTCTCTTTGATTGATTAGATTTTCATTTGTTGAACCAAGGAGGTCTTGTTCCGATCTTTCCCTTTGCCTAAAACTATGCAATCTTGTTTTCAAAGTGCCCAATAGCTTGAAGTACTATGTTTAGGCATTCCTACATAGTGATTTGAGTTGTTTGTCTGTCTTAAATGTATTTCCCCAAAGTCTGATGGCCATTTCCTAAAGTTAGAGAGTCATATATCTCTATGCATGGCTTGAATGTTTATTTCTATGCATTGATCAGCTTATAGTTACATTTCTCATGATTAATGGTTTGCCCTACCATGTTTATGTCAGCTATTAAACTATTTGTGCTTGAAATCCTTTGTTATTCACAAATTTGATGTCCATCTCACTCCATTTTGCCCAAAGATCCATTTTACCTCGAAACAAATCGGCCCTTCAACAACCTTGTATCACCATCTGAAAGCTTTCTCGGACCTTTTTTGACCCCATAACCCAGTTGATCCAACATCTTTTTACCTATATTAATCTTTGATTAGTTCATCCCTCACAACTAAAAAACCAAAACTAAAAACCTACTTCATAACTAGCCTAATATCGAGAACACAATAAGCAAACACACAGATATCCCTTATACAAATAGAGAGAGCCCTCTCTGAGTCCAGGAAGGCTAGGTCCTTGGGCTCCAAAGATTGGTTTGATGTTACACTGTCATTTGGCTTGCCAATCAGCCAAATCACGGGACACTAACATTATGTATATAAATGGAATCATGTAATAATCTCATACAAATATTAGTACATCAAGCTCTCAGTACAATCAACAATCATTACACACTGTCATGCAGGAATTTGCATATCTATGCACCAATTTCTTGCCTCCTGACAACCTACCTCCACTACGTAATCCTTGCTGAAGAACACACCTGAATGAATTCAAATTGGCCTTGCCTTGACTGCACAATCCTCATTGGAAACTCCAATGTGTGTCAGATGCAACTCCAATATCCACTAGGTCTCCACTGGAACTGACATGAACTATAGTTAAATTTTGTTTCTGTTCAGTTATTAGTGAGTTATTAGTTGTGAATTAATTTACTAATTAATTCACTTAACTCTCACTAGTGTATCTTTCAGTTAGAATAGATACAACTAGCTCAATTGAGTGTAACTCCATTAACTGAGTTAAACTAAATAACAACTCCATAAACTACTCTTCCAACTCTGTCATAACTTTTCCACTTCAGTTCTAACTGAGTCCTCCATGCATGAGCCACCAATGAACCCTAGGAATTGCATAATTCCTTCCGCCCACTGATTTTCCAAATATGTTCACTAAAATAAAGTTCTCCAAGAGAATAAGTTGATGTTTATTGTTGGATTATTATTAAAAGCTAATAATAATAGACATGCATCTATTTTTAGATCGACGATCTATAAATAGACTTCGCCCAATATTCTAAAAATAAAATTTCATTTATTTTCCACATTTTACCAACCATCTAAAAATAGCATCCTGCAACTTATAGAATATGCTCACCATGTCTAAAAATAGACATACACCTAAAAATAGCCTGCAGGCCCCACTTAATGAAGGTGCTTACTTTTCACTAAGCTCATCATCTTGTTTAATCTCAACACTCCCTCTCAACAAGATAGGGATTATACTTCACCTCGATCCTGCCTCTATGGTATTCGAATTTTCTCCTGCCGAGCGCCTTCACCATAATGTCTGCATCCTGATCCTCCATAGGAATGTACTGAAGCAACATGACTTCCGCTACACACAATCTCTGATATGATGATACCGGATATCAACATGTTTAGATCTATCATGAAACACAGGATTAATCGAGATTTTAATGCAACTCTGATTATCAAAATGTATTAATGTAGGATCTAAATGTGAACCAAACAAATCGACCAGGATCTTCCTCATCTAGATAGCCTCATATGCAGCTTGACTTGTTGTCATGTATTCTACTTTTGCTAAACTGAGTACCACAGATCTTTTTTTTCTCCTGTACCAGGAAGCTGTTGTAGATCCGATACTGAAACCCCTCCTGATGTGCTTTTTTTTTCCATTGGGCTGCCTGCCCAATCTGCATCGGTGAAGCCATGCAACTTCACTTCATCCGTCTGTCTGTACCATAAGCCATACTTAGATGTGCCCCTGAGATACCTCAGGACATGCTTGCCTGCCTTCCAAAAGAGCTTGGTAGGCTTAACAATTGCTTGTGAAAGCTAGTTCATCACATAGCATATGTCCGGTCTTGTATTAACTAAATACATGAGCGAACCCACCAACTGTTGATAAACAGTGGCATCCATTACCTCTGTCGATGTAGCATCCTCTTTCCTCCAATTTCCTAGAAGAGGAGTATCCATAGGCTTGTAGTGCTCCACGTGAAACTTACCAAGTATCTCTCGAGCATACTTGCCTTGAGACACAAACAGATCACCTTCTCATTGCCATATTTCCAATCCAAGGAAATAAGGAAGGAGGCCCAAATCCTTCATCTCAAACTCCTTTGCAAGATCTGCCTTGCATGAGTGTATCAACTACTCATCACCCGTTAGAATTAAATCATAAACATAAAGAACAATGATTAAAAGCTTACCCTCCACCACAATTTGGTACAGGTTTGTAATTGCCTCACTCTTGGTGAAGCCAAGTCTAGTGAAATAGTTGTCGATCCATGTGTACCAAGCATATGGTGCTTGTTTCACCCATACAACGCTCTTTTAAGTCTGCACACATGCGACTCACTGCTGAAGATCTCAAATCCTTTAGGCTGCTCAATGTAAACCTCTTCCTCAATGATCCCATTAAGGAATGCAGTATTCACATACATCTGATGAATGTGCCAACCCATCTGCGCTGAGAGAGAAAATATGGTCCTTGTGGAATAATACCGTGTGACAGGTGTAAAGGTTTCTTCATAATCAATCCCCTCGATCTGTGAGAAGCCTCTGACAAAAAATCTTGCTTTATACTTCTCGACGCTCCCATTAGCAGCTTACTTTACCTTGTAGATCCATTTCGAATCTACCACTAATTTACCCACCGACCTTGGAACAATCTCCCAAGCATTGTTTCGGACAATGGAGTCATACTCCTCCACCATGGCATCTACCCATGTGAGCTCCTGTGCTGCTTCTTCAAAAGAAGATGGCTCTTTCATGACACACTTGCTCATAAGAGCCATGTATCCAGTAAATCGGTCAGGTGACTGTCTCTGTTTGTGTTGTGATGTAGGGACTCCTAAATTTTGTTTCGCATCAAGCTTCAGTCTCTTAGCTTCTGTGGTACGCTTTCTGCCTGTTTTGATGTTTGTTTCTGTATGAGTGGACTCCTCCACTCCATGAATCTCCTCTTGTGGCTGATCCACATCTGGAGGTTCATCTTTCGAAACAGGCAGTTCCTCCTCTACATGCAAGTCTAGCTCCCTCTCAAGCATAGCTCATGCATCACCCATGATCATTCCGTTCTTCCTCTCCACGACCCCATTATGCTGTGGGTTATGAGGCGCTATGAGTTCTCTTCGAATTCCTTCTTTGCTACAGAAGTTTTTGAATTCATTCGAGATATTTTCACCACCATTATCGCTCCGTAGAGCCTTCACTTGCTTCCCTGACTCCTTCTCCACAAATGCTTAAACTCATAGAACTTTGAGAATGTTTCACTCTTCTTCTGCATGAAGAAGATCCAGCATCTACGAGAATAGTCATCAACAAATATAACATAATACCTATGTTTTTCTGTTGAAGCAACTGAGAAAGGTACACACACGTCTGTGTGAATTCTCTCCAGGATCACTAAAGCACGGTTCTCCTTCTCATGAAAGTTGGTCTTCACAAACTTACCCTTAGTACATTCCTTGCACTGATTTGACTGTGCAAGAGTACCCTTGGGAAGTCTAGTATAAATCTAATACAAAATCTTCAAGGCACCATGGTGAAGATGGCCCAATCTCTTGTGCCATAATTCGCCCTCATCCCAGCTCACCACTACTTCTACTTTGCCCATCATTACAGCACATACATATACCTCCAGCTTGTAGATATTCTTAACTCAAATCCCTATCCTCTTGGTTTGACCCATTGTTTTTTGTCGCAAGAAATCTTTTCCCTTGCTGAAAACAACGTCATAACCTCTGTCTTCCAACATTGCGACACAGACCAAGTTCTTCTTTAGAACTGGAACATGCATAACATCTTTCAACAGAAATGGTTTACCTAACTCCCTCTCAAAGTTAATGGTTCCAATGCCGATCACATTGTATCTACCATAGTCGCCCATCTCTATATGCATTTGGAGATCCTTCTCCTCCAAGTCACTAAACAACTCCTTGTCTCTCGTCATATGGAAAGACGCACCACTATCAAGATACCACACCGATCCCATTGAGATTGAAACCAAGCATACGATCAAAGAGAAATCAAGTTAAAATTGCAAGGCTAAGGCCTCTCCAGCTGCAGCTCTAGCAGCCTTCTTGTTCTTCTTTTTCTGTGGGCAGTTAGTGGCGAGATGCCCATGTTCATGACAGTGAAAACACTTCACTTTGGACAAATCCAACTTCTTTCCTTTAGCCTCAGATTTTGGATGGGATTTCTTCCCCTTTCCTTTCCTTGCTTTGGTAGCCAAAGTGCAATTCTCTTCATCATCATTCTTTGATGAAGAGCCATCCCTGGTACTTTTCTTTATCTCCTCCTGCGCAAGATCCGACCAAAGTCGCTCGCAATCCAGCAGTTTCTCCCGTCCATTGACAGAGTCTTCGTAGCTATGCCAACTCTTCGAAAGCCCAAGAAGAGCCAAGCTCACCAAGTCATCATCATCTACTGTAATCCCCACACTTCCCAGTTCATCCCTACAGTGAACGAACTTTGTGAGATATTTTGGAATACTATCACCCTTCTCCATTTTTATTTTTCTGAGCTTATCTTTCAATGCCAACTTCCTCTCGTCGTTGTGTTAGGTCCCTATATTACTAGTATAGTCCCTTATTGTTGTTAGTGTAACCCCCTTATTTTTATTATTGTGCCTATGCTTACAATTGTTATTATTGTTCCCTTAAATTGTTATTGTTAGGTCGGCTAGGATTACATTGTGGCCCCACTAGGATTACATTGTGGCCCCATGGACTCCTATATGTAGAAAGGAGGTTTTGTAATTTGTATCATCAAAGAATTGTTCATTCATGTAATGTATTAGAAGTTTCCCCCTTGAAGTGGCTTATTTCTAAGGTGTTGATATCTCTTTTCTTCTATTTCTAGAGTTGGTTTCCCAACATTTGGTATCAGAGCTTTGGATTCTAGGGTTTTGCTGCTCCAAACAGGTCATCGTGGCATTTTCGCTATAAATTTTTTTCTACGAAGTTTCAAAAGCTGAAATTCTTAGGGTGTGAAGCCGAAATCCTGAGGAACATCGTCAAAACATTTCAGAGTTTGGTTCATAACATTTTCAGAGATATGATATGTGGAAGTTAGGTCTTTTTGTAGGCTCCTCAATTTAATCTAAACAGGTCATCGTGGTATTTGCGCTATAACTTTGTTTCTACGAAGGTTTAGAATCTGAAATTTTTAGGGCAAGAAGCTAAAATCCTGAGGAAACTCTTGAAATTTTTTTAGAGTTTTTTTCAAAATAGTTTCGGAGATATGATATGTGGGAGGTAGTGCTTTTTCAGGCTCACGAATTTCATCTCAAAAGAGGTGATCGTGGGAAAATATTCATAACTCTCTCTCTGAGCATCGGATTGGGTACGTAAAAAATGGTTGCAATTACACGGTATTAGTTTCTTTTCTATAAATTTCAAAGCTAAAAGGCAAACGGTGACACATGGCAAGTCGTACAGGATTCACTCTGCGGGCCAGGTCCATAATTAGGTCATTGTGGGAGATTGGACATAACTTTGCTTTTGGAGAATCCAAATCAATTCGGTTTTGTGGCTGTGGCATTCGAATATAATTCGGAAGTCTACCTCGGTGCCAAATTTCGGATATTGAAGGGCTTGATCGAGAGAGATAATCCAATTTCAATATCGAGCTCCTCAAAAACGAAAAAAGGTGTGTATTTTTTTTCGAATTGCATAAGTCTTGTTTGAAGAATCAATTTGAATTGATTCCAAGGGCATATTGTAGAATAGATATCAATATTGGGTTCTAAAAAATGCCCCGTAAAAATAATTCAACACCCATTAAGCCTTCAGAAGGCTCTACTATGACTCATGAAGATGAAAAATTGCAACATGATCTATCAAAATTACAAGAGGAAGTGCACCAAATTTCTCTCTCGTAAAGAGCAACATAAAATGAAATGGAAGTTTTGAAGAAAGGCGTGGAAACGAAGATGGATGGTTTGAAGAATAATGTGGATGGTTTAAATAAAGGCGTGGAATATAAGATGGATGACATGGAAGCTAAGATCGATGAAAAAATGAAAGACAACATGGAAAACATGAAGAATGATCTAAAAGCAGACATGGAAGGTTTGACAAAGTTGATACAAGAAATGTTTCCTAATGGTGAAAAGATAGTAGAGGAAACTCATGATGAGAACAAAATAAATGTTAATCATGACTTCATAAACTCTAATGTTGGCGGGAAGAACCACCATATTCCAAAAATGGATATGAAGAAGTTTTATGGAAAGGATCTTGTAACATGGATACTACAGATGGAGCAATATTTTGATCTCCATAATGTGCAAAACACATAGAAGGTACGCATTGCAACTTTACATTTATAACAAAATATATTTGTATGGTATCGATGTCTTTGCTCCTGTAAAAAAATTGTCACTTGGTCAATTTTTATGGAGGAAATGATAGCACATTATGAGGATACAAAGAGCAACACCTTCTTTAGTCAATTGATAAATCTCAAACAAAAGGGTTTAGTGGGGCAGCACATTGAGGACTTCCAAAAATTGAATATAAGGGTAACTGATATTCCAGAGGAACACGGGATTGATCTCTTCATAGGCACTTTAAAGGATAACATCCAACATGAAGTTCGCGTTTTGGAACCTGATTCATTGGAGAAGGCATTCAGGTTGGCAAGAAAAATTGAATGTAAAATTATGGCGACAAGGAAGCCTACCAATCACTTCTATAAAGAAGGAAGTGTTGCTACGCCTAGATTTCCACAACCTACAAGGTTGACACCACAACAATTGGAAGAAAAAAGAGCAAAAGGGCTTTGCTACAGTTGTGATAACAAATACAGTAAAGGTCATAAGTGTGCTGAGAAGAAATTATTTTACATAGATTGTGAAGAGGAAGAAGAAAATGAACAAGAAGAGGATATACACCAGGAACCAACCCTAGAAGAGGAAGAAATGAGTCCGACCATATCGTGTAATGCATTGGAAAGAATTACCACTCCTCAAACTCTCAAGATAGAAGGACATATCAAGAAGAAAAAGGTAATAGTGTTGATTGATTCAGGTAGTACCCATAATTTTATTCATTGTAAGGTAGCCAAGGAATTGAATTGTTTCCTATACCTAACACCAGAATGTCAAGTGATGGTTGCAAATGGAGGAACTATAAATTTCTCTGGAAAATGCCATAATATCAAGCTAACCATGGGGGAATATGTATTGAATAGTCCAATGCTTTCCATTCCTATGGGAGGTGCTGATGTTGTACTAGGAGTACAATGGTTACAATCTTTGGGGACGGTAGCTTTTAATTTTCAAGAACTTTTCTTGAAATATTTTTCAAAAGGAAAGGAAGTCAAATTATGGGGTATTGAAGGGAAGCCAGGAAGGATAATAAGCTCTAATGTCATGACAAAGCTTCTAAAGAAAGAACAACGAGGCGTAATTGCACAATTATGCTCACTAGAAGTTCCAACATCAAAATCATCTATTTCTGCAGATCTCCAACAAGTCTTGGACAATCACTCCAAGGTGTTTGAAACTCCAAAAGGACTCCCACCTATTCGTGATCATGATCATGCTATTCATTTGATTCCAGGAAGTGTTCCTCCAAACATCAGGCCTTATAAATATCCTTATGTCCAAAAGAGCGAAATTGAACGTATGATTGCAGAAATGTTAGAGGCGGGTATAATTCAACCTAGTCAAAGTTCTTTCTCTGCTCCTGTAGTATTGATACACAAGAAGGATGGATCATGGCGAATGTGTCCGGATTATAGGGAGCTCAATAAGCTCACCATTAAAGATAAATTTCCCATTCCTGTGATTGATGAATTATTGGATGAATTACATGGAGAAATTTATTTTACCAAGTTGCATCTTCATTCAGGATATCATCAAATTAGAATGAAGACTGAAGATATTCCAAAAACAACATTTCGAACTCATGAGGGTAGTTATGAATTTTTGGTCATTCCTTTTGGCCTTACCAATGCACCTTCTACATTTCAAGGGTTGATGAATTCCATTTTCAAACCCTTCATTAGAAAAGTTGTACTAGTATTTTTTGATGATATACTAATCTATAGCAGGTCTTGGAAGGATCATGTTGAACATGTTGACAGGGTGCTCAAACTATTACATGAGAAACAATTATATGCAAAAACATCAAAATGTTTCTTTGGAGCACAAGAGGTGGAATATCTGGGTCATATTGTATCTCACGAGGGTGTTAAGGTAGACCCTAACAAAATTAAAGCCATTAAGGAATGGAAAGTCCCCACAACCATAAAGCAGTTGCGAGGATTTCTCGGGTTAACAGGGTATTATCGCAAGTTTGTTAAGAATTATGGGAGAATAGCAGCACCTCTAACAACATTATTGAAGAAAGATGCATTTTCATGGACTCCTGAAGCAACTAAGGCCTTTGAACGTCTTAAAGAGGCAATGTGCCTAGCACCGGTCTTAGCTACACCAGACTTCACAAAAAACTTATTGTGGAATGCGATGCCTCAGGAAATGGAATTGGTGCAGTTTTAATGCAGGAAGGAAGACTCATTGCTTTTGAAAGTCGTCCAATCAAAGGAAATTATTTACATAAACCTATTTATGAGAAGGAAATGTTAGCAATACTACATGCACTAAAGAAATGGCGAACTTACCTAATGGGAAGACACTTCAAGGTAAAAACTGATCATGATAGTCTTAAACACTTTTTGGAACAAATACTATCTTTAGAAGAGCAGCAAAAATGGGTCACAAAGATGTTGGGTTATGACTTTGAAATAATCTACAAAAAAGGAAAGCTTAATGTTGTTGCAGATGCACTCTCAAGAAAGAATGAAGAGGTGGAAGCATTGCTTTGTGCCATTTCTATTATTCAACTAGATTGGATAACCGAAGCAAGAGATGAATGGAAGAAGGACAAAGATGTATGGACACTCATTCAAAAGTTGCAGCAAGATCCTAGTACATCTGATACATTTAGTTGGAAAAATGATTCCTTATGGTACAAAGATCGCTTATATCTTTGTAATAATTCCCAACTAAAACAAAAGATTCTTTTGGAATTGCATACTTCTCCTTTAGGAGGACACTCAGGATTTTTAAAAACTTACCACAGGGTGAAGAAAGAATTTTTTTGGGATGGCCTTAAATCTGATATTCAAAAGTTTGTGGCGGAATGTTTGGTTTGCCAGCAGAATAAAGTGGAAACAATTAAGACCCCGGGACTTCTACAACCTTTATCCATTCCAAGTCAACGTTGGGAGGAGATTTCAATGGATTTTATCACGGGTTTACCTAAGTCCGAAGGAAAGAGTGTCATCATGGTGGTAGTTGATAGACTTACCAAGTATGCACACTTTTGTGCATTATCTCATCCATTTAAAGCAAGTACAGTTGCTACTACATTTATGGACACAATTCAAAAACTACATGGAAACCCAAGGGTTATTGTGAGCGACAGAGATCCCATTTTTACTGGAAATTTTTGGACGGAGTTATTTTCTTGTTTGGGTACTCAATTAGCTCATAGCTCATCTTATCATCCTTAATTTGATGGTCAAACTGAGATAGTAAATAAATGTTTGGAAGGATATCTTCGTTGTTTTGTATCTGATAAACAAACACAATGGGTCAAGTGGTTACCTCTCGCTGAATGGTGGTATAACACTTCCTTCCATGCTGCAGCAAAAATGACCCCATTTATGGCACTTTATGGATATCATCCACCATCGATCACATCATCTTTAAGGGAAAATTCGAAGGTTCAAGCAGTGGAAGATCACATCGAGCATCAGCAAGAAGTTCTCCAGCTCTTAAAGGATAACCTGAATTTGGCACAAAATCGAATGAAACAACAGGCAGATCAACATCGCAGCGAGAGAAGTTTTGATGTAGGAGATTGGGTATTTTTACGGCTACAACCATACAAACAAATTTCCCTCAAGCAAGTTAAGAAGGATAATAAATTATCACCAAAGTACTATGGTCCTTACAAGGTGTTGCAAAAGATTGGTACTATGGCATACAAATTGGAGCTTCCTGCTTCTTCACGAGTGCATCCAATTTTCCATGTTTCATGCTTAAAGAAGTTTATAGGTGAAAATATTCCAGTTCAAACAATATTGCCAGAACTTGATGAGGAAGGAAAAATCATATTGGAACCTGAAGCGGTCACGGAAACAAGAACTCGAAAACTACGAAATCGATCAATTTCAGAGTATCTCATCAAGTGGAAGAACTTACCCACTGAAGATTCTACATGGGAGGATGAGAATTTTATACGGAAGCACCTAGAGCTACTCAAGCATTGAGGACAACACTTTTTTGAAGGAGAGGGGCATGTTAGGTCCCTAGATTACTAGTATAGTCTCTTATTGTTGTTAGTGTAACCCCCTTATTGTTATTATTGTAACCCTATAACCCCCATAGTGTTATTATTGTGCCCTTAAATTATTATTGTTAGGTCGGCTAGGATTACATTGTGGCCCCATGGATTCCTATATATATAAAGGAGGTTTTTTAATTTGGATCATCCAAGAATTGTTCATTCATATAATGTATTGGAGGTTTCCCCCTCGAAGTGGCTTATTTCTAAGGCGTTGATATCTCTTTTCTTCTATTTTTGGAGCTGGCTTCACAACATGCTGCTGCTTTGGAAAAGATCTGTCAAAGCCTTCCACATTGAAAATGGAGTGGCTTTCCCATGAAGGATTGACACAATATGGTCCTTCACACCTTCCAATAGAATTATTATTGTCTTTGCTACCTTATTTTTCCATGCGTCAATTCCTGCAGCATCGCTAGAAGTAGGTTTAGGAACAACACTATTAATGAACTCCTTCAGTCCATTATCTTCAAGCACTGCTTCCATCCTATCCTTCCAGGCTATGTAATTCAAGCTACCCTCAAGGGAATAATCCAATCACAAGCCATTGAAAGAAATTTCAATGAATACTCAACTTTCACACCAAGAAAATTTTCAGCAGATTCGAATTGTCCACCAGCACAAAACTCAGCAATTATTCCTAATTGCAATCTACAGTAATCAATACTGCTCTTATACCATGTGGAAATTTATTAATATTGATATATTAACGGATCCTACTGATCTAACAATATTTATCTTCTTGCTAAATACATAATCCTTCCACTGTTAAACTTGCGTAAATTTAAAACTCAGTTGCAAACACATGTGAATAAATTCAATCGCACATAACACAGTTGTTTAATGGGAAAGATTAAAGATAAAAACCCTAAATATCATATGTTATGTATATAAATGGAATCATGTAATAATCTCATACAAAGCTTAGTACATCAAGCTCTCAATGCGATCAACAATCATTACACACTTTCATGCAAAAATTTGCATATCTATGCACCAATTTCTTGCCTCCTGACAGCCTGCCTCCACTGCGCAATCCCTGCTGAAGAAGACCCCTGAATGAATTCGAATTGGACTTTCCTTGACTGTGCAATCCTCATTGGAAACTCCAATGTGTGTCAGATGCATTGAATGCATCACTATAGTCAGAACGGATAGTCCATCTCACCCTTTCACCTATCTCTCCACTAGGTCTCCACTGGAACTGACATGCACTGTAGTTAACTGTTGTTTATGTTCAGTTGTTAGTGAGTTATTAGTTGTGAATTAATTTACTAATTAATTCACTTAACTCTCACTAGTGTATCTTTCAATTAGACTAGATACAACTACCTCAACTGAGTTTAACTCCATTAACTGAGCTAAACTAAATAACAACTCCATAAACTACTCTTCCAACTCTATCATATCTTTTCCACTTCAATTCTAACTGAGTCCTCCATGCATGAGCCACCAATAAACCCCAGGAATTGCGTAATTCCTTTAGCCCACTGATTTACCAAATATTTTCACTAAAATAAAGTGCTCCAAGAGAATAAGTTGATGTTTATTGTCGGATTATTATTAAGAGCTAATAATAATAATCGACATGCATCTATTTTTAGGTCGACGATCTATAAATAGACTTTTCCCAATATTCTAAAAATAGAAGTTCATCTATTTTCCACATTTGACCAACCATCTACATATAGCATCCTGAAACGTATAGAATATGCTCACCATGTCTAAAAATAGACATACACCTAAAAATAGCCCGCGGGCCCCACTTAGTGAAGGTCCTTACTTTTCACTAAGCTCATCATCTTTTTGAATCTCAACAATAGCTTCCTTCCAGTGTGTGCTGGTAATCGAGATCACGGGGTTGTACATCCCTTCCAGTGGGTGTTGGTAAACAATATTAGGGGGTTGGAGCTCCCTTCCAATTGGAGCTAGAGAACAAGAGAAGGTTGTAGCCTTCTACAGGTGGGTGCCTGTGTGTTGGTATGATTCTATGCCAATACAAGATTGTAATTTGTTTTCTATATAATAAATATTGAAGACATAGGTGATAGCAACGATGTTTTTCTCCCACATTGGGTTTCCACCTTAAATTTGGTGTTAATATGTGTTTCTTATGTGTGATGGTTTAATTTGTTCTTACTGCATATGTTTACTGCTTACTAAATGTTTAATGAAACAATTTTGCATTGGTCTTAGTCAAGTTACTGAATATTTATCTAAATTATAAGTTTACGGGGAAACATTAGTTTCCTTAATGAGAGTCGCGTACATACACTAGTTGGCTTAAGTAAAGTCACATACATAATTCAAAAAATAAAAATAATATCTTGTGTGAGTTATTTAAATACTGATTCACCTACCCACTTCTCAGTATTTTTCCCAACAATTGGTATCAAAGAAGGTCCTTCTGAAGAACTTTGATCACTTGAAGGAGATCCGCCGCAATGGGAAGTCACGAAGGAATATTTTCTATCACGACACCATTGTTCAATGGAAGTAATCTAATCTTCTAGAAGATATGAATAAGAGCTTATCTACAAAGTATTTGAGTAGATGTATGGGGAATCAGAGAAGGAGATTATCAATATCCAACAACCATTCCTACAGATGCAGCAGGAAAGAAGAGATATGACACCAATGAAAATGATGTCAATGCCTTGTTGGGAAGTCTGATAGAATCAGAATTTGTCAAATTCATGTAGCTAAATTCAGTAAAGGAAATATGGGACAAGATCATCTAGAGCTATGAAGGTGATGCCAAGGTAAAGAGTGTTAAAATTCAAACCCTTACAATTCAATATGAAAGTCTTAGAATGCATAATGATGAAAGTATTCAAAGTTTATTCCTAATAATAGATGAGATTGTGAATTTTATGAGAAATATGGGTGAAGATATAAAATATTCAACTTTAGTAGAGAAAATATTGAGATCTCTAACTCCAAAATTCGAGTCAAAAGAGTCTGCTGTTTAAGAAAAGAAGGATCTGCAGACCCTTACTATTGTACAATTCCATAGGATTCTAATAGCCTTTGAAAATAGAAAAGGAGGTCCTTTAGATATCACAAAAGTTGCATTTAAAGCATCTGCAAAAGGAAAAGAAAAGGAAGTTATCAAGGAATCAATTTATATATCAGAAGAAGATGAGGAAAACTTTGCAAGGAAACTCCAACCAGGCACTGGAAGGTTCAAAGGTAAGATTCCCTTCAAGTTTTTTTTCTTGTGGTAGAGGTTGTAGTTATGTTGCTAAGTGTCCTTATAAAGAAAATCATGAAAAGGAGAAATGATTTGAAAATAAGAGAATTTTTTATACGAATGAAGATAGTGATGGTTTATCAATTGGAGAAGGGGAGATTCTGATCAAGATATGAAAGTACTTATGGAATTTAGTATTAATGAATATAATAATTTTTTTATAGATGCCCTAGAAGAGAAGAATCCTTTTATTGAATAATCTCCTAGATCAAGGAAAAAAGGATGGTTTCATGGATGTTGTTTCTCTTGTAACTCTTTTTTTCATAAGGCCACTGATTGCAGGTTAAGTATGTTGAATAGAACCAAGAGATTGTATAAGTTCCAACACATAATAAGAAATTGCAAGCAAAGTTGGATAAAGAAGAAACACCAGTCATAAACCTAGGTAATGTTGACCCTACTGCAGTCATATGTCTCTAAGGCTTACTTCTCTTACTGACTGGCGGATTTATGTGAGATACATTATCAGGATCAATAATGTATCATCACGGGGGGAGTAATATATGATGATTCCCATGGTTGGATTGTTAATTCTGGTTGTTTATATTTCTGACAGTGCATCTAATGTGATAGCAAAAGACAAGTATAGACTGTACAATCTCAGGGGGAGCTAAAGTGGTGAAATTTTCAGTATTTCACTTTCTATACATAGGTTACATGAAATATAGTCACATATATATGTGAGTTCATTTGCAGACAGTCACATATTTTTTTCTTTGACCAAAAAACACTAGGACAAAATCAATAAAAAATGCTAACATGCTTTTGACAATTATGATTTAATTTTCTTGGTCTAATGTTGATGGTTATAGTCTGCTAATGTGGTATTGAGTTATGATGATCTATGAGTTTGAAATTTATGATTATCTGATTTGTGAAGATTCTATGATGTATGAGTTGATATGATCAGTGAAAAAATAGCACAGGTTCAGGGGGAGCATTAGCCTTGCTGATTATAATGCATCGTTGGCATTATGTTTGGAATGATTGTCGAATTATGTTTGATGAACTCTCTCTATTAAGGTATGTTGGTATTGATTCTAAAAATCATATTTGTAAATTTATGTAAAGGTCGTGTGGAGACCTATGATGTAATAATTGTCATATTCGATCATGTATGGACTTTTGAGGTCATGTCAAATATGTAATCCCACTTGGTTGGGTGATTGAGTCAAATGTGTAACCCCACTTGGTTGGGTGATTGATTTAAGTATGAGTCCTTGGTGATAGGAAAGGTCATACTCAGTTGATTCATAGAATCATGTAATTCAATGAAAATATTTCTTAATATTTAGCATGTGCTGAGGGGGAGCATGGTCATTACATATCAGATCTACATAGCTCTTGTATCTATAAGGGAAGAGAAACCCTGTTTCAACATTGGTCCACACTTTTCCCTTGATGTCAAAGGGGGAGAGTAACTTGGTGTTTGAGTAATGTTTATATTGACATGTCTAACATGTATCTACAGGTTGTGGTGATAAAACACCAAAATGGTTTCCATCAAGTCCAAATGGGGAGATTTTTGGTATTATGATGTATGTGTTATCCTTGATGGAAACCCACTTGTAAAAAAATAAGTATATGGTAACCGGATGAGTTCATAGATCAGTTAAGAGGTGACAGAATGATGGAACATAATGACAAAATGATGAGATAGAGGTTTGTAGGTCAGAGAAATTTTTTTATGAAGGTGAATATTTGAAGAAATATATGCGGGTTAGATGATGCCAAGTCATGTACACATGTGGGTATGGTGAAACAAAGTTACGTACATGCTGGTGCACTATTTTATTAATACCAAGGGTCTTAACCATGGTATTAGCCCACAATATTGAGCATAGTAATGACTATTTGATCCCGTCAAAGTTTACCACCGATACTAGTGTGGTTTTGGCTCATGGTATTGTCTAAGGCTCAAACTATATAAGGAGGTGAAGATCAAAGTGATAAGCATGCATGAGTAAGGGTTAATGAATGAATACTTAAATATGAAGTATATTTGCATGACATGGGCTATAGTTTCATGGTTGATCTGAAATAATGATTCACCCATGAATACAATAATGGATTAGGATCATTAGAGCTGAAATGACTATGTATTGCATGATTTGTTTATGAGTTGTTTAGATTTGTGGTGTGGTGCATGTTTGTTGCAATGAAGGTTATGATATGAGTATGTTTAAGTTCTGAAGTTTTGAGCAGTCATGAATTAGTTCCATATCTGTACGTGATTTTGACACATGGAAAGCACTTATGCACGCGGGTTTGGTTCTGCAGAGTCATGTATGTATTATGAAGTATGTTGATATTTGTACGTGGGTTGGGTTCTAGATAAGCACGTATATACACATAAAAGCCTTGTGGAAAGTGCGTATGCAATCCAGGGTTTTGCTGAAGAATATGTTTGATCAATGTTGTTGTGTTTCTGTTGTCTGTCAATCAAGTATTCATATATATTTCGGTTTATTTAATATTGATAATGTTGCCAGTTGATTGTGATTAAATATTATTGATTGGTTGGTTGATTGGTGATTCAGTTACTGGTTGATTGATTTGGTACAATGTTATGTTTAAGTTATGATGTATGATATTGGGCTTAAATCAGTGTAGTGGGTCCAGTTTGGAAATATGATGAAAAGTGGCCTACAAGTTGTGATGTATTGAAGTAGGTGGATCCAATGTGAAAATTTATGAAACATGGTCCATAGATGGTCTAAGGGTTGGAGCCTTTAGTGAGGGGGTCATAGCTTCCTTCCAGTGGGTGCTGGTAAATGAGATATGGGAGTCGTAGCTTCCTTTCAGTGGGTGCTGGTAATCGAGATCACAGGGTTGTAGGTCCCTTCCAGTGGGTGTTGGTAAACAAGGTCAGAGGGTTGGAGCTCCCTTCCAGTTGGAGCTGGAGAACGAGAGAAGGTTGTAGCCTTCTATAGGTGGGTGCCTGCATGCTGGTATTAGTCTGTGCTAGGACAAGATTGTAAATTTTTTTCTATATAATAAATATTGAAGACAGAGATGACAACACTGTTGGTTTTCTCCCACATTTGGTTTCCACCTTAAATACTAGTATTCATATGTGTTTCTTATGTGTGATGGTTCAATCTATTCTTACTGCACATGTTTAATACTTACTAAATGTCTGATGAATCAATGATGCACTAGTCTAAGTCAAGTTACTAAAGATTTCTCTAAATTATAAGTTTACTGGGCATACACTAGTTTCCTTAATGACAATCACTTACATATGATAGTTGGCTTAAGTAAAGTTGCGTATAGAATTCAGAAAATAAATATAATAGTTTGTGTGACCTTTTTAGATATTGATTCACCCACCTACCCCCCTCTTAGTATTTTTCTCAACAATCTACTAGAAAAATTTAAAACTCATATATTAAGCACATCGACTACACAATTGGATGTCCTGTAGGTAAACCATAAGTAGGATGAATTATAATATTCATTCGAGATCTTGTCTCCTCCATCTCCCTGAAGAAGCCCAGAAGAAAACCAAAATATTCTCCTACAGTCCATGTCCTTGGGAAACTCTTTGGTCTTATTTTAGGAAAGAAGATGCCCATCAAATACGATGATCCTAGAAAACCAGTGGTCACCATTCAAATTTAGGGATTTATCTTTCCAAATATATTAGTGGACTTAGTATATGCTATAATATCATAACACTTAACACTTGTGCACTCCTTAGAATAACTATGTTAAATTCAACCCCAACCATGTTGGAGCTAGCTGACAGATCAGTCGTAAATTTAAAAGGAACCCTCGATGACATTATAATCTCTATGGACTCCTAGGAATAATAAATATGATTTTTGGTTCTTAATCCTAAAAATAAACTAGAAGTACACTCTCTTATCCTGGGCGGACCATGGCTCACCTCTACAGATTCATACATTGGGTGTCATACTGTAAGTATGCCTATTTCTAAAGGTACTTCCATTAAAAGCCTCATATTATATCTGCCTTCTAAACTTAAAAGTCATATGATAATATTAAGTGGCTTTCTCCCAAGTACGAAGAAGGTAGGCTACGATCTCTCCTTACCATTGAAAAAGATCTTATCTTTAAGAGACAGACTAAGGATGATACAATCAATGGTTTCATCAGCCAACCTACTATTGTAGCCTATCCCACATGTCGGATTCTAAAATCAATACTCGATAATGAAGCGTAGGGTGATCCATTAGATGAGTTAAATAATGATCATATGCCTACAAACGATGTCCATAACAACATTCTTGTTGAGATTGAACTAGGAAAAAAATTGAAGATTAATGCCAACCTTAATGATCTCTAGCATAAGAAGTTGGTTCAAGTCCTTCAAAAATACAAATAATATTTTTCCTGGGACTATGAAGATATGAAAGGTATTTATCCACAAATATGTAAACATCAAAATTATATTGAAAAGGACGTCCGAGTAATTCGTCAACCACAAAGGAGATTGAATCCACATCTTAGGGACATAGTGAAACAGGAACTACAAAAACTATTCGATGTAAATTTTATATACCTTATATCTGAAAGCCAGTGGGTTTCACCATTGGTGTTAGTCCCTAAAAAAATCGGAAACATAAGTTTTGTGTAGATTACAGAGAACTAAACAGGCCACATAGAAATATTATATCCCTCTTCCATTTGTAGACCAAGTCATTAATACACTCGTTGGGAAGAAATAATTTTCTTTCTTGGAAGGGTTTAGTGGATACAATCAAATTCAGACTGCCCTTGAAGATCAAGATAAAACTATGTTCACCTATCCATGGGGAATGTTCACATATAGATTTTTACCATTGGGATTGTGCAATGCACCGCTCACTTTTCAGTGAGAAATTCTGAGTATATTTTTTGACTTAATCAATGAATTGAAATTTATATGGATGATTTTACTCATAATGATCATGAATTTGATGAAGCCTTGGAAATCATGGGAAAGGTTCTTGCACGATGTATAGCCGCTAGAACTATGCCTCAACAATGAGAAATGCCATATGTTGATGATAGAAGGCGTAGTCTTAGGATACTTCATTTCTGCTATAGGTATTCAAGTAGTTCCAGCTAAAATCAAAGTATTTCTTAAACTCCATGTTCCATGAATACCAACAGAGGTACGTAGTTTTATTAGTTATCTTTGGTATTATCATCATTTTATAACACAATTCTTAAAAATTGCAGCACCGTTATATGCATTAACTGGGCATGTGGAATTTGAGTGTACTAAAAAAGTGTGATATTTCTTTTGCATAGTTAAAGAAATTGGTTTCAACAACCCCTGTACTGAGGGGACCAGATTGAAGCTTGTCATTCCACATATCCTCAAACATGTTTGGCACAGTGATAGGGGAAATTTTGGGACAGTATGAGGAATAACACATGCAAAATTAAATTATACTGTAATAGAGAAATAACTTTTGGATGTTGTCTATGCTATAAATTTTTTTTACATTATATGACAGGCTATCCAATTTTCCTACATAATGATCATTATATTATTCGATATTTAGATAATAAAATTGTTACCAATGACAGAGTAACTTGTTGGTTACTGTTGTTGCAGGAATTTGATATCACTATAAAATATCGGCCAAGTGTTAATTTTTCAAATGGCTATATTGTTATTTTCTTTGATAATTTCATTTCATCATTAACACATTAAATTCACCCCATATCATCATAACATTATTCAGATTTACATCATTATTCATCAACATATGCAACCATGTAGAAATAAAAATAACATCATCATCAATGCAACGAAACATAAAGTAACAACTGAAGAAAAACATGCACACATAGAGACACTGGGATTGGTTGGAGACCAGGGAAAAACAAAGGTATAATGATCCATATCTTCACAACAACTAAAACATCCATGAAATGAATCTAAACATCAAAACCCTAATTCTGATGACTATAATGCACTGTCACAGTATATTTTCTATTAATGAATATTTTTTTCACTGATCAAAATCTTCAGAGAAATGAAGTTTCTTCTTTTAGTCTCGTACGCATGGAGGAGTAGTTGTGTGAGAGTCTATGGAAATCTTAGACGCTCCCTCGAAAAACCTGTGTGTGTCTCAAGGGAAAAATATACTTTTTTCTTTCTCAAACCCTTGGACACACCCTTCAAGCTATTGTGCATGCATTCAAGGCTCCTTGGACGCACTCTGGAAAACTCTATGCATGCATCTAGGGACTAGAATGCTCGATCTGCCTTAGAAGCCTTGGATTATCCCTTCAGGCTATTGTGTGTCAGTCCAAGGCTTTCCGAACACATAATTGACCATTATGTACTATCATCCAAGGAAAAAATTTCCCAGTTTTGTGCCAGTGTCTGAGAAAGAGAAACACTAGATTCATGTGAGCTTCGACCTTGTAGTTTTAGACCCTTGTGAAACATTTTCTCTGTCAAACCGGTATGAGCCAAGACAAATCAAAGAGGAGAAGAGACTGTGTGATGTGTTTCCGAATGAGATTGAGGTATCTTATATTTATAGGATTCTATGAGGGTGCACTTGATGTTGAGGATGACCTGTCCAATTGTAGATATGCATAGGGCCAACCTGATCCAATATACATGAGTGGGAACATAAATTCAAAAACCAACTTTGGCTTGTCCAAATGAGGTGATATTTAGGTCGATTTTGGTCCTCTCAAAAAGAGTAATATATTGAAATTATTATATTCATCATTTGAGTTGTATAGTGTGGAATTTTACCTCATTTGAAAAATTTTGACACTCCCTCTCAATGAGGGAGAATTCCACCTGCCAGTATTTGATCATCGATCAACATGACCTACGTCCCATATCAAGTATCTCATCATCTTGAATCATCAATGTACATGTATTCCTAATTCCTACTTATCTCTTGATTTTTACTGCTCATATGCTGAATATTCTTGAATCTAAAAGAAGAAGAACTTGTTACTAGAGGGGAGCTTAAGCTACCACCCTGTATTCATAGGGCTACAACTGAAAATATATATTAGTGGGTCACTACCCAGAATATATATCAACATGCTACTCCCTGGAATATCTGTCAACAAGCTACAACCAAGAAATTTATATCAATGGGCTACTGCCCGAAAATGTGTCATCACGCTACTATCCAAAAATGTGGGATCGGGCTACTACCCAGAAATGTGTCAACAAGCTACTACACGGAATATCAACTGGAGTCAGATCTATGACTGACATCATCATCTGAGATCATATCATTAGGGAGAATATATCAACCTATAACCACATCGAGGAGCTAATACTCAACTCGAAATCTCATGGGGGAGATGCTACTACGACCCCATATCAAGAAATAGATGATATAGGGGAGATACTACTCAACCCATCCTATTTCCTACTTATATTCCCAACAATGACCCTCAATATTCATGTGGTGGAACACCTGCATCATAATCCATCTTGGACGAGATACCCAACTTACCAAGAGGTAAGGATCACATGCCTCCAAGCCTCCTCAACATTTGTACAGATGAGGAGGGATAATCCCAACAAGCCCAGATTGTGGGCATGATGCCAATTGGGGTATACTCTACAAATACCAATATAGGGTGAGCTACTACTATAACCCTATTGGTAACAAATAAGGGTGATATCGTATTGTCCAAATATCTATCAACCCTAGGAGTCCTCTATCTCAATTCCACACCCTTGGAGCTTAGACAAGGGGGAAGAGTTGGATCAATGTCCTTGATTAGTGATGCTCTCATCATAATCATATATGGTATCATCTTGGTCATCATGTAGAAATATCATTTGTCTCCTGTCCATACAGGGCATCAAATAAAATATCATGTTAGAGCATAAATAATCATATAAATCACAAAAGGATACCATAATCATCCTCCCTCTCAAGGAGGTGCCAACCAAAATCCTATTCTTGTCTCGTATAGCAGCATTGTCTCAATATATGAGAGTATATCAGTCCTAGCTATATATATGGTATTCTCTTCCAATCATATCCCACTCTTTATTATCAAAATGTATCCATGTCATATCCAGATCATGCTAAAAAAACTCCCTAAGTAGCTTTTTCATCCTCCTCATAGCTATCCATGCTAGCAATATCGCAATCAACCTTGGTCGTGTTATGGATCTCTCATCCAAGATATCATGGCAGATCTCTATAACATCCTGTTGTAGCCACTACAACACCACCCAAAATTTTGGGTATATCTAAAATTTCGGGTCCCCCTGCTTGCTTAGCCATTAGGGTTTTGACCCGGCCTGTAGTCATTGAACCTTCTCACCATCATGACAAGGTTCTTTCGCCATAGCCACGCCATGTGTGGGGGGATCATCATCCATACACTTGAATGGAAACTTCTTTGTGCATTAAGCATATTCATTAGAAGCCCTTTCATCATGGATCATTTAGGCATTCTGTTTGGATACTTCACCAAGCTAATTTGAAGGCATCATTATCTACAGGATAACTGTGAACTAATTGATGTTATAATGTTTCATACAAGTCAATCCCACGGATGATATACCCATCAATGTCATCACCACACGGAGGGAAACAATCTGAAGCTAAACAACAAGGCCACAGTTGCGAAACATGACACTTTCATCCACATGCCCCCTGCCCATGTGGGGATGAGACTTAAGGCTACAGTTGAATATCTCGTTAAGGAAAATGACAAGGATGCGCCAAAAGGTGAAGGGGAGGAGCAAGTGAGTAGTATTGTTAAAAGGAGGATGGTGTGGTACATGTTTATCCAAATAAATAATCAAGGAAAGAAATTTTCATGTTGCTGATGCAACAACATTCTTCACTGATGTACATCAGATACCTAGAATCACTTCATTGGGAAATGTTCATACCTTGTGCCATCATGCATGAACCAGAAGCATTTGCTGTGTTTTATCAAATCTAAGTTGAAGGAGGAACTAGACGAGGTAGTTATATTATGGGATGGAAAATATCTCACCTTAAAGGAAGTATTTGAAAGTTCTACAAGATACCAGATCAATGTTGATCTCCTGGATGTACATGCAGAAAAGAATGCATTTCACCTATTTGATAAGTCTAGTCTGAAGTATAACCCATGTGGACAAAGCAGACTCAGAAGATTTCCCTAAAGCAAGACAATCTCATTCAAGGTTGTTTTCTTGCTGAGCCATCAAAACAAGTATGATCTGATCTGGAAGCAAGTGAATGTCAAATGGTAGAATGTGGGATATTTGTTTATGAAAGGAAACAAAGCGAATGGAACCGGCCAGCAAGTGGTTTTGTTAACAATGAGATATATAGTGAAAGTGCCATCTAATTAATTCAGTCTCCTCGACTGTACAATGTGTAAAAAGGGATAGGACTCGCTCCATCTTTTCAAAATATTTTGGATAACATATTCATTCCTCTCTTTGAGGTTACAGTTGATCCAAGTTCTCATCGCCAACTATGCATCTTCTTGAAACAGATGTTCAACTTTGATATGATAGATGATGAAAGTGAACCTAAAAGGCGTCCCACAAAGCACGCACAAACCCCAGCTTAGTGGAAAAATGATTTCAATCCTGCTAGTTCATATCATCCTTATTATTGCTATGCAAATCTGTACACACTCTACAAGCTTCATGAAAGGAATGACAACAATTAAACTTCGTCCTCATTATGGAAATGCTGGTGATATTGATCAATTGGAAACTGGATTCCTATGGATATAATCTTAGGAGGTATCCTAGATTGGCGTGGCCCCATGTTTCCCTTTCAACAGGTGATCCATTACGGATCCATTTGAAAAAAGAACCTCTTTTTCTATTCAGGTTTGGAAGCTCAGTGCTTGTGATTTTTGTGAAAGCGCTCACTGGACGGGATTCTCTCATCCGCGGGAGTCTCATTGGGATGGAAGAAAATATTACATCAGAGGCCCTGGAGGGAATGACATACATAACACAAATGTATCTCATATGCAAGTCGAATTTTGCCATGAAGTTTGGAAAGAAGAAAGGCAATATCTTGTTCAATGGGGGATCATATTTTTTAATTAAAAGAGGGATCCCATCCGACATGCATACCAAAGCCATAGCTAGAGGGCAAAGGGAGGATTATAATGATTACGCATTTCAAAATGTTTTGAAAGGTCGTGGGTTAACAAAGGAATAACTCTGTCTTCGTAAAGTGCGCCTTATTTACCACCCAAAGACCCATACAGAATGGAGCCCTAAAAAATTTCGCAGTATGTGTTGTGGAGACTTGTCGTTTAGGAGGAAAAGGGATCTAAGAAAAATTTCATCAAGCTAGTGTTGGCCCACTAACCCATACCTTTCGGGGCAAAGAAATAAATTTTTTTTGCAAGGCCACCGAAATAATCAAAATATCCTCTGCAATGTGTTGCTTCAAGCGCAGTCTCCATGTCTCATAAACCCAAAGCACTTTAACATGTGACTTCAATGCATCAGAGGAATTATGAATTGAACTCAGGCTGGAGTTGGTTTATAACGCACAGTCGCCTATCTTGGAAGGGATCCACGATACGACATAAGCGTAAACCTGTATCCCATAAATAGCGCACCTTATTTGCAGATTGAGGAAACACAGTTCGTGAAAACATTGGCACGTAATGAATTCCTATGCATTGTTGCGACTACTTTGAGGTTGCAACTGCGTTGAGGTTTAATCCTCATTTTTCAATCCATGTCCACTGGAGGCCCGTAAGAGAAGGAGGAGGCTTACACGCATCATGGGGAGGCACATTCACACACTCAACACACCGTGGAAACCTGATCATCTAGCTGATAAAGCACGAATGGGCATGTCAAGGACATATAGTAACTACCCACAAGTTTTTCTTTGACAATTCACCCCTTTCAAAGTTGATAAATCTAGGTAGCGGTGTAGTCTGCAAGACTGGGGCTAATGAAGCTATCCCTGGGTGTTTTCAGTGCGGGCCTCATGCAAGTGATGGCTTGATGCTTCACGCTGCTCCCATGATGTCACGTTGTAAGGTGTGCAGCCACATCGGTCAACAGGTCATAGTCCAGGTCCTCGATTCATCATCCAAAGACGCGACTGCATCAAGGATGTGATGGGTCACTAGGTCTCGAAACTAATAGGGAGAATGAAAATGTGACTGGGTTGGAGTTGTGACCCTGCGACCTTCGCGAGGTCGCATCTCACATTAAGAGCACAACCGCGTTATCCCTATAGGTCGCTAAGTCAAAAAACTAATGGGGAAAATGGAAATGCGACCGGGTTGGAGTTGCGACCCTGCGACCTTTGTGAGGTCACATTTCACGTTAAAACACTAAGTCGCACTATTGCTGAGGTCGCAAGACCTCCCCTCAAGAAGGCAGCTGGGGTTGCGACCTCATAATTCGATAATCCTGCGGCCTATGTTTTGCGTGCACAAAATGAGAAAGCTTACCGACGGTGTCTTGGGAAAGAGCATGACGAGCAGCGTCACCATGGTTTCAAAACAAGTAGACATGTCAATGTGCGGGCTCGTGGGAAATTACAAAAACTAGAAACTCTTGCTCGAGATACCACTTCTTGTTTGAAAAAATTACATCCCTCTTCATGCGTAGGATCAACGCTCAATTAATATTTGCATGTATATGCAGGATTTAAGTCACGAAAGCCAAATCTTGGCATTCTCGCACGCACTCCAAATTACGACTTGTCGAACTCCATTCCAAAGGGTCTCCTCATTGTTGATATCCCGACGGGAAGAGTATCTTCAGCGCATATCATGATTTCTGTATGAAGAACATTAGGAGGGAATAGTCCCAGTTGGCACTCCATTTCCAATGGGTTCTAGACCAATAGGAGGTATGATGTAATACTAGCAAGGCGAACCTTTTCCCCAACCATGCAAGATTGATGGCTCTGATGACAGAAGCGCCTAGGCCGAAATAAATACATCTCCATCGATCCTATTGATGGGCTCCGCCACAAACATTCAGATCCTGGGAGAACTCAGCGGAGACCATGCTGTGGCACATAGCTCAGGCTTTAGCTTTCCAGATGCCATTGCTTGTAGCTTTCAGTTCCCCAGAAAATTGTTGTTATATATGGATGATCACAGCCTTTATGTGTGGAATGTACATAATTTATCAAATATCCCTAGGGCCTGTGGATACTTTTCGCACAATGCCTGTATATGGGATATTTCTAATCTTCTACCAAATCAAAAGTTGGAAACCGGAAACTCATTACATTCTATGGGGATGGCACCATTAGAGGGTCTCTTTGTTATGGGTTCTGCAAATGGTACAATAAGACTATAGGAGATCATTTTAAGGATGGACTCAAAAGAGATTCATCGTGAAGCCCCCACATTAGATTCTAAATCGACTAATATTTATTGCAAAGACACACTTGGTGTCATACATCCAGAGATAAGTGGGGATCCTATCAAGAAACAGTTGGAGGCAGAGAAATCTGTGACCTAGGTCAAGGTTTTCATTCATTAGCTTTTAGTAGAGCCTCCATAGGAGCAGATGGAGATTGCCTGGTAGCTGGTGATTGCAGTGGAAATATAAATGTTTATAATTTAAGAACACTTGACCACCCAAGGGTCTAAGTTTATTATTTTCTAAATCATTCCTTTAGCTAACTAAATGTGCTTTAGCATCAATATTTTAAAGACATGTGACCCATGTTACTTTGTTCTTAGGTAGAGGTAGCCGATGCACAAATTCGAAGCTAGGGTCTTCTATGGCATGCGAGGTGGATCCTTTCAAAGCTCAAAATAACTGCACGTTAAGCTCAAAGGAACTTATGTAGGAAAAGGGAAACTTGTTGTGAAAATCAGAGATCACCGAAAGAGAAACACGCAAGTCACGGATTCCTCGAGGTCGCAGGTCGTGGATTTCCCAAGGTCACAGGTCACGGATTTCCCAAGGTCGCAAGTCGCGGATTGCCTGAGGTCACAGGTCGCAGATTGCCCAAGGTCGCAAGTCGTGAATTTCACAAGGTCGCAAGTCGCAGATTGCCTAGGGTTGCGGGTCGCAGATGGCCCAAGTCGCAAACCAATCCAACAATCTGGAAGACCAAGAGTCAAGGGGCAACTCAAGAGTCATCTCAGCTTATATGTACAACTTCAAGAAAAATAAAAAGGAATTTTAGCTCGACAAGAAAAGTAGGATGATAGAGGAATTGCTGCTAGAGAGCTAAAGGCACTCAGCTCTTGGTATTAAGTAGAAAGAAGGGTAGCGAGGCTAGGGTTTTGCATCATGCTTTGAGATGAACAACCCATGTTCCACTATTGGGTTTTAACAAGTTGTAAACATGTATTTGACGTTGCAACAACATTAATAATATATTCTCCTTCCCAGCACTGATTCATGTGCTTGTTTGTGGTGATAGTACTAGCTGTCTAGTACTTCATTATGTTGTATGTTTTCTTTCATGCATGTCATCAGTTATGAACAATTTCTCAATGGTTGTATGTATGTCTACTTTTGGATTAGTGTTTATTTGTCCTTGCCACGGCGGTAGTCTATTGTGAACTACTTTGCAGTTAACTTCTGGCGTGTTTTCTTTCATATATGTTTGACTGGTTTTTGGCTCACTGATCCCAGCTACGACATATCCCCCTTTTATTTTTGTTGCTTAGACTTGCTTGCATATTTGTTTATGGTTCATTAATCTTGGGCTGATTTTTCTTCGCTAATTGGTCATTTCATCCTTGCCTTTGCTCCATCATCTTCTCACTTGATAACCAAGAGTGGAAACAATCATGGCGGCAGCCGGGCCCACATACTGGATGGGGCTCCTATCCCAAACAGTGTGAGGTCTAATTGGGACCTTTCACCAGGGAGACCCCCTTGTTATCGGTAGTACAATTTTTCCTGTCAACACACCCTCTTCCCACATCTAACAAAATCACCAACCAACCAGGGCAAACATGCAACGAGAGGCTACTATAATCAGATTTAACCTCCTAGGTGACCTTAAGGAAGTGGAACCGACACAAACACAACATACAAACCGTGTACAACAACAACAACACCCCAAGGAGGTAACCTAACCATTTAGGCCTCTTACCCCTAGGTCACACTGATATTATGACCTCTTTGCGCCATAGACATAGGCACATGATTGCAAGCTAGTGTCTAGGAGGCTATACACGCATGCATAACATTTCATGCCAATGTCGAGGGCCCTAATTCCTCAGTTTTGTGCCATTGTTCCTGGGATTTGAGCCACCTTTTCAGAACCAAAACCCAATGCTTTGCTGAGAAATTCATGAAATTTTAGAGATGGTAAATTAACAAAATGACAATGCTACAGAAGAAATCACATCAATAAGAACTCATCTGGACCCTTCTTAACCATAACAGGAATTTTGTCAAACATGTCACAAACATTGAAGCTACAGGTGTAAACAATATAAGATCTGATCATAGGGGACTCATACTTATCTAAGAATCACTAAGAATAATTTCTCCCTTACATTATTAGCTGAAATACAATCTATTTTACCATAGATACATTATGCATTCATTTACAAATAAAAACATGGAAAGATCCACACATCATCATTGATAAAATACATGCTTATAAAAAAACATCATAAAAACATAAATACAATGGAAAAAATAACAATAGAATCCACATATAAACCAACACATTTATACATCAAATACCAGAGGAATAATATTCTCATTAATTAATGTAAAAACTAACCAGAGATGGGATTTACACATTACACCCGACCATAGATTGGCTGAGCCAAATCTCTCTTCAACTAATCACCCTCGTGCCATATTCCAAGCATGAGTGTGGGATATAATAAAAAAAAAAATCAAAACCAATCTAGGTCTTTCAGAGGCCAAACCACCTCAACCCTCAACCAATGATTTCACCTCACAGTCGGACATCAAAACCATCATAGGTTGGTCTCTATCCAAGATTTTTCAGGGCTCCAGAGTGTTTGTTCGAACCAAGGCTCTAAGACTAGTAACTCAACCCCAACTATTTCCGGGCTCCAGAATGTTTTTAAAACAAGGGCTCCAGGACTAGTAACTTAACCCACCTATGGCTCTATATTGTTTCTCCAACCAAGGCTCCAAGACTAGTAACTAAACCCAACAACTGTTCGTAGGGATCCAAATAATTTGTCCAACCAAGGCTCCAGGAACTAATAACTCAACCCACAGCTAAGGGAACATGGGAAAACAACCATAAAGAAATCAATGGAAATAAACCCACAACACCATGACTATCCAGGAAATGGAAGGGCTAGGAAAATCCACTGTCAATCCAGGAAATCCTACATGGAAATGATAGATCATGACCAAGAAACCACATGCATACACCATGCATGCCAAAAACAACGAGGAAAACATACGTGCAACTCATTACCTACAATCAAAACTCATTGTAGCTGTTGATCATGATGTCCATTTATGCTTTTCTGCTCTTCCTTTTCCTTCTTGCTCCAAATATCCAAGTATGCCACACTCTACAAGATTGCTCCAAGAATACTCTAAGTATCCAAGAGTATGAGAGAGAGAGAGGAATAAATGAGAGCTCTAAAACTAAACTGACCAAAAGCTTACCAACTGATCCTCAAAAGCCTTTTTATTAATGAGGCCTTTATTTTCTTCATTTTCCATTATTTTACTTAATTTTCTTCCTCACATGCAACCTATGACCTTTCACCTCCATTTTCTCCTATTTTCCATTATTTTCATAAATAAATGCCAGTAACCGCCACTTTTCATTTCCAAAGCCTTTTCCATTTCCTTTTCCAATTTCTTGTTGGGTGTGGAGCCCGATTTTCATCCTGATTCAGAGGTCTTTGTTTCAATTGGATGTATACCCTAGGAAGACTATACACCCCTCCATACGGGGGGTGGTGTGGGGGGTACTTATACCCCCCCCCCCCCGTGGGGGTCCAGTGGGGTCGATCCCCCCCCGACTGGGGGGTCCGGGGGCCAACTAAAAAAAAATGTAAAATTTCCTCATAAAATATTGCAATTTCATAGTCATTCTGGGTCTTTCATTAAGCAGATGATCTTACGGTAGAAGTTACGTTTAATGTAGGGTTTTTTTTCCCTAGAAGGAAACCCCTTATTTTGTATGAGGGTATTATATTGCGACTATGGATTGTATGTGTATTATGAGCAAGAGTATATGATATTACAAAGGATCTGTTGTAGGTTGTGTCTCTTCATCTTGCTGGATAATATAAAGGAAGGACTAGTTGTTCTGGGTGGATGTAGCCCAAATTAGGTGAACGACGTATATTTGTGTCTCTCTAGTTCTATATGTTTTTTTTGTGTTTTTGTTTCCACATATTTTATTTGTTCCATTGCTTTGTAATATATAATTTTCTAAAAAATGGTAGGTTTAGGGTCCTGGTTCGAGTGGGACAATGGCGGAAAATGGTAGGTTTAGGGTCGAGAAATTTAACGACCAAAACTTCCAGCTCTGGAAGATGCAGATGGAAGATTATTTGTATCAAAAATATTTGTACCCACCATTGAGCAGAAAAAAGAATAAGCCGTCGAGTATGATAGATGAAGAATTGGATATTCTTGATAGAAGGGCACTTGGAACAATACGGCTGTGCCTGGCAGCATTGGTATCCTTCAATATTTCGAAGGAAATAAAAACAGAGGGTTTAATGACGATATTGTTGAATTGTATGAAAATATCTCATCCTCAAATAAGGCATTTCTAATGAAACATTTATTTAATATGAAGATTTCGGAAGGTGAATCTATTGCTGACCATTTAAAGGAATTTAATACAGTTACCAGTTAGTTAATTTCTATAGCGGTAAAATTTTATGATGAAGTTAGGACTCCGTTATTTATGTGCTCATTGCCGGAAATTTGGAATGGTTTAGTTATGGCCATTAGTAACTCTATCTCTGTTCTAGTACATTAAAGTTTGATGATGTTATCGGTGGCATCCTTAGCGAGGAAATGCGTAGAAAAGCTCCGGTGAGACATCGGGTAATGCTTTGAGTGTAGAGACTAGGGGAAGAAAAATGGAAAGAGGAAAGAGCTCATGATATCGCAGTAAATAAAGAAAAGGACGATCCAAGTCTAGATCGAGGATAGTGTGCTGGGAATGCGAAAATAAAAGACACCTGAAGAAAGAATGTAAATCTCAGAAAGGAAAAGAAGGAGATGCACAACAACAAAACAATCATGAAGCAAATGTGATAGGTGATGTGTTACAAGATTATTTGATTCTTTATTTAGAAAATGTTATTGATTCCTTGGTGGTAGATCAAGGGGCCTCATTCCATGCCACACCTCATAAAAACATTTTCATGACTATGTTCAAGGAGATTTTTAATAGGTTCGTCTAGGTGATGATAAACCCTGTAAAATCGTTGGAATGGGTAAAGTTTTTGTAAAAAAACATAATGGAAACCAATTGTTATTAAAGGAGGTAAGGCATGTTCTAGATCTGAAGAAAAATCTGATTTCAACAGGGCAGTTAGGTGGTGAAGGTTGTTTGACAACTTTCAAAGATAAAACCTGGAAGGTCACTAAAGGTGCCTTGGTAATAGCAAAAGGAGAAAAGGTTGGTACATTGTATTTATGCAATGGTATTTCTAACTCTGTTAATGCTTTAACTTCCAAAGGAGAAGATGCAACATTATGGCATCGTAGGCTCAGAAACATGAGTGAGAAGGGGATGAAGATTCTTCACTCAAGAAATTTGTTGCCGAGTTTGAAGAATATTGATTTGAATTTATGTGAGAATTGTATTTATGTAAAACATAAGAGAGTCATATTTCTTAGAGTTGGGAAAGAAAAGAAGAGCAAAAAAATAGAGCTTGTGCATACAAATATATGGGGACCTGCTTAGGTATCATCTCTTTGTGGCTCTCATTATTATGTTACTTTTATTGATGATGCAACTAGAAAAACTTGGATTTATTGTATTCAGAATAAATCTTATTTATTTGATACTTTCAAGAAATGGAAAGATTTGGTTGAGATTGAGACAGGAAATAAGTTGAAGTGTCTCAGATCAAACAACGAAGGTGAATATTGCATTAAAGAGTTTGATATGTACTGTTCAGAGCATGGAATTCACAGAGAGAATATAGTTCCAAGAACACCACAAGAAAATGATGTGTCAAAAAGGATGAACAAGACAATCATGGAGCATGCAAGGTGCATGATATTGCATGCATGATTGCCTTTATAATTTGGGAAGATGTTGTAAATACCGTTTTTTATCTAATAAACAGAGGGCCTTCAAGTTCCTTGGATGGCGGTATTCCAGAGGGGGCATGGACAAGTAAAACGGTAAACTACTCTTTTTTAAAGCCTGTTGGTTGTGAGGCTTTTGTCCATATTAATAAATAAAATAGAACAAAGCTTGAGGAAAAATAAAAGAATTGTACCTTTATTGGACATGGTGTTAATGATTTTGGTTATCGCTTATATGACTATGAAAATCAAAAATTCATTAGGATAAGAGATGTAATATTCAATGAAAAGGTCTTGTATAGGGATTAGTTGCAGGAAAATAAACAAGAAAAAGAAAACAAGAATACACAATTCTTGATGAGATCACAGAAAAAGAAAAGGTGCCTAAAAATAATAATAATCAGCAGCCACAACAACAAAAACCACCACAACAACAACATGCACCTCAAACACTAGAAAGTGGTTTTAGAAGATCTACCAGGATAAGTAGACCTCTTGAATGATATTATCCTTCATTATATTATGTATTTTTGACTGATTCTGGTGAACCTGAATGTTATGAAGAATAAATTCAGGTAGAAACCAAGAATAAGTGGGAGCTAGCCATGAAAGAAGAGATGGATTCCTTAACACATAACCAGACTTAGGACTTGGTCAGGTTTCTTGCAGGTAAAACAACGATGTAGAATAAATGGGTTTATAGGCTAAAGGAAGAAGATGGAGGAAAACAAAGGTATAAAGCTATACTTTTGGTGAAGGGGTTTGCACATAATAATGGTTTTGACTTTGATGAAATATTTTCCCCTGTTGTTAAGATGACTTCAATAAGAACTATCTTAAGTAGCAGCGGAACAGTTAGATGTAAAGACAACATTTCTCCATAGAAATTTGGAGGAAGAGATCTATATGCAACAACCATAAGGATATGAGGTCAAATGGAAGGAAAAATTAGAGTGAAGGTTAAAGAAGAGCTCGTATGGCTTAAAACAGGCTCCAAGGTAGTGGTATCTAAAATTTTCCAGGTTTATGTTTGAACAAGGTTATACTAGATGTCACTCTGATCATTGTGTTTATCTGAAAAAGAAAAATGATGGCAGCTATATTATATTGTTTTTGTATGTAGATGACATGCTTGTTACAAGGTCTAACATGAAGTAAATAAATGTGCTCAAAATAAAATTGGAAAATTTACTTGCAATGAAGGATTTGGGAGCTACAAAAGAAATCCTTGGTATGAGAATAACTAGAGACAAGAAAAATCACAAGTTAACATTGTCTCAGAATGAGTACATACAAAAGGTTTTGAAAATATTTAATATGCAGAATGCAAAACTAGTTAGTACACCTTTGGCTATCCATTTCAAACTTATTAAGGATATGTGCCCCAAGACCAAAGAAGAAATGAATTATATGTCTAAAGTTTTATATGCATCAGTAGTTGGAAGCTTAATGTATGCAATGGTCTTCATAAGGCTTGATATTGCACATACAGTGGGAGTTGTAAGCATGTACATGAACAATCCAAGAAAATAACATTGGATGGCAGTGAAATGGATTCTCAAATATTTGAGAGGTACCACAAATCAAGCATTATGATTTGGTGGTTAAAACATTGCTCTATAGGGATATGTTGATGCAGATATGGCAAGTGATAGAGATAATAGGAGGATCACTACAGGGTATGTATTTATTGTAGTTGGAACAACTGTTAGTTGGGTTTCTAAAATACAAAGTGTAGTTTCACTTTCAACAACATAAACAGAGTATGCTGCTGCTACAGAGGCTAGTAAAGAAATGATTTGGTTGCAAAGGTTTATGGATGAATTGGGTAAGAAGCAGGAGATGGGAAGGTTATAAAGTGACAACTAGATTTCCATTCATATGGAAAAGAACTCAACATTTCATTCCAAGGCTAAACGCATACAACTCAAGTACCATTTCATACGATCAGTGTTGGAAGATGGACAATTGAAGCTGGAAAAGATACACATTATCCAGAATCTCGTAGATATGTTAAAAAAAGTTGTAACCAGGGAGAAAATGAGATTATTCTTAGTTTTAATTGGTCTTCAAGTATGATGATGAAGATGAGAAAAAACCAGGTCCAAAGTGGAGTCATTTTCCAACAAATGAAGCAACAGTGGAGTTGCTACAATCAGTCTCCAAGAGGGAGATTGTTGGGCGTGGAGCCTGATTTTCATCCTGATTCAGAGGTCTTTGTTTCAGCCGGATGTATACCCCAGGAAGTCTGTACACCCCTCCATGTAGGGGGGGTGTGGGGGGGACTTATGCCCCCTGTGGGGAATCGGGGGGGGTCAATCCCCCCAACTGGGGGCTCTGGGGGCTAGCTAAAAAAAGATGTAAATTTGCCTTGTAAAATATTGTGATTTCGCAGTCAATCTTGGTCATTCATTAGGTGGATGATCTGACGGTATAAGTTATGTTTAATGTAGGGTTTTTTTTTCCCTAGAAGGCAACCCCTCATTTTGTATGAGGTTATTGTATTGCAGTTGTGTCTTTTATGTGTATTATGAGCGAGAAATAGAAAGGGGAACTATGAGAGAGAGTAAAGGATATTACAACAGATCTGTAGTAGGTCGTGTCTCTTCATCTTTCTAGATGATATAAAGGAAGGACTAGCTATTCGGGGTGGACGTAGCCCAAATTGGGTTAACCACATATATATGTGTCTCTATTGTTTTATATGTTTTTTGTGTTTGTGTTTCCTCATATTTTATGTGTTCCATTGCTCTGTAATATATAATTTTCTAACATTTCCCTTAGCCATAATAACCAAAATGAACACCCACTAGGATTTTTTTCCCACCTTTCAACTTGGAATACATGTCCCATGACCTCGATCTTATATATTTTACATGGATTTTTAACCAGGGTTGTTACAGAATGCTCCCCCTTGGGGGAACACTGTCCTCGGTGTTCAACGACACCTACAAACCAACAAACTGCTAAAAACAAAACATAACATAGCTTGTTGCAGTATTTATAATGAGAAATGCTGAAAACATGACAAACATACCATTTACTGGAGCTTTATAACACAAATCATTACGGTATTTACAATAACAACCACATTTCCCCAACCAAAAAATAATCATATTGTTCGTGGAGCTTTATATATCCAACTCGATACAATATTTACAATAATATCCAAATATAAACATATGCACATTTTCTCAACCAACAATTAAAGGATATGATGTCTGCATCTGCAACAAGGGAATCCATAGGCTCACACCTCCACCCTCAAAGTAATACCAAGATTCACCTCCTTCCCAGGAAGTCTAGAATCCACTGCTAAAGTCAAAGTAAACACCCAATTTCCAGCGCTATAATCCTGCACTAGTATACCCTCAATGACATTAGGGGAATTTTGAGGTCTAAAATGGGCCTCCTAAGAAAAATGTACAACAAAATTAAACTTTATAACAACCAATAGGATTCAAGATGATAATGTCAACCATGGGGGATGATTTACCATTTTTTAAATAAAAGGGTAAAAATATTAAAAAATAATAAAATAATAAAACTACTTTTTCAACTCGTATTTTCAACTTCATTCCACACGCATTTCAAATTTTCGAGGAGTACTGCTGGATGTAAATTTAATTATCCACAGAGTAGATTCACAAAAGCCAATGGAACCCGCTACACGAAAAATGAGAAATACATAAAAAACGTGATTGTAATCACGTTTTTTTATGTATTTCTCATTTTTCGTGTAGTAGGACCCATCGAAAGTATGCAACATGGGTACTCCTTGGATGAGGAATTAAATTCCGCATCCAATGAGTACTCCTGCTCGAAATTTGAGTAAAAAATTTGGGAGATAAGTTGAAAATATGAGTTGAAAAAGTAGTTTTTTCATTTTTCCCTCTAAAATTTGATGATGTCATCAAATCTTATTTGATTTTTTCCACTATTATTTTATAATTTCCTTAGGAGGCCCATTTTAGACCTCAAAATTCCCCTAATGACAGTTACCTTCTCATTTTTGCAGGGCACACTCCCAATGTGCATCTGATTCCATCTAGAAATGCTAATAATAAAAAAAAGTCCATCCTCAACATTCCCTTCTCTTCTGAAAAATACCTTGGGCAATCCGGTCACCCCCTTCTGTGCAATCACACACCTTCCAAGTTCCGCTAGCACCCCCATCCTGGGCATTCCATCCCTTGGTAAGGCTTCCTCGCTTCAGAATGTATAAAAATCAAGGAATATCCCTACCTCAAAACCATCATACCATCCATAGCATGCTTATGGAAATCAATAGACATTATTGGGTACCAGTGTCTCACAATGTCCCTGATCCTAAAGTGCTTTACCAACATACCGATGCATGTTCCAATTCCTTTTGTTGATGCTTCTAATTCTTGCAATTAGTTTCAACCACCCGACAAGGCATTTCCATGCTTTCCTTTACTAAGCACATAATTTCCATTAGACTCCAAACGAATTGAAATAAACTCAAATCATACCTCATTGGTAGCTCATCAGCAGGTACACTTGCACTTCTTGTTACACCATTTTTTGGTCATCTAACCTATTATCATTAGATGGACCCACGTACACCATGTAAGACCAATTTTACCCTAAGTCAAAATTGCCTTCACTATGTTAAATAACTTAATAAACCACATTTATTAGGTTGTTTATGGTCTAAACAGGAAACCCCAAAAGGAAATATTAAACAAACCTATATTTGTTTGATTTTCCTCATGGAATAATTAATTAAACCATACTTTAATTATTATTCTCAGTCATGTTTAACCCAAAAACAAAGAAATTAATTAGATAAACCTTTATTTATCTTATTATTTTCTAGGAATAATTATTTAAATCTTATTTAGATAATATTCCTTGTTAGATATGACCAAATCACCCACAAATAATTAAATAAATCATTATTTATTTAATTATCCTTCAACCACTTCCTTAAAAAGATAAATAAATCATTTATTTATTTATTATTAATAAATAAAGGGATTTGACCCAAGTCAAATACTTTTTCCCTCCAACAAATATAATAAAATATTCCATAAAAGGTGGATCTAGATTTGGTTAACATTATTTTAATCATGCACCAAGATCTAGAATGACCCAATATTTTGTTATAAATAGGAGGGTTTTTTCTAGCATTCTTCACCTTTTGTTGCCTATTAGATCACTCTAGATCTATACACTTGGTCACATTTTTCCATCATTTGCTGTGTGAGCTCCCATTGAGCTCTATTCTTTGCATTGGGTTTTCTACACCAACAAGAGAGAGAAATCTTAGATCTGAAGTGCTGAGGACTTCCAAGAACCCATCCCACTGAGGAGAATTGGATACGCCTTCTTGTTTTCCTCCCAGGTGCCCGATTAATATAAAAATTCTTTCAAAAATTGTTCTTGTCTTGTCTATTGGTATATGGAGCAAACCCTTGTTTTTACTGCTTAATGTCTTTCCATGCATAGATCTGGTGTTTTGCAGCTTTTTTCTTGTTCAACTAACCGTAGATCTGAATATATTGGCAGCCACTTTTGTTGTTAGGGCTATTAGTTATGCGTAGCTAAAGTGGTCCTTTTTCGTACACTTCAACAAAGGATTCATACTAACAAATGGCGACTCCACACGGGTTTTAAATTATGACCGCTGTCGTTTTTCATATTCCTGCATATCCAGCTACTTCAGACCCTAGGGTTTCTTTTCAACTGTTTATTTTTCCTATTTTTATGTTTTTTTTCTCACATAAAACCCTAAAACATTAAAAATTTTAACTTCCATGTGTTTCTGGCCCTATTGCGCAGGTAAGCGACATCAGCCACAACTGAGACGACATTTTTTCTGAAAATTTGCCGCCGAGACAACCGGAATGGGAGGTCGCACTTTCCAGCCCAAAAATGCGACCTGGACCTCCAGGTCGCACTTTTCAGCCTCTTTTCTATGACATGCACTGAAAACAGGTCAGAACCTGCGACCTGCCAATTTTTCAGTGGTTTTTCTGCAATTTTCTGGGTTTTGCTAAAGCTTCTGTCAGGGTTTTCCAGCCTTTGTCTCAGCCCACTTTGACCTAGTTCTGATATGTTTTTACTCATCTTAGTGGGAACCTAGCCCCCTAGGGCTTCAGTACCCTCCACTTTTTGTGGAAGAGTTTTAGCTGTTTCAGTCGTCTGTTTTTCCAAGTTTCAACCTTCCCTTTTTCAGATCTGAAACCTCCTCCTTAGATCCCTTTAAATCAGCCTTTCTTCCTTTCAAATCACCTCTTGTCGTTTTGTTTGGACCTCTCTTTAGGACCTCCTCCCCGTCCTTTCCACTTTTTTCTGATTTCCTCCCTTTTTCCAGCCACCTTGCCTTTGTCTCTCGGCTGTGATCTGCACCTCTTTTCAGCAGCTTTATCCTTTAGATCCCTGTCCCTCCTGACCTTAGATCTATTGGCCTCTTTTCAGTGTGTTTTGACTAGATTTTTTCCCCTTTTTTAGACTAGTTTTGAGGAACCCGCCTTCTTGGGTTAGATAGATGCAATAGTAGATGTTAATTTTCTGTTATTTCAGCATTATATACTGTTCTCTGCAGATTTATTTTCAGTTACGCAGCACACTTTTTTGTTTCTCTCAAAACGAAAAGGGTTTTAAAAATTAAAATTAACGCACACCACACACCGACCCTAAGTGAAGAAGCGCTCGGTTAACACTGCCTGGAAAAGACTCTAAAATCAATTGTCACTGCACATTTTCTGCCCTTGACCTCACTTGATTCTGTCCCTTTTTTCCCTTGTCGGTTTCCTTCTTCCCGTCATCATTGCACCCCCAAGGCGCCTTTCCCGGAGACTTCTTGGCCTTCACCCTCAGTTTTCGGTCGATCGACCTGCTCCGTCCCGCCATCGTCGAGCCAGTCCTCCTCCGAGTCTGCACTCCGACTCCTCTTCTGATTCATTGGGTTCTCCCTCTCCTCCTGGTTCTCCCCCTTTCACCTTCACTATGTCTGGTCCAGGGCCTAACGTTAGCGGTGCTCCAGGCCCTAATGCCAGAACCACTACTAGCGGAACCGCCACAGGAACTACCTCGACCATACCCTTGCTGCCGTACATTGCAGGCCTCAGCCTCCCCGATTTCAATCAGTTGATCAATGACCCTATCCGCCACGATGTTGGTTGGCCTGCTATGCCAACCAAGCTCCCCTCCGACGATGGAGAAGATCCAATCAATCATGTCCGATCTTTCCACATGTGGTGTTCCTCCAATTCCATTACCGATGACTCCATCCGTCTTCGTTTGTTCCAACGCACGCTTACCGGCGAAGCTTCTAAATGGTATGTCGACCAAGCCACCTCTTCCCATACCACCTTTGCAACCATTGCCGAAGCCTTTTTATCTTACTTCCAGCTCCCTCTCCGATACGATACCGGTACAGAGCTCTTGACTTCCTTTAAGCAAACGTCTTCGACCCGCCTTTCCACCCATGTTCAGAAATGGCGACGTAGACGCAGCTTATGTCGAGCTCCCCCCTTCGAAGATCGGATCTATATGGACTGGTTCCTTCACTCTCTCCTAGCTCCCATTGGCAAAGATGTTGCCTCCCATTTCCCTCAAACCGAAGAAGCCGCCCTCCAAATAGCCTTGAAATATGACCTGATCTATGCCTAGTTTGGTTATGTTTATACCGTCCTTCCTGACCTCCCCAGGCCTGGTGGCGCTAACGCCCCGGGGGCATCTCATTCCACCGACGGTATCGTTGGAGCCCTTTCCCATCCGTATGCTCAACCTCCTATGGGCTACGGTCTCCCTCACGGAGGGGCCAGCACCTCTAGCACTCTTCCCCCTCCCGGTAGCATGTACCCAGGATACGGCATGCCTCCTCCTTTTGCCCAACCTCCCGCTTACCTCAATGTTGCCCAACCTAACCATTACCCTTATCCGCAGCCTGGTGTGCCAGCTCCTCCAGCATATGCGCTTCCACCTCCCTTGCCTCCTCAACCCCAGCAGCAGCACCTACAGCCCCCTTCAGGGCAAGTATTTGCATAGCAGGGTGCGACTAATCCCCCTTCTTCTCAAAGAAGGCGGAGAGGCAATCCAAATCAATCTGCCCCTGGTACTCGTGGACCCAATCCTCAAGGTTTTGACCCTAACACTGCTAACCAGCAACAGGGCACTCAGCCCAAGCCGGACAGGCCTCTTTGTACCAACAAGCCTTGTTCGTGTTGCGGTGTTTACGGTCATTACACCCATGATTGTCCCCTTTTACCACAGATGCGGTAGATGTGGGAGTCTCAAGCCACATTGCGCGGACAACATGCCTCCCCTCACGCTCCCCCTAATGTGGCCACTACTCAACCAGCTGTGTTTACTGATCCTTTCCCTTAGCAAGGATTCGTGGCTACCCAACCACCTGATGGGCGGGTCTCCACTCCACCCTCCATTTCTGGTTCCTTCGATTACCAGATCCTCATGATGACCTCTGATTCATCCCCAACCGCCGACCTTCACCTTCACAGTCGGTCTCGCCAGTACCCCAAGCCTCCTGCTCAGTCTGCCCCCGAGCCTCCTTCTTCAGGTTCTACAGAGCCTCTTTCGACATCCAGTGGCCCCTTACATATCCCTCAACCCAAAGTTGAGTTTCATACCAAGATTCCTAAGGGACCCTTACGTCGAAACGCTGCTTCCGGTCGAGCTGCTCATTCGTATAGCATAGTAGATGATTTGGCGCAATCTCCTGCTGCCATTTCCACACTGGAACTCCTCCAGTCGTGCCCTTCCCAAAAGAAGGCTCTACTATCTGCCATGGGCGCTATAGATCCTGCTGATGACCAAATGATTGTTTTCGACGCCACTCAATCGGACCATCCTCCTCTCCCTCCTTCCGTCGCCTTCCAAATCCCAGTCAAAATCCGGAACGCCAACGTTTCCCGGTGTATAATTGATGAGGGGGCATCCACCTGCATGATGTCCGCTTCGGTTTGGAAGCAACTCGGATCCCCTGAGTTGGCCCCTTCCACGATCACCCTTCGAGCGTGGGACGGCCATGCCTCCCAACCCATTGGCCTGTTTCGTAATTGTCTTATCACCCTCGCCGGTAAGATTGTTTGCGTTGACGTCGAAGTCATCGACGCCCCGCTAGACTACAACATTCTATTGGGGCGAAGCTACACCTATGCTATGTCCGCTGTCCCATCCGCGGTTTTCCGCAAGATGTCTTTCCCCCATAATGGAAGGATAGTCACCATTGACCAGTTGACATATCATGAGCCAAAATCTCAGACCTCACCTGAGACGACCATCTCTTCTGTAGCCAACAAGAAAACCGTCGATTCCTTGACCAGTGTCTCCCCCGGCGTTTACAAAGATTCCTCCCTACTTGGAAATTTTCCTAATCTCCCCCCTCCTCCTATCACTGATCCCAGCTTATCGAATGTTTGCATGATGCAATCGTCTCAGGCTGCCCTTAAGCGGCCTGCTTCGGCTAGTCAGCAACCTCCCCCTTGCCCTCCGCAACCCGCCCCTAGCCATTCATCTCAGCTAGCCGGACCTCCTCCTTCTAGCCCTCCCCCTCCAGCTGGTATCCCTGAACCCCTTTATCCTCCTGGATCGATTCCCCCAGGCCTTAATCATCTTGGAGCCGTCCCTCCTGGTCATTACCCTGCTGGGCAGATACCTTTTCTGGCTCCCCCTCCCGGAGTATATTCTGTCCCCGTCATGGCCACCCTCTCTCTCCCTAACCTGACCTTGGGCATACCTGTATGGTACCTTGATCCTCCAGCAGCTACCCCTCCTGGTCACCCAAAACCCTATATGGCTTTGACACCGGTTCAACCGGTCCCCCTCGCTTCCTCCATTGCCACTGTGCCCCCAGCACCTCCACAGGACCCTTCTCCTGTCGTGACGGCTCCTGGGAAGAAAGGAAAAGCTCGCAAGGGGGCACCCAAAGACAAGACCACCACGACTGACCCGGCCCCTCCTCCACCCACAAAGCCTTGCCCCTTGTGTGATGTCGCCGGTCATGCCACCCATGCTTGTCCCGAGTTGCCCCGTATTCAGCCCATGGTTAAAGTCGCATTCCCTGAATCTACGGTCCCTGAAGCCTCCATTCATTCTTCATCCGTAACCAAGAACCCCAAGACTCTCCGCACCAACAAACCCTGTGCTTTGTGCGGTGTTCATGGCCATTACTCCCACCATTGTCCTCACCTGACGCATTATCGCGCCTCTTTAGAGGTAGTCCGAGAGTATGAGGTTGAAAAAAATCAATCCGCCTCTCCCATACTCGCGCAGTATGCTTCGGGCCAGCCTAAGGATCCCCCCGCTCCCATCGACATTCCCCCCCCTGATGTTCAGATGGCGGAGTCCACTACGACCATTCTTTACCTATCCTCCTCTGCGAGACACTTGGAGCCCAGTCCCCCTGCATCCTCCCCTATTGTTTCGCCTGACCCCCTCTTTTCTACCCATACACGAGATCACTCCACCCGTATCTCTGTTGACCTCCGCAGCCCGAGTCCTCGCCATACTTCCGATAACCCTCATATACCACCCTCTAGTTCGTATATGAGTCATAGTCATCCTGCTCCTTGCACTCCTTCCCGCAGTTGCCGCTTGATGTCTTCTATACACTCACGCTGCCGTCATTGTCTCTCCTCCCTTCATTTGTTGTCTTGTAACACCATTCCGCAGGACCCCCCGTCCACACCCTTTATCGGTTACGCCGATGGTGCAAGTCGTTACTCCCGAAATCTAGCCTCGGCAGGTTGGGCCATATTCACCCCCTTGCATGCCCTTGTTCTCTCTAACGGGGTCTGCATTGGTTCTGCCACCAACAATCAGGCCGAATATGATGCAGTGCGTGGTCTCTTAGCCGATGCCCTCTTCCATCGCATCCTCCATCTGCACGTTTGTTTGGATTCCCTACTTCTTGTCATGCAACTAAATGGTGTTTATCGTGTGCATAACCCTGTGCTGTTTAGATGCTATTTACGAGTGAAACTCTTGATACGTGCATTTGAAACCATAACTTTCAACCATGTACCTCAAGAACAGAATCACTATGTAGATAGTATTGCAAACCATGTTCTAGATTGGCATTTATCACACGCATTTCATACAAGAAAATAACATTCATAATCATTAAAAACGATGCATATCCATAATATGTGTCGCAAAACATGTGTTTAGAGTCCATCTACTCTGATACATATGACATGCCCATAGCATGTTACAAAAAACTCAAAACTGGGGGCACCACCTGCCCCTACATACACACTAGGGGGCACCACATGCCCCACACCTATTCACTATCTGGCGAATCCCGAGCCAATGGCTCTGCCCCTGTAGCCCGTAGATCACATATGCCTTGACCAGCCATCGCCATGTGCCGCATGACACCTCGCCATTCCGAGGGAAGACCAATGCATGCCTCCACGTACTGGTCGTCTAAGTCTTGCCACCCGCGCTCTGAAACTCCGGTCAGCAACGTCTCGCATCTACGGCGGATGTCCTCCAAAAGGGCGGCCACATCCTCATTGCGCGCTGCTCTCGACCCACTCGGCCCTGCAGCTCTAGAGGCTGCCGGGCGTCCCATATATCCGGCAGGTTTTACTGGAGCTATATCTGCATACCAAAAGTACATGAATCAGTACCATATCTACTATTCAATAACTTTAACATGCCCATACAAGAATAGTTACTTATCACTTACCATCGGGCCCCCATACTCGACCAGGCGGAAGTGGTAGGTCCGGATCCCCACAATAACTCATCCCACTATAGGGATAGTTGTCTATGTATAATGGCATCTGATCCCAATGGGAAAAAAACTCAGGTCGAAACACTCGCCCGATCGCCCCTCCTCCTCCTCTGCACAATAGCTGCCCCCACCGGCGCATCCTGGGCTCTCTCGGGCCCCCATCTGGAAGCTGTATACGAGGCCGCAAGGTTGGGATCTTCTCAAAGAAGAAGGCACACAATAAAGTCCCATACGAGCAATCGTGGTTCACTTGCCGCTCGCAGAGCGACAACTGTCGTTTTAGCAACACCAGCATCATTTGGGCGCACCCATAGTAGGTCCCACTCAACACACTCTCCACAATCATCATCTGCCCCCCAGTGATGTGATGGAGCACCTGGTTGCCCAGGATACGTAGCACAGCTGCGGCCACTGCACAGGTTTCTAGTCTCTCTAGATCCCCGATCGGTATCCGAGTCCCCTTGACTTGGAGACCCGGTCGACAATGTCGCTCCACAAATTCCATGATATGCCGCCCCCGCGGTAATACTGGCTGCGTGTTTCCCACCATCCCTAGTGGCGGGAGACCCGTCAGGAAATACACATCCTGGACTGTCAGTTCGATCCTGTGCCCCTGCACTACAAAGACCTCATGCTCTGGATCCCAGTAACTGATAATCCAGGCCAACAAAGGCTCTCCTGCGCTCATCAAAGGGTTCTCCAAAAACTTTAGAACCCCAAACCTGGCCAACACACGACAGACACCCTGATCCGCCTGGATCTCTGCCCATAATGTACCCAGGTCTCTCTCTCTCCAGTTAACTCGTAAATCTGCCATACCTGCACAAAAACATCATCTTTGTCAGAATACAGATCGGGAATACCATAACCAAACACAAAAACCCAACTCTCAGCCATTAAACAGCACCAAAACCCCCTCATCTCCCAGGTCGCAGTTTTCTGCCCAATTCTAGGACAGGTCGCAGTTTTTGCCCCGAAACCTGCTTCCCAGGTCACACTTTTTGGCCCAAAAAGTGCGACCTGGCCGTAGAGATGAAGGAGGGTATGTTTCTGAGATTTTGGGCCCTAAACTGAACTTTCAATCCATCAAAATGAAAGAGTAAGGTTAGGCCTCTTACCTGCAACTGACGGATCTCGATTCCAACGGTCGGTTTGTCCGCTACGCTCGCCGCAAGATTTAGGGCTTTCTCTCCTCTCTACATTCACCACAGCAACAATAGCAAATGAGTGAATTTGGAGGGAAAACTACCTTATTAAAAGAGAACCCCGGTTTCTTCTTTCGACTGCTGCGACCATACCATAGCCCCGTTTGACAAACCATCTGCACCGTCAGGAAGCTCTCATCAAGCCCACAAATGGGTATCTATTATTTTTTTGTGATTTGATATTTCACCAGGACACATTTTGTCCAAGAAGGGTCACTTCACCTCTCCTTAAAATCGAATTTCGTCACTTACGACACTTGTACTTGGAGCACCATTTTGCCTCCTTACTTGTATTTTTTTGTGTCGATTTTCGTCATGAGTTACCATCTTGTACTCATGTTTTCATGGTCCCCCATTGGGCCTTTACTGTGTGGCAGCACCATCGAGTCGCCCTTGTTTAGAGCATCCAAGTTGAGTCATCATCGCATTCATGGAGTCTATCCCGAGTCCCTTTGTACCCCGCTATAGCCCTCCATCCTTCATTGCTTGGTCTCTCTCTTGTGTCACACATTATGACCTTCAGTCCCACTGTCCCCTATCCCTTATGATATTGTGTCAGTCGCTGCCATGTCATTCATGCCCTTTATGCTCTAACAAGGGAAGTCGTCCATTCGCTACTCAGTCCTTTCCATTTCACTATCATCATTAGTGTCAGTCTGTCTGTCGCTATACTATTTTCTCTCGTGCCTTAGTTGAGGATATCTCATTGCCTCACCTATGGCGGACCTCCTTCTGTCGACATCAGCTCATTCATTCCAGAAGCCAGGTCTAGAGGGCGGTGTACCTTGGTTCCAGCTTCCACTCTTGTTCGGTGCCTCGGATCAGGTAAAGGGATCTCTCATTTCCCTTTGACTTGATTGTTTCTCCACTCCAGCTCCTTTCAGCATGACCGAGATCCGTATACTTGATGGTTCAGTGATACAGCAGCGGCTCTTGATGATTCCCGGGTGTGTGTGAGATGTCTCAACCCTCATGAGGGGGTGGCCCTGCAGGTAGCCCCCCACATGCCCGGATGACCTCCTCCTTGCAGCCTTCGATGCAGCTCCAGATATTTGATGATGTTAGCCTTAGCCACTTGCAGCGCCCCTTTGATTTGCATGTATCGGTCAGATTTTGTGAGCCCTTCCCCATTTACAGGGGGCATTTGGGTTGTATTTGTATCTCATGTACTCAGATATTATTGTATAAGTCCTGGCTGTTATCCCAGGCACAGCATGTATGTGGGATTCCTCATTGTATTTTTATCTGGCTCATGATTATGCCGGTTGTACTTTATGGTTCGGTCCCTTGTTTACTGGACACACTATTCTTTTGTACTTTGTCTCGGCGGGCATAGGTATGCCTCCCCCGCCGCCTTCAGCACAGGTACCCTCTCATAAAAGAGACTTGTTGCACCTGCGAGTCTCGTCTCCTCAGGGTCTAGTCCTTCAGCACACTATCTACCTCACATTTCTCTCTCTGACATCCCTTTTTGTTGTCTAGTGATTGTGTTCTTACAATGTACTTCGGTCATACGATTTGCTCCTGACACTCGCACGCTGGGAGGCAATCTGTTACACCATTTTTTGGTCATCTAACCTATTATCATTAGATGGACCCAAGTACACCATGTAAGACCAATTTTACCCTAAGTAAAATTGCTTTCACTATGTAAAATAACTTAATAAACCACTTTTATTAGGTTGTTTATGGTCTAAACAGGAAACCCCAAAAGGAAATATTAAACAAACCTATTTTGTTTAATTTTCCTCATGGAATAATTAATTAAACCATACTTTAATTATTATTCCTAGTCATGTTTAACCCAAAAACAAAGAAATTAATTAGATAAACCTTTATTTATCTTATTATTTTCTAGGAATAATTATTTAAATATTATTTAGATAATATTCCTTGTTAAATATGACCAAATCACCCACAAATAATTAAATAAATCATTATTTATTTAATTATCCTTCAACCACTTCCTTAAAAAGATAAATAAATCATTCATTTATTTATTATTAACAAATAAAGGGATTTGACCCAAGTCAAATACTTTTCCCTCCAACAAATATAATAAAATATTCCATAAAAGGTGGATCTAGATTTGGTTAACATTATTTTAATCATGCACCAAGATCTAGAATGACCCCAATATTTTGTTATAAATAGGAGGGTTTTTCCTACCATTCTTCACCTTTTGTTGCCTATTAGATCACTCTGGATCTATACACTTGGTCACATTTTTCCATCATTTGTTGTGTGAGCTCCCATTGAGCTCTATTCTTTTCATTGGGTTTTCTACACCAACAAGAGAGAGAAATCTTAGATCTGAAGTGCTGAGGACTTCCAAGAACCCATCCCACTGAGGAGAATTGGATACGCCTTCCTGTTTTCCTCCCAGGTGCCCAATTAATATAAAAATTCTTTCAAAAATTGTTCTTGTCTTGTCTATTGGTATATGGAGCAAACCCTTGTTTTTCTACTTAATGTCTTTCCATGCATAGATCTGGTTTTTGCAGCTCTTTTATGTTCAACTAACCGCAAATCTGAAGATATTGGCAGCCACTTTTGTTGTTAGGGCTATTAGTTATGCGTAGCTAAAGTGGTCCTTTTTCATACACTTCGACAAAGGATTCATACTAACACTTCTGTTTACTTCCTGCCACAACAAATAAAACTAGTTGTTTGATCAAATCATCATGTATAAACATATCGCATCTGGTTATCTCAAAAGACAACCATCATAAATCAAAATCATATATTACATGTAACCATCATAAACCATAATCATTGCATAAATTTATTAATACTGATGTATTACTGGATCCTACTGACCTAAAAATATTTATCTTCTTGCTAAATACAGAATCCTTCCATTGTTAAACTTGCGGAAATTTAAAACTCAATTGTAAACACATGTGAATAAATTCAATCGCACATAACACATTTGTTTAACAGGAAAGCTTAAAGCTAAAAACCCCAACTATCATAAATTATGTATATCAATGGAATCATGTAATAATCTCATACAAAGCTAAGTACATCAAGCTCTTAGTACAATCAACAATCATTAGATAGTGTCATGTAGAAATTTGCATCTCCATGCACCAGTTTCTTGCCTCCTGACAACCTGCATCCACTATGCAATCGCTGCTGAAGAAGACCCCTGAATGAATTCGAATTGGCCTTGCCTTGACTACGCAATCATCATTGGAAACTCCAATGTGTGTCAGATGCATTGAATGCATTAGTATAGTCAAAACGGATAGTCCATCTCACCCTTTCACCTATCTCTCCACTGGGTCTCCACTGGAACTAACATGCAATGTAGTTAACTGCTGTATTTTTTCAATTGTTAGTGAGTTATTAGTTGTGAATTAATTAACTAATTAATTCACTTAACTCTCACTAGTGTATCTTTCAGTTATACTAGATACAACTAGCTCAACTGAGTTTAAATCAACTGAGTTAAACTAAATAACAACTCCATAAACTACTCTTCCAACTCTGTCATAACTTTTCCACTTCAAGTCTAACTGAGTCCTCCATGCTGGAGCCACCAATAAACCGTAGGAATTGCGTAATTCCTTAAGACCGCTGATTTTCCAAATCTGTTCATTGAAATAAAGTGCTCCAAGAGAATAAGTTGATGTTTATTGTCGGATTATTATTAAGAGCTAATAATAATCGATATGCATCTATTTTTAGATTGACGATCTATAAATAAACTTCGCCCAATATTCTAAAAATAGAATTTCATCTATTTTTCACATTTGACCAACTATCTACAAATAGCATCCTGCAACTTATAGAATATGCTCACCATGTCTAAAAATATACATACACCTAAAAATAGCTTGTGGGCCCCACTTAGTGAAGGTGCTTAATTTTCACTAAGCTCATCATCTTGTTAAATCTCAACACTCCCTCTCAACAAGATAGGGATTATCCTTCACCCCGATCCTGCCTCTATGGTATTCGAATTTTCTCCTGCCGAGCACCTTTGTCAGAATGTCTGCATCCCGATCTTCCATAGGAATGTACTGAAGCAACATGATCTTCTACTACACACAATCTCTGATATGATGATACCGGATATCAATATGTTTAGATCTATCATGAAACACATGATTAATAGAGAGTTTAATGCAACTATGATTATCACAATGTATCATTGTAGGATCTAAATGTGAATCGAACAAATCGACTAGGATCTTACTCATCCAGATAGCCTCACATGCAACTTGAATTGCTGCCATGTATTTTGCTTCCGCTGAACTAAGTGCCACAAATCTTTATTTCCTGCTGTACCAAGAAATTGTTGTAGATCACAAATTGAAAACCCCTCCTGATGTTATCTTTATGTTCGTTGGGCTGCTTGCCCAATATGTATCCGTGAAGCCATGCAACTTCACCTCATCCGTCTGTCTGTACCATAATCCATACTCATATGTGCCCTTGAGATACCTCATGACATGCTTGCCTGCCTTCCAAAATATTTTGGTAGGCTTAACCATCGCTTGTGAAAGCTGTTTCACCGCATAGCATATGTCCGATCTTGTATTAACTAAATACATGAGCAAACCCACCAACTGTCGTTAAAAAGTGGCATCCACTACCTTTGCCGATGTAGCATCCTCTTTCCTCCAATTTCTTGGAAGAGGAGTATCCATGGGCTTGCAGTCCTCCATGTGAAACTTACAAGGTATCTCCCGAGCATACTTGCCTTGAGACACAAACAATTCACCTTCTCGCTGCCATATTTCTAATCCAAGGAAATAATGAAGGAGGCCTAGATCCTTCATCTCAAACTCCTTTGCAAGATCTACCGTGCATGAGTGTATCAACTGCTCCTCACCAGTTAGTATTAAATCATCAACATAAAGAAAAATGATTAAAAGCTTACCCTCCACCACAATTTGGTACAGGTTTGCATCTGCCTCACTTTTGGTGAAGCCAAGTCCAGTGAAATAGTTGTCGATCCATGTGTACCAAGAACGTGGTGCTTGCTTCAGCCCATACATCGCTCTTTTGAGTCTGCGCACATGCGACTCACTGTTGAAGATCTCAAATCCTTCAGGCTGCTCAATGTACACCTCTTCCTCAATGATCCCATTAAGGAATGCAGTCTTCACATGCATCTGATGAATGTGGTAACCCATCTACGCTGAGAGAGCAAGGATGGTCCTTATGGAAGAATATCGTGCGACAGGTGCAAAGGTTTCTTTATAATCAATCCCCTTGATCTGTGAGAAGCCTCTGGCAACAAATATTGTCTTATACTTCTCGATGCTCCCATCAACAACTTGCTTTACCTTGTAGATCCATTTCGAATCTAATACTGATTTACCCACCGGCCTTGGAACAATCTCCCAAGCACGGTTTCTAACAATGGAGTCATACTCCTCCACCATGGAATCTACCCATGTGGGCTCCTGCGCTGCTTCTTCAAAATAAGATGGCTCTATCACGACACACTTGCTCATATGAGCCATGTATCTAGTAAAGTGGTCAGGTGACTGTCTATGTCTGTGTTGTGATGTAGGGACTCCTACATTCTGTGCCGCATCAAGCTTCAATCTCTCAGCTTCTGTGGTATGCTTTCTACCAGATTTGATGTTTGGTTCTGCATGAGTGGACTCCTCCACTCCATGAATCTCCTCCTGTGGCTGATCCGCATCTAGAGGCTCATCTTTGGGAACAATATGTTCCTCCTCTACATGCAAGTGTAGCTCCCTCTCAAGTGACAACTTCATGGCTTTCACCTCATTTAATTTTATATCTCGTCGCACCACAGTCATTCGATTGTTTGGAAAATACACATGCTAATTATGGGGTGTTTCTATGTACCCCATAAATATCCCAACTTTTGCAGTCGGCTCCAGCTTCTTCCTAGCGTCCTTTGTCACATGAATGTAAACAGATGAGCCAAAAATATTCAAATGATAAATATCAGGCTTCTTACCAGTAAAATCTTCTTTAGGTGTACTCATTCCAAGTACTCTATGAAGACAATGATTTTTCACATAAACCGTAGTGTCGCATGTTTCTACCCACAAGTGCATCGGTAGGCCTTGGTCATGCAACATAGCTCATGTAGCACCCATGATTGTTCTGTTCTTCCTCTTTGCGACCCCATTCTACTGTGGGTTATGAGGTGCTATGAGTTCTCTTCGAATTCCTTCTTTGACACAAAAGTATTTGAATTCGTTTGAGATATATTCACCACCATTATGGCTCCATAGAGTCTTCACTTGCTTCCCCAACTCCTTCTCCACCAATGCTTTAAACTCATATAACTTTGAGAATGTTTCAATTTTCTTCTGCATGAAGAATATCCAACATATACGAGAAAAATCATCAATAAATATAACATAATACTTGTTTTTTTCTATTGAAGCAACCGAGAAATGTCCACACACATCTGTGTGAATTCTCTCCAGGATCACCGAAGCACAGTTCTCCTTCTCATGAAAGGTGGTCTTCACAAACTTACCCATAGTACATCCATTGCACTGATTTCACTGCGCAAGAGTACCCTTGGGAAGTCCAGTAGAAATTTGCTGCAAAATCTTGAAGGCGCCATAGTGAAGATGGCCCAATCTCCTGTGCAATAATTCACCCTCATCCTGGCTCACCACTTCTTCTGCTTTGCCTAACATTGCAACGCAGCCATCTACCTCCAGCTTGTAGAGATTCTTAACTTGAATCCCTATCCTCTTGGTTTGACCCATTGTTTTATGTCGTAGGAAATATTTTCCCTCGCTGAAAACAACATCATAACCTCTGTCTTCCAACATTGCGATCGAGACCAAGTTCTTCTTCAGACTTGGAACATGCATAACATCTTTCAACATAAATGGTTTACCTGACTCCCTCTAAAAGGTAATGTTTCCAATGTTGGTCGCACTATATCTGCCATCGTTGCCCATCTCTATATGCATTTGGAGATCCTTCTCCTCCAAGTCACTAAACAACTCCTTGTCTCCCGTCATATGGAAAGATGCACCACTATCAAGATACCACACCGATCCCATTGAGCTTGGAATCAATCATGCAATCAAAGAGAAATCATGTTCAAATTTCAAGGCTAAGGCCTCTCCAAATACAACTCCAACAACCTTCTTGTTCCTTTTTTTTGTGGGTAGTTAGTGGCGAGATGCCCATGTTCATGACAGTGAAAGCACTTCACTTTGGAAAAGTCCAGCTTCTTGCCTTTAACCTTGGATTTTGGATGGGATTTCTTTCCCTTCCATTTCCTTGATTTGGCAGCCAAAACGCAATTTTCTTCATCATCATTCTTCGATGAAGATCCATCCCTGGTACTTCGCCTTATCTCCCCCTGCACAAGATCCAACCAAATTCGCTCCCAACCCGGCAGTTTCTCCTGTCCATTGACAGAGCCTTCGTAGCTATGCCAACTCTTCAGAAGCCCAAGGAGAGCCAATATCACCAAGTCATCATCGTCAAATTTAATCCCCACACTTCCCAGTTCATCCCTACAATGGAAAAACTTCGTGAGATATTTTGGAATACTGTCGCCCTTCTCCATTTTTATTTTCTGAGCTTATCTTTCAGCGCCAACTTCCTCTAATCAATGTTGCTATGGAAAATATCTATCAAAGCCTTCCACATTGAAAATGGAGTTTCTTTCCCATGAAGGCTTGACACAATATGGTCCTTCACACCTTCCAACATAATTCTTCTTATCTTTGCTACCTTCTTTTGCCATGCGTCAAGTCCTGCAGCATCGCTAGAAGCAGGCTTAGGAACATTGCTATTGATGAACTCCCTTAGTCCATTATCTGCAAGCACCGCCTCTATCCTATCCTTCCAGGCTATGTAATTTGAGATACCCTCAAGGGCATACTCCAATCGCAACCCATTGAAAGACATTTCAATGAATACTAAATTGTCGCACCAAGAAATTTCTGCAGCAAATTCGAATTGTCCACCAACACAAAACTCAGCAATTATTCACAATTACAATCTCCAGTAATCAATACTTCTCTGATACCATGTATAAATTGATTAATACTGATCTATTACTGGATCCTCCTGATCTAACAATATTTATCTTCTGGCTAAATATAGAATCCTTACACTGTTAAACTTGCAGAAATTTAAAACTTAATTGCAAACATGTGAATAAATTCAATCACACATAACACAGTTGTTTAACGGGAAATTTTAAAGCTAAAAAACCCAACTATCATATATTATGTATATCAATGGAATCATGTAATAATATCATACAAATCTTAGTACATCAAGCTCTCAGTACAATCAACAATCATTACACACTGTCATACAGAAATTTGCATCTCCATGCACCAATTTATTGCCTCCTGACAGTCTACCTCCACTGCGCAATCCCTACTGAAGAAGACCCCTGAATGAATTGGAATTGGAATTTCCTTGACTGTGGAATCCTCATTGACAACTCCAATGTGTGTCAGATGCATTGAATGCATCAATATAGTCACAACGGATAGTCCATCTCACCCTTCCACCTATCTCTCCACTGGGTCTCCACTGGAACTGAAATGCACTGTAGTTAACTGCTGTATTTTTTAAGTTTTTAGTGAGTTATTAGTTGTGAATTAATTAACTAATTAATTCAATTAACTCTCACTAGTGTATCTTTCAGTTATAATAGATACAACTAGCTCAACTGAGTTTAACTCACTTAACTGAGTTAAACTAAATAACAACTCCATAAACTACTCTTCCAACTTTGTCATAACTTTGCCACTTCAGTTCTAACTAAGTCCTCCATGCATGAGCCACCAATAAACCCTAGGAATTGCATAATTCCTTCAGCCCACTAATTTTCCAAATTTTTTCACTGAAATAAAGTGCTCCAAGAGAATAAGTTGATGTTTATTGTCGGATTATTATGAAGAGATAATAATAATCGACATGCATCTACTTTTAGATTGAAGATCTATAAATATACTTCGCCCAATATTCTAAAAATAGAATTTCATCTATTTTTCACATTTGACCAACCATCTACAAATAACATCCTACAACTTATAGAATATGATCACCATGTCTAAAAATATACATACATCTAAAAATAGCCTGCGGGCCCCACTTAGTGAAGGTGCTTAATTTTCACTAAGCTCATCATCTTGTTGAATCTCAACAATCATAAACCACATGTAATAATCATAAGCCAGAATTGTAGATCACATACATAATAGAACTGAAATAAAACACCCATACTTATCCTTAATCGATCCTTAGTTCTACCTTTGTTCTTCTGTACACACACCAGAACGGTTGCCACACTTGGAAAGCACCCAATGCCTTTTCTTCTCTTCAATCACATACACATACACACAATTTACATCACGACACATACATCCACATATGATATACAACACCATACAATACATGCACCCACACCGGCATACAACACATACACCTATACCCGGTGTACAATACAACACAATACATACACCTACATCAACATACAACATGTACACCTACACATAATGTACAATACAACATAATACATATACCTACATAGAGTACAACACAACGAATAGACATGTCACGATACTATGACTACACCATGCACATACATAGTACCGCATGCCCATAACACAAAAGGTAGGACATGCACACAATACCACATGTATACCAGTACCATATACACAATGTGTACATAGTACCGCCTGTACACAAAACTACTTGCACAATGTGTGCACAACATCACATGTACACGAAACCACCTGCACAATGTGTACAAAATGACAAATGTACACCACATCACATGTAAAATGTGTACAAAATACCACATGTACACACCACCACATGCACAAAATGTACACGACACCACATGTACACAACACCACATGCACGACATGTACACGACACCACCATCACACAGTACCACATGTATAACATGTACACAACAACACATGCACACAACACTACATGTACAATCATGCACACAACAACATATGTACATAGCACCATATGTACAACACAAACACAACACCATATCTACATAGCACTACATATACAACATGTACATATCACCATATATACATAGCACCACATATCCAATATGTGCACAACACCATATGTACAAACATACCACATCATATGTACAGAATACTACATATGCAACATTACACATCACTGTAGGTACAATCAATGAATATACAACATGCGCAACATATAAACAACAGTAGTACTGCACATCCATAGACCACACACAGAATCCACAATCAACCTTGATTCTAGCATCTTTCCACTATCCATGCTTATCCTAGCATGTCGCAGATCACACAAATTTCAGTTCACCGATGTACCCCTAAGCATTACCTGTCCATAACATAAACATAGATATAGTACATGAATACAATATCATTTCATGTCTACATGATATTAACCTCATAGATATGTCTGATTTACTCTTCCCATTTGATTCCTTATAAGACCAAGAACCTCTTCATGTCATTCACCTGCATAAACAATCATTCCTCCACAAGAACGATCCTTGAAAACACTGTCATACAATGACATAGATACATAGATACATACATATATATAAGCATCGTAAAAAAATCATGATCCTGTCATACAACAACATAAATATATACATATATAAATATTTAGCATGAAACAAACATGATCCATGATGACCCTATCAGACATGACATACATACATACATACATGTATACCTATATAAACACCAACATAAATCATGATCACACCATAATTACCAGATAGCATAAGGTCAAGGTTAATATAACTTCCTTTATCCTTACATAACATTGAGAATGATATTTACTGACATAGCTAAGGAATATAAAACCTTAGATCCATTTTATTTACCTTTTTTGTTGCCTTTCTCATGTTTGTACTGCCACAATCCATTTACCACAATGGACCCAACTAGTCCAACTGATTATCATATCCTTACCTTCCGTTGCACTTACTCTTACACCGAGCTTCATTCGACTCTTACATTACTTGTTGGGTACCACAAAGCTCTCCTTGAGATCCATTAACTTTCCTCTTTCCCAACCAATTCCCAAGACTCAAAAAAACATAAAATACAAGGAAAAAAACAAGAAACAACAAGAATAAAACCATGAGAAACCAAAATCAATACGACATTGCATGATCATGCACTAGAAAAAATCAAGACCGCAAATCAAGTGCAAACAAACCACAATATACTAAAGGCGCAATATTGGCAACAAACACCATGAATCAATCCCCCATGGGTTCCCAAAGCTTCCAAGGGAAATCTCAACCTGAGCCTTCTTCAAGATTTCATAACAGTCTCTTTTGCCATGCAATCCCCTGCATCATACTGCCATAAACACATAACTATCACTGCATAGATACACATAACAACATGCTAGTTACCTTACCTTGTTTTTCCAAGCACGTTGATATATAATTGAACACACATGTCAAACATATTACCAAACATCAAGACAACATATTTATCAATTCGAAATCAACCTTTTACCAAAACTAAAAACCATGTCATAATCAACAGTCAAATCACATTCATCGGTCATAATACATAATGCTACAACTATCACCTACTTACACTCAAGTATATACTAGATATCTCAACACATAATGTATTAATATAGCCATCTTAAAACCAAATAATTTCTTCATGCAATCTTGTAGATACATACTCATATCATGAAACTAATAAACATTAAAACAATATATAGAACATAATATACACCAACACTCAAACACCAAATAGACGCCATAATCAAACATTCAAGCCCAAAGTCGATGACATAAGCAAGCTCATACCTTAATGTATCTTAAGAGGAGGCTATCTTGTCTGCACAATCAATCTATATTAGCATGATATAACTTCACAACACATAAAATAAAACCTAAATAATGTTATGATATACATAACAATAAATATCTAACACGTTCACATCATAAAATCATAAAAAAATTCCATTCATGCATAATAATCACATAAGCACAATCAACCTAGATTAATATGACATAATTTCATAAATAAGTTGACTCATACATGAATGGCATAACCCTAACCATCTACCTAGCCTAATCCAATTTAGCATGATACATATAACATCAATATATTAATTCTATAACCCTAATCATCAAGTTAACTAACATATAACAACAATACGTTAGCATGTTGAATAAAAGTTAACATATAACACATTCATCAACAACATATAACATAATCATCAAGTTAATACCATGTTTGAATAACCAACACATGTACATATGATCACACTAGTTAACTAATGTCTATCATGACATCAATATAATAAAATACATACACATAACCATAATGCATATGAATACAATGATCAACTAGAATTTATCACATATGTAACCATAATAATAATAATGGAATGAAAAACATATAAGTAACCCCAATGCTTGTAACAACCATGAATCACATAACTACATGCCAAACATGCACACTTGTATGATGATATGATCTTACCCCAAAGTCTATTGTTGCAACTTCACTTTAATGATCTGCATCTCCTACTCTGTCTTAGCCAACACATTAGCTGATCTGAATGGAAAATGGCATCCATCCATGATATTAATCCACCCATGTTATCCATCCACCCATGGTATTATTGTGAATGGCATCGACCCATGGTATTTATTCACCTATGGTATTGTAAATGACATCTATCCATGATATTCATTCACCCATGGTATGTATCCACCCATGGTATTCATCCACACATGGAATTTACCCATGGTATTGTAAGTGGTATCTACCCATGGTATCCACCTATGGTATCTACCCATGGTATTGTAACTCAAAAAAGGGCTATAAATAACAAGCCTCACTTTGTAAAATGAGAGATTTCCCACCACAATGTAGCTTCTACAGTTATTCTCTGTTTGAATAAAACAAGCTTATTTGTGGTTTTATTTGTAGTGTGTTTTTTTTTTTTTTTTTCTGGCATTCTAATTTTGCAGATCTTGTCAGATCCATTCAAATTTTTAGATCTTGGGGGCATCCCTCCAAGATCTGGTTCATTGGTATCAGATTCAGGTTATGAATCCATGGGAATGAGGGTTTGAAGCATAGTTCAGTTTCAATGTTTTGCGGCAATCTTCAGCAAACTCCATGAATTTTTTGGGTAGCGAGTTTGCAGATCAGATCTGAAACTTTTGGAAGAAATTTTACAAAAAAAATCATATCTGGATTCCTTGCGAAAAAATACCCAAATTCAAAAAAAAAACTGGCCGAATTGGAGTTCGGATGAAGGAGATATCCCTCATTCAAAATCAATAATGTTGCAACAATTTTTCTGACGACAATTCATTGACAGTGGCTCTCCTGTAATTTATTGCAGTTTTAAGTGTGACATTTCAGATAAATGGTTACATATCTAATATCTTCTTGAAAAATTGTCTGATTTCAAAAAAAAAAATCGGTCGAATCGAAGTCCGGACAAGGGAGTTATTGCTGATTTAAAATGAGCTATTTTTTCAGAAATTTTGTGACGCTGGGATAGTTCCAGCGCGAATCTCAGAGTCTAGGGTATCCAGATATCGATTTCAAACACATGAGAAGATGCAGAATGATCATTCCATTTCCAAAAATGGGTTATAATAAATATTATGAGTTATATTGACCGAGTTATGCTAATTTAAAATTTGGAGTAGCATTCGGAGCGGGTTCCCTTTGGAGACGTGCCCTCCCACCCCGCTTTAGTAGGCACCTGCTTCACATTCATCAGTTTTAGCATAGCAGCATTTGGCTTGGGTTATTTGGAGATGTTCCCTCCCACCCCAAGCTATGTAGGCACCTGCTACTTCATCAACAATCAACATCATGGTTATGGGTCTACCACACAAAATCCTTCTCATTGAAGTCCATTTGCTAGGCCACACATTGTTAGTAACACAGTTGGTCACAAGAATTATAGGGTATCTCTATCCTCAGATCTTCATTTGTCATGGTTTTGGTTCATCCACAAACCCACACTTCATAGAAGTCTATTTGTTAGGCCGCACACTGTCAGTATCATAGTTGATCACAAGAATTACATGGTATCTCTATCCTTGGATCTCCGTTCATCACGGTTATTGGTTAACTATACAAAACCCTTCTCTTCAATGGCCCTTCATATTCAAAAAAGGCTTCTCAGGAGGGAACTTCACGCAATGGGGACCATTGCTTCTTAAGGAGGGAGGAATGATCTGAATGGAAAATGGCATCAACCCATGGTATTCATCCACCCATGTTATCCATCCACCCATGGTATTATTGTAAATGGAATCGACCCATGGTATTTATTCACCTATGGTATTGTAAATTACATCTATCCATGATATTAATCCACCCATGGTATGTATCCACCCATGGTATTCATCCACACATGGAATTTACCCATGGTATTGTAAGTGGTATCTACCCATGGTATCCACCTATGGTATCTACCCATGGTATTGTGACTCAAAAGAAGGATATAAATAACAAGCCTCACTTTGTAAAATGAGATATTGTCCACCACAATGTAGCTTCTACAGTTATTCTTTGTTTTAATAAAGCAAGTTTCTTTGTGGTTTTATTTGTAGTGTGTTCTCTTTTTTTTTCTGGCATTCTAATTTTGCAGATCTTGTCAGATCCATTTCAAATTTTTAGATCTTGGTGGCCTCCCTCCAAGATCTGGATAATTAGCATCACAACATACCAATATCATCATGGTGACTTAATTACATACAATGAACTTATGCACAACAACCTCAATCAAACCAATGCAAACTTGACCATATGCACCCACTTGACATGGATAAACAATCCTGAATGACCAATGCATGTTCAACATATGACATCACACAAGAAATTATACACGGATAACACCAAAGAATGACCAATATGCAACCCTATCATAAGCAATAAATGCATGTACAAAATGTAATAATATGTAAGCAAGTGTGCATGAAAAATACACAATCATGAGAAACACATAGCCAATCATACACTCATGACAACATGTTGACAACAACATCATCAAAACTCCCATGGCGACACCACTACCACCATGTCCAACACAACACAGATGCAACAAGCACATACAACATAGGTATGAGAAACACATATCCAACCAACAGAAAAACATGACCAACACACTGCCCATCTATTCCAAAGGTTGAACTATGCTCTAATACCACTCTACAACACTCTCTTACCACATCTATCCAAGTAACCAACCAACTGGGGTAAACACGTGGCAAGAGTCTACTATAATGAGATTCAACTTCCTAGGTGACCTTAAGGAAGTGGAACCGACATAAAAACAACATACAAACCTTGTGCAACAACAACACCACCAGGAGGTAACCCAACCATTCAAGTCTCTTACCCATGGGTGACACTGACATTTTGACCTCTTTGAGCCATAGACGCAGGCACAAGCTTGCAAGCCAGCGTCTAGGAGGCTATAGACGCATGCATAACATTGTATGCCAGTGTCCAGGGCCCAAATTCCTCAGTTCTATGCTAGTGTCCCTGGGATTTGAACCACCTTTTTAGGCCCATAACCCATTTATTTGCCCAGAAATTCATGAAAATTTCAGAGACGTTAAATAAAAACATGAAAATGATACTGAAGTAATCACATCAATAAGAACTCATTTGGACCTCTCCTAGCCATGACATGAATTTTGTTAAACATGTCACAAACATTAAAGCTATAGGTGTAAACAACATATTTGAGAATAGGGGTCTCATAATTATCAGAGAATCGCTAAGAAGCATTGCTCCTTACATTATTAGTTGCAATACATATTTTACCATAGATAATTATGCATTCATTTACTAATAAAATCATGGAGAGAGCCATACATAATCACTAATAAAATACATGCTTATAACCAACATCATAAAAACATAAATACCTTGGATACAACAACAATAAAATCCAAATATAAATCATTGAATTTATATATCAAATACCAAAGGAATAATCTTCTCATTAATGAATGTAAAAACCAACCAGAGATGGGACTTCCACGTTCCACCCGACCATAGATTGACTGATCCAAATATCTCTTCAGCCAATCACCCTCATGACATATTCCAAGCATGAATGTGGGATCTCATCAAACACATCAATCAAAACTAATCAAGGGCTTCCAGAGGCCAAACCACCTCAACCCTCAAACAGTTATTGCACCTCACGGTTGGGCATCACAACCATCACAGATTGGTCTCTATCCAAGTTTTTCCAGGGCTCTAAAGTGTTTGTTCCAACCAAGGCTCTAGGTCTAGTAACTCAACCCCAACTGTTTCTGGGCTCTAGAGAATTTTTCCAACCAAGGTTGGACTAGTAAATCAACCCACCTAGGGCTCCATAGCATTTTTCCAACCAAGGCTCCATGACTAGTAAATCAACCCAACAACTGTTTGTCTGGCTCCAGAGAATTTCTCCAACCAAGGGTCCAAGAACTAATAACTCAACCCACAACTAAGAGAACATGAGAACCAACTAGAAAATAATCAATGGAAATAAACCCACAACACCATGGTTATCCAGGAAATGGCAAGGCTAGGAAAATCCACTATCAATCCAGGAAATCCTCCATGCCAATGACATATCATGACCAAGAAACCACATTCATACACCATGCATTCCAAAACTAGTGAAGAAAACATACATGCAACTCGGTACTCGCAATCAAAACCCACTATAGTTGTTGATCCCGATGTCTATTTGCGCTATCCTACTCTTCCTTTTCCTTCTTGCTCCAAATATCCAAGTATTCCACACTCTCCAAGAGTGGTCCAAGAATACTCTAAGTATCCAAGAGTATGAGAGAGAGAGAGAGAGAGAGAGAGAGAGAGAGAATTGAGAGCTCAAAAACTGAACTAACAAAGAGCTTACTGATTGATCCTCAAAAGCCTTTTTATTAATGCGGCCTTTATTTTCTTCATTTTCCATTATTTTCCTTCATTTTCCTCCTCACATGCAACTTGTGACCTTTCACCTCCATTTTCTCCTATTCTCCATTATTTTCATAAATAAATGCCAATAAATGCCACTTTTCCTTTCCAAAGCGTTTTACATTGCCTTTGCCAATTTCCTTTAGCCATAATAACTGAAATGAACACCCATGGGGTTTTTTTCCCACCATCCAGCCTAGAATATGTGTCCCATGACCTTGGTCTTATATATTTTACATGGATTTTTAACCAAGGCTATTACAATATCATATTAAAGCAACATCCAAATGTGCTCATCATTAATAATCTCAAATATCAACAATACATCCATGCAGTCACATATCATATAAATAATATAATCTTATGTTGATATCTCGAAGGATGCTTGGTGGAAACTCAATGTGAATGAAGCGACTCAGGTTCTTTGCACATGATATATATATATATATATATATATATGTTCTAAACGGAACATCAATGCTTCAATCAACTTTCGGTTGCCATGTCAAGTTCAATAACATCTTGAACTTCAAATCAGAGTATCCAAATATTTTCATTTCCACTTTCCAATACTTCTTCAATAACTTCACAATATAGATTATCTTTTCCCAACTTCAGAAATCAATTCATCATGCCATGATACATCATTTCCAGATTCAAAAGTCATCTCTCTCTTACTTACATCATCGAAGGCTAATTACGTAACAATAGTAGATCATTAGTTTATAAAAAAAAAATCAAAATCAAAATCATACCTTGGAACACTTCTGAAGTAGAGGCTTGGATCAACACATTATCCTGCCTTCATCAGATAACGGTCAATGCAGACATATTTGGATCGCGGGGGGGGGGGGGCTTTCTCACTGCAACCATAACAATTTATCAAACCATCATGCCCAACCTTCACAAATCATTATTTTGAAATCAAATCAACTAAATCAGCTCATTAAAATTTAGAAGCTAGATCAATACTAATATCAAAAGACATCAATATCTCAATGTCAATTATTTGGACTAGATGACAGGTAGAGCTTTCATCAAGTCATGACATCATCTATTATCATGTCAACAGGTTGTCATCAACCACTCAATATCAATCCAAAACCTCATTAATTCATTCCCATGATCATAATACAAGTCATTGGAAGTCATTGTGATCTTATATCATTTTCATCAAGACAAATCAGCAGTCATCAAGTCAAATCATTAGACATCATTTCAAATCCAAATTTTCTATCATAGTAAGATATATAGTCCAAGAGATATCTCAATCATTGATTCAAAGGTCTAAGTCATCATCAGACATCATACAACTCATATATATAAATAAGCCAAATCATGTCAAACTCTTGTAGCACAAACTTCAAACATACTAACATATCTATATGTATGTCATGGTCATATGCAAACACAAGCTAAGTCTTCATGTTCATATTATAGAAAACATTCAAACTTCCCTTCTCTCATATATTTCTAATATTTTCTACTCATCTGTAGAACTGACATCCTCTAGGTGAACATCTGATTTAATGTACAAAATTTCATTTTTGTGTCCATCAAGCATAGTCTCACCCATGGGCCTTCCTCTGTGTGAATGAGACTTTGAATGGGATAAAACCATATTACTTTAGTTCAGACCTCTGTTGTAGATCAACAATGTCAGATACCCATAAATCATATTTCAAAAGAACAAAATATACATATAATGGAAATGCTAATATGAGAATCCGCTTCATTCATTTTCTTTCATGTCATCAACCTGCCTTTACTAGAGTCATGCAGCAATAGATCTATTATATCATAGAATAAAACATATATCCATCATGGTCATACCATGCTCAAATCAGCTACTACATCATCACATAATGTCATCAATCTCTCATCAAGTCTTAGATTCACATGATAAGGGCAATGGAAAAGTGTGGCAACATACTTCAAATATCATGAGCACAATATCACTTCTATCAAGTAAATCCATCAATTTAGGGCCATATTTACTAATAAAAACATGACCATGGTTAATGAAGGATATAGAATGTCAACCTCATAGTTACACCTCTATCATTATGGTTACCATGCTTATCATGGTCAATAGAATCATGACATGTCTTTCAATAAAACTTTACCAAAACAATAAGAGTTTCAACCCTTTTTCCATACTTTCATCATGCTCATCACAAGCACTAATTCCATTGTTTATAGAAATCAATGAGGTAACCTTCTATATGAGATCCATCATGTCTTATGTAATATTCCTAAAATTTAGCTTTTAGCTAAATGGAATATTATAGATTATTTTGTCACTAGGTAGGTGAATAAATGGATGGGGAGGCTATAAATCTCCTTAGCAACAATAAAAAACACTTCAAGTGTGAAAAGAGACCTTTTAAGCAGCTAAATAAAGCACTTTTGAGTATGAACAGGGGTTGGATCACATTGAATAGGTCAACTTTTACCAAATCAACAATGTTGTTATGGAGGAGTGGACATTAAATGAGCAGTAACACAATTTTGGAGGGAGTTTGGTTGCATGGAGGAAATGACCTAATTGAGTGGGAAAAAGGGCAAGGAAGCTCATACCTATATAAGGAATAGGATGGTAGCCATATGGGGTATGTTATTGATACTTGATTTTGTGGTCTGTATGACTTCTTGCATCCTTCCGCTATTTAGTTGAGCTTGCAGTGCTGTTTAGCACAGGGTGTTCCCGAGCGAAAATCCCACCTCTTCCCTTGAGTTAGCCTCTAATAATAGTATTGTACTATAATTTCCACATTTCAACATTCTATCCAAGCTTCAGTGTTTAGCTACAATGCATTTTCTATTCAGATTTGTGTTGTGTTGTAGGATGTTGCAGTGGAGGGTTGAGAAACCCATTTTCTGAGCTTATTTTCTAGTGAGGGGACCAGCCCTTTACCTATTGAGTTGATTGGGTGTTGTGATAGCTGATATATCATTCCTTAAGCCCCATATCAGCATTCATTCCCAAGGAGTGCGTAAGTCAAGTAGTAGAAATGCAGTAGGCAACTAAAAAAAGGCCGAAAATCCAAACTTAAACTCTGGCCAAACCATTTCTGGGTTTTTTTGGGTTTTTTGAGTCAAATCAATGGGTAAAAGCACGGATAATTCTGAGCACTCTAACAGCCTTCCACACATGGTTCTTCGCCTTAGTAGCAATAGTTTCCAACAACAGTAGCAGTAGCAGCATAACATTTCCAGTGCTTGGTTTCTTTAGTGTATTTCAATCATCTTGTGGCTTAAGTGCATTCCTTTTGGAGCACTGTGTAATTTCATTTTCTGTTATATATAATGATAGGGATCCATTGTTTTCTGCTCATAGATTATGATGTCTTAATGTAATTTCTAGTTGCAGCATATTTCCAGCATTTTCCAGATTTTAGTGCTATGTTCCTATTTTGATTTATTTGGAATGTTGCATATGTTCTATATTCATGTATTTTCCATTTTGGAATATTACAGTGGTATCAGAGCATAATCTTGGCTAAGCCTATGCATTCAACCAATATGTCACCATAAGGAGAAGCTTCTCACAAGAAGAGGATATGTACAGAAGAAACAAAGAAAAGACTCCATTATTTGAAGGAAGAAAAGAAGAGAAGCTCTTAAAGCTTCTTTTCAAACTATGGAGAGCATCAATGAATATATCAAGCAGATGAGAAGGGAGATGTGTACGGAATCTCCAAGGGGGTTTGAATATTAAGAAAGCCCTAGATTTTTGCATGATGGGTGTGAAAATGAAGCCACACATTATGATCCACAACGCAGTCTTATGCCTAGATTTACTGCAAGAGAGATGGAGGAAGAAGATGCAGCAAAGGAGGAAACTCTGAGTGATTATATTCAGGAGTATGAATCTCGATCTTAGATATTCAAGGAGCACTTGGACTTCCAAGAATTTTTCCAACTCAAGGAGGAAAGAAGACCCATCAATCACAACAGTAGCAGAAGAGGTAGATTCCTTCTACCAAATTTTGATGGGTCCTCCACATGCACAACTAAGGATTGGATAGATTAGCTAGACTCATATTTGCATCTACATCAAGTTTCATAAAAGGAATCCCTTATGATAGTAGCGTTGCATCTTGAAGGTAAGGCTCATACTTGGTGGTTTTATGAATATTCTTCATTTAATCATGCAAATATAGCTACTTATGCAAGATTCACTAAGATATTAGTGAAGAGATTTGATAAAAAACAATCTGAAACATCTTTGATTGAGATAGCAAAACATAAACATTCAAAACCTTTGCATGAGTTGGAAGGATCTATGGCACCAACTCCACTTCAGATTTCTATTGAAGGGGATAAAAACTTGTATGATACCTTGCCAAGGGAAAGATCCCCATTGTATGAAGAGATTTCTTCTCAAAAGGAAGACAGAGATTCCTCCTTCAAGGGAAGACCAAGATCTAGGGTCTCTCATTGTTGATGAGGTATTCTCAAATATTGATGAGGAGGAAGAGCAGAGAGGAGATAATAGCACTGTCACTTTAGAAGAAGAACCATCACCACATGGAGATGGGCATGAAGCTATTGCTTCAAGTGAAGGAGCTTTTGCATCTTTGCAAAGGGTTCCCAAGGACCATCATGTGACAGTAGTGATGGGCAGTAACACCTTGATCCAAAGAGGAGAAGAAAATGTGGATCAGCATCAAAGTATGAAGATCATGCACCCTTGTTTATTTCAAGGGGTTTATATACAGAAGAAGGAGACTAATTTATGCAGTGAAGGGAGGGACAAATCAGTCCACTCATCTATATAGTCTACTTAATATTTTGATGTCTCTTTACATAGAGGCATTCCACCAGGGAGACCTCCTGATTGGAAGGTGAATAAAGAGTTTTCATTGGCATATTTGTCTAGGGAAGGAGCCTTGGGAGAAGCTAGCACAACGTAGAGAACCTTTGATGGGTTCAAAGGAGAGGTGAGAAATTTTCTGATTTGAACAGTGCCATCTCCCACTCAACTATTTGCGCTGAAAAATGATTCAAAAATCTATGATGTCATGAGCATGGTGTCAAATGGCTACTCCATAACCTTGGGGCAACAAATGATACTTCCACACATGAGGAAGATTTCTGAATATGACAAGATTTTATTAACACTTGTTGGAATGGGGTCTCCTACAAGCTGCGAAACTGGTAGATTTTGATTACTTTTGATTATATTTAGTATAGCGCAGGGGTTTTGGGGCGGGTCAAAGCCCCAAATGCATTTTAATGGGTCAAAGGGTAAACTAGGGGTCCGAAAACCATGGGTTGCGGACCATAGGAAAGTCAGAGCTAGATTGTTATAAATAGAGATGTATTTTGTATCGAAAAGGATAGGAATTGATGAGCTATTGATGCGATCTATTGTTTAAGACATCTGTTTGGGTTTTGGGGGAACGGACTCCTGTTGGCTGTGTGCGCAGAGCTCCTAGTCCAGTGTGTGCGGACCCTGCTGCCGTGTGCACAGGTTGGGAAGGGAATTGTAAGGAAAGGTTGATGAATGAATGAATGTAAAGGATTATTAGAGATCTGAATCCGTGAGTACTATTGAATGAATTGCTGATAATTAATGCGTTATGTATTTTCTGTTTTTCTGCTGCGAAAGTATGTGTATTGAATGCTTGGATCTAGATCTATTATGCTCTGTTTATATAATGTTGTGTTGATGTTATGAAAATAATACAATTGTAGATCTAGTGCACGTGGATGCAAATAGATACATAATTAACCCTATGAAGAAACAAGGTAATCTTAACAGAACGTAGCCCTGCTTGCCTTACCCTTCCTTTCTCAGGGTGCGGAAACCTGGTTCCAGCACCCACCCATACTACTTCGGGTGAGACTGTGACCTGCGAAAGCAAATCACTACCGAAAGGGCTAGTAGTATAGGGGTTTGTTGGAAAACCTTGCACACCAAACCTGGGTCAGGACCCCTCAAGCCAAAAAATGGTTCTGTTGTCGGGACCTGAAGGAGTCTGAGAAACAGGATTGGGTAATGGAATTAGAGATCTAACACGGGGTGGAATGAGTGATATTATGGGTGGAAGCGCAACACAGAGCAATAAGAAATATCGAGACAGTCGAGGAAAGGATCGCTCTGCTCATAGTCCGCCGAGACCTACACAAGGTCTGTCAGCTGCCTCAACGTTAGGGCCCCAGGAAGATAAACCAGAGGAGCCCATGGCAGCACACTTAAAGTTGCGTACTTTTAAAGGAGAAGTCGATGAGGACATGGACTGATTTTGGTTCGTGGCCGATTCGGTGTGGATGGCGCAAGGGGTGGTAAGCGATACTGTGAAGAAAGCGTAGCTATAATTGGCTTTCGAAGAGAGGGCGCTAGACTAGTATATGCGGTATATATCTCAGAACGGGAGCGCAACGCTTCAAAATATCAAGGATGCCCTAAAACAACATTCTGAAAGCCAAAATCCTATTCCCAGCTGGTAGCGGAAGTAAAAGACTTCAAGCAAGGGATGTTTGAGTCGGTATGGGAGGCTGATCAACGGTTAAAGAAAGCGATTAGGGAAGGTGAGTTCAAGTACGACGACAAATAGCACACGGAATGGTTCAACGCTATGCTGCTACCTCACTTACGCATACCCATGGGGCACCAGACCTTCGAATCGCAGAAAAAAGCCTTGGAAGCTACCATGAAACTTGAAGCTGCACCTAAGGTTGACACAAGGGAAGGAGTGCACAAATTCAGGAGCAGATCGGGGCCATGCACCTAGAAATACAGAGCTTATGGACGGAACGGGGAAAAGGAGTCAGCACGGACCTCTGGTGCAAAGATTGCTGGGTAGCGGGACTACATGATACAACCTAGTGTCCTCGGATAAATAGGGGTGAATTGAGGCAACAATGGTGCAAGTTATGCCAATCTATAGGGCACGATGAATAGAATTGTCGCACATATGACTTACTGGTAGATCGGGGAACCCTTTATAGAGTATAGTCCGATCCTGCCTCTCCGAGATCTCCCGCAACCTTTGGTAGCTCTCCTGTAGGGGGTAGTGGGGGACGGGGAGGGAGCGTAGGACGAGGACGGGGCCAGCTGATCTGCTACAACTATGGAGAGGTAGGGCACTTCGCCAAGGACTGCCCAAATCCCACGAGGCAGTCCTGTAATTATTGCAGATAACTGGACCATGAGATCGAAGACTGCCCGATCTTGTTAACAAAAATGAAGGACAAACAGTCTACCCCCACCCAAAATGTACAGAGAGTCAAAATAGAGCTAAGGAGCGGAGATCCCAGTGTATAAATCATAACGCGCAGCATGGTCACCCAGGGAGTGAGGGAGGAGCTAGCTACCTAGAAGGAACCAAATCCCAGAAAACATGAGTCGTTGGAAGCCCCTGCGTAGCCGCCAATGCACCTCCAGACATAAGAGGAAGTTGAAACCTTGTTAAGGGCATGCTTGAAGCTACTACGCAACCCACAGGTTGGAGAAAATCTTCAAGTATTGCTAGAGAACTGCGCAGTGCGGCTCAGCCCAGCAGCTGAGGTTAAGGAAGTACACAAATTACATAGCTACAAAAGGTGCACCGGGAGGGAAATGCGACTGACTGCGTAGATTGGTGATTATGAGATGGATCAGGTTATTCTTGATATTAGATCTAACACAAATGTCTTACCAAAATAGACATGGCAACAAATGGGAGAACCTAAATTAGACTGGTCCACTATCTAGCTGCGAATGGAAAATCAACAGAAGATCATCCCTCTAGGAAGGTTGCCAAAATTTGTGGTCGATATCGCAAGAGTAAGGGTCCTAGATGACTTTGAGGTCATAGAAATTGTGAAGGATACAGATCCCTATCCTGCACTCCTAGGACTAGACTGGGCTATCAACATAGCGGGTGTCATTAATCTAAAAAACGTAGGATGGTGTTTGAAAAGAACGGTACCCGTGTAATAGTACCACTGGATCCCACTGAGGGTATGCGGTATACAAAACCAGCATTCGAAGAGGAGGAACTCGATCATATCTACAGGATGATAGCACAGGACGAAGACCAGGGTGACCCTACAACAGGCGGGGTATTCAATTGGGAGAAAAACAAGGAGTATTGTTCTGACCCGGATGAAGAACTTGAGAGTTAGCATACCCGGCTACACAATATCTTAGCACTACGATGCCCTTGGGTTGCAAGGTCCCTCTACTGCATTACTTTGGAGGTAAGGGACCTTCCCCATTTTGATGTATCTAGTACTTTCCAGGACTACTTAAGAAAATTAGAGGCTAGGGTGGCAAAAGATCGGTGGCTTTGGGCACTCAATCTGGTACTACATGGCACACCTGCACGCTGGTGGGATACCCACAAGAAAGCATTTCCAGACTGGAAGACGTTGCGGGATAGGATGGTGCTGTGGTTAGCACCTCCTGCTGATGTGCACACCAAGATATTCCTAGGACCTAGCGCGCATATACATACTTGGACAACAAAAGGGGCCAACCAAACCCTAGAATAATGGATCCATCTATTTATACATGCCTTGGGCCCTATTCCTACTACTTGGTACTTAGACATAAAGTTACATCAGCGGACCCGCCACTGGGAAATATTAAAAGAGGACTTTATTTGAACGTTCAGACTTATTGGGGGAACATAGATGCTTGAAGAAGCCCTACATGACATTGATCCATTCATCTTTAAGAAGCCTCACCCAAACACCTCTCCAGCCGTTATGACATGGGAGGCCCACATGCAAGACATAGTCAATTGTCGGAGCTTGGTGATTAACGAAGAAGAGGATAACCCGCGGAATATCTCTGTTCTGGAATCAGAAGGGGAATGTGCCGTTATCGTACCATCGCTCCAGGATGTTGATGTAACGTAACCTCTCTGGCTACATGAAGTTAATATTGGGACCGAAGAACACCCTAAGCTGGCTAAAATTGGGGTTATTGGGATGAAGGCACCTTGGGCAAAATTGTCGAACTACTTACGGAGTACCAGGACTTATTCCCTACAAATTTTTCTGAGCTCAAAGGAATCACTGGGGACCTCGGAATTATGTACATCACTCTGAAGCCTGAGGCACGATCCGTCAAGCAGTGGCCCTACCGGTTGAATCCTAAGTATAAGAAAAAGGTCAAAGAAGAGCTGGACAAAATTCTGACCGCAGGTATCATTGAACCAGTTGAACAGTCAGATTGGGTAAGCCCAATGGTCATTCAGGAGAAAAAAACAAAGGGAGAAATATGCATCTGTGTGGACCTATGAAAGTTGAACGATGCCTGCGTTCATGACCCTTTCCCTACTCCCTTCTCCGATGAAATCCTTGATAGCGTGGGTGGCCAGGAGGCCTATTCCTTCACTGATGGATTCTCGGGATACCACCAGATCAAAATTGCACCTGAGGATCATAGTAAGAGCACCTTTGCCACTGAATGGGGTTCCTTACAATATACGGTCATGCCCATTGGTCTTAAGAATGCACCTGTTATCTTTTCAAGGGTCATGGTGGTTGTGTTCAAAGAATTTATTCATAAATTCTTGGAGGTTTACTTCGATGACTGGACTATTTTTGGCTTAGTGAAAGAACATGTCTCAAACCTGCGATTAATGTTGGATGTGTGCCAGAAGCACCAGATCTCCTTGCATATCAAAAAGTGTATCTTCTGTGTACCTTTTGGAATCTTGCTTGGACACATAGTATGTCGGCAAGGACTGATGGTTGATCCTGCGAAGATAGTTGTAATTATCAACCTGGCAGCCCCCACCATGGAGAAACAGCTGCACTCCATTCTTGGTCACACAAGATATTACAGAAAATTTATTCAAGGATACGCTCTGATCACAACACCCATGGAACAGCTACTCAAAAAAGATGTCTCTTTTTTCTGGAATGATGATTTTCAGAAGAGATTCGAACTACTAAAAGAGGATATGATTTCTGTGCCCATACTGATATTCCCTGACTGGCCAAAATAATTTCATGTACATGTCAATGCATCAGGCATTTCCCTGGGCACGGTCCTCATGTAGCCTAGCGAAGGAGAAATTGATCACCCGGTTTCCTTTGCCAGTTGCAAACTCTCAAGCGCCGAAAGAAATTACTCTACCATTGAGCGTGAAGGACTGGCTATGGTGTACGCACTACAAAAATATCGGCACTATCTACTGGGAGGACACTTTAAGAGATGATCACAGACCATTCAGCTTTGAAATACCTGGTCAACAAGCCTGTGTTTGGGGGGGGGGGGGGAGATTTTCCGCTAGCTATTGCTATTTCAAGAATATGATTTTGAGATCATCGTTAAGCTTGGGCGATTGAATGCAGGCTCGGATCACCTGTCTCATATCGATACAGGGGAAGAACACACTAACCTGGACGAAGGCTTACCCAATGCACAATTGTTTACAATTAAGATGGTTGATGCTCGCTTTTCTGATATCATTGAGTTCCTTACTACAGGCGTGGCCCCTGCTGCGTATTCAGTACAACAGAAGAAGGAGTTGGTTACCCAGGCTGCAGACTTCAGTATCATCGCAAGACAACTATATAAGCTGGGTGTTGATGAAATACTATGCAGATATGTATTGGAACACGAACGACCCACCGTCCTCACAGAAGCACATGATGGAGTCGCAGGCGGCCGCTATGCGGGCAGAGCTACGACGCAAAATATTTTAAGGGCTGGCTTATGGTGGCCTACCCTGCATCAGGATTCTTACACCTATTATAGATCATGTGATACATGCCAGCGAACTGGCCGACCCTCACGACGAGATGAGATGCCATTACAGCCTCAACTGGCCCTACAAGCTTTTCATAAATGGGCAATTGACTTTATAGGACCCATCAATCCACTAGGCAAGAAAGTAGGTGCACGCTACATTATCACTGCCATTAATTACGTCACACGATGGGCTGAGGCACAAGTAGTAAAATATTGTACTGCTGATACTGTTGTGCACTTCATCTTTGAGCAGATTCTGACCAGGTTTGGCTACCCAAATATCCTAATGAGCGATAGAGGTACACATTTTGTTAACCTAACGATTCAAGCTTTGAATGAGGAATTCTGGATCCACCATGCCAAGAGTACACCATATCATCCCTAGGCTAATGGGGCAGTTGAAGCTTTTAACAAAATTTTAGAGCAGGCATTAATGAAGGTTTGTAATGTCGATCCTAGTGACTGGGATGTTCGCATCCCGTTTGTTCTATGGGCATACCAAATGACCTGCAAAAAGATGACTGGCAGGACACCCTTCCGAATGGTCTGTGGAAAGGAGGCCATCATGCCCATAGAGTACGTTATTCCTAGCCTAAGCATCACTGCATTCACGAATATGGCAGACTTTGATATCATAGAAGAACATCTGGCGCAACTGGTGGCTTTGGAGGAAGATCGGTTTATTGCTCAGTTTCACCAACAGGTTCAAAAGGCTCGAGATAAAGCATGGCATGATCGACACATTCCCCAGAAGACATTCATCGAAGGTGATCTCATCATTTTATACGATAGCTAGTTTTCGAAACATCCAGGAAAATTCTGGCAACACTGGCTTGGTCCCTACATAGTTAAGGAGGTTACGAATGGTAGAGCCATCCAGTTAGCTACCCTGCATGGTGACCTCCTTCCTAGATTTTTCAATGGTAGTCGACTCAAACCATACCAGGCTACGGACTAAGTGGTCGCACCAGTGCAGTGACTCAGGACAAGTCACAAGATTGTGTTGGGGGACTTTTGGAACAGGGTATCCTAACAAGCTGTGAAACTGGTCCATTTTGATTAATTTTGATTATATTTAGTATAGCGCAGGGGTTTTAGGGCAGGTCAAAGCCCCAAACACATTGTAATGGGTCAAAGGGTAAACTAGGGGTCTGAAAACCATGGGTTGCAGACCATAGGAAATTCGGAGCTAGATTGTTATAAATAGAGATGTATTTTGTATCGAAAAGGATAGGAATTGATGAGCTATTGATGCTATAAGTTGTTTAAGCTATCTGTTTGGGTTTTGGGGGAACACACTCCTGCTGGCTGTGTGCGCGGAGCTCCTAGTCTAGCTATGTGTGGACCCTGCTGCTGTGTGTGCAGGTTGGGAAGGGAATTGTAAGGAAAGGTTGATGAATGAATGAATGCGAAGGATTATTAGAGATCTAAATCCGTGAGAACTGTTGAATGAACTATTGATAATTATTGTGTTATGTATTTTTTGTTTTTCTGCTGTGAAATTCTGTGTACTAAATGCTTGGATCTAGATCTATTCTGCTTTGTTTATATAACGCTGTGTTGATGTTATGAAAAGCATATAATTGTAGATCTAGTTCACGTGGATGCAAATAGATACATAATTAACCCTGCGAAGAAACAAGGTAATCTGAATAGAATGCAGCCCTGTGTGCCTTACCCTTCCTTTCTCAGGGTGCAGAAACCTGGTTCCAGCACCCACCCATACTACTTCGGGTGAGACTATGACCTGCGAAAGCAGGTCACTGCTAAAAGGGCCAGTAGTATAGGGCTTTGTTGGCAAACCTTGCACATCGAACCTGGGTCAGGACCCCTCAAGCCAACAACACTCTTGCATGCATTGGAAAAACTATGGAATTTTTCGAGGAGAGATACCTTTTTAGAGGAGGTTGACCTCCATGTACTACAATCTTGTCCTAGGCAAGATCAATTGCAAAGGAGGAAACAAAGGTGGGGTAAAATTTCTCCAACATGTGGCTTTGTCATTGAGCATGTCAAAGAGGAGAGTTATGATGTGACAGATACTTTATTTCAGATTTCTACAGCGCTGTCATTGTTGGGAAACATGGATCCATATTCGTAGTCCCAACTATTGCTGGAATTTTCCAAGAACCTCTTCACATGTAAGGTTCTTGATGGGAAAGTGATAGATGGGAGGTATAGAGTAGTTGATGGAGTCATCTATTTCCATGATCAGATCTACTTAACTAGAGACTCAAAGCTCAAGGATAAACTACTACATGCAGCCTATGAGAACTTGCTTTCCAATCCCACTGGTTTCATTGGAACATACCATACTATTTTGGAGGGATTCATGTGGGAAGACTTCAAAGAGGAGGTGCACTATCATATGAGGAAGTGCATGGATTGTTTGGAGGGTGAGGAGAAACACAACTCTTGGGAAGAGTTATCATCACCACCTCCTTACTCATGGAGTGTGAGAGGGAGCTCATCTATGAACTACCTCACTGATTTAAACCAAGTGTATGGTAAGGATTGTATTTATGAGCATCATGATATATTTACTATGTACTTGCATTTTCTTACCACTCATGTGAAAGGCATTGCTCCAAGAGGGGGCACTCTTTCTTATTGGCTTCATGGGCTAGTTGGGGCCATGAGCAATGATGATGTTGACCATTCACTAAATGATTCTAGGGAGATGATGTATTCTTCATGGTGTGCTTCATTAACACCAAACACCATACACCTTCTCCAAGCATGCAATAAGAATGGGGCAGCAAACAAGTGATGGGAGAAACACTTGTTACATCACATTATATGGCATTTAGGAGAAAAACTACGTTGGTTTCACATGAGGGACCATTGTCCTTCTCCTTTACTACAGATGGTAGCTAGCATGACTTTGATTGTGATTCCATATGTCGATTATCTCATATTTTTTGGGAACGTGATTGGAGGGAAGGAACATTGGTTGGATGTGTCCAAGGGGGAAGAAATTTCCCACGCCTTTTATGCTTCATGCTTCAAGGGGAGCATGGGAGATGGTATGACCACTATAGTAGATCACTTACTTCTTTATGAGGAGGGCCATATGATTTTTTGGAGCACTTGGGACATGCCTCTCATAAACATTTGGGAGGAACTTTCCTATGAATTACCATGCTGGAAGGTTATTCATTTCATTTGGATGATAGCATGGAGATGGGATTTTATCATTGGGAATGATATTCCCTATGCTTTTCATCACTCCTACCTTGAAAATTCCATTGGACACCAAGAAGGCTTCCATATAGACCTTCCACTTTCTCATGATGAGGGCCATTTGATTATTTCACCCATGGATAACTTGCACATGTGGGAGGAACCATTGGGAGACATGATTATTGTAGAATATCTAAAGCAATGGTGGGGACTATTGATGAAGAGGCCACAAGAGGAGGAGGGGAGAATTTTTTTCTCCACCTTTATAGTTGCTTGAGGACAAGCAAGATTTGGGTGGGAAGGGCTGTAATATTCCTAAAATTTAGGTTTCAGCTAATTGGAATATTATAGATTATTTTGTCACTAGGGAGGTGAATAAATGGATGGGGAGGCCTATAAATCTCCTTAGCAGCAATAAAAACACTTCAAGTGTGAAAGGAGACCTTCTAAGCAGCTAAATAAATCACCTTTGAGTATGAACAGGGGTTGGATCATGTTGAATACGTCAACTTTGACCAAATCAACATCGTTGTTATGTAGGAGTGGACACTAAATGATGAATAACATAGTTTTGGAGGGATTTTGATTGCATGGAGGAAATGAATTAATTGAGTGGGACCAAGGGAAAGGAAGATCATAACCTATATAAGGAAGAGGATGGCAGCCATATGGGGTATGTTATTTATTATTGATTTTATGGTCTGTATGACTTCTTGCATCCTTCAGCTGTTTAGTTGAGCTTGCAGTGATGTTTAGCACAGGGTGTTCCTGAGCAGGAGTCGCACCTCTTCCCTTGAGGTAGCCTCTAGGAAGAGTATTGTACTATAATTTCCACATTTAGACATTCTAGCCAAGCTTCAGTCTTCAGCTACAGCGCAGTGTCTATTCAGATTTGTGTTGTGTTGCAGGGTGTTGTAGTGGAGGGTTGAGAAACCCATTTTCTGAGCTTATTTTCCAGTGAGGGGCCCAGCCCTTCACCTATTTAGTTTATTGGGTGTTTTTTTAGCTGATATATCATTCCTTCATACCCATATCAGTAGTCATTCCTAGGGAGTGCGTAAGTGAGTCATCAAAAATGTAGTGGGCAACTCAAAAAAGGCCGAAAGTCCAAACTTAAAATCTGGCCAAATCATTTCTGGGTTTTTCTGGGTTTTTTTAGTATAATCTGTGGTTAAAAGTATGGATCATTATGAGCACTCAAAAATCCTTCCACACATGTTTCTTTTCCTCAGTAGCAACAGTTTCCAGTAGTAGTAGCAGTAGCAGCACAACATTTCTAGTGCTTGGTTTCTTTAGTGTATTTCAGCCATCTTGTGGCTTGAGTGCATTCGTTTTGGAGCACTGTGTAATTTCATTTTCTGTTATATATAATGATAGGGCCCGTTGTTTTCTGCTCGTATATTATTATGTCTTAATGTAATTTCTAGTTGCAGCATATTTCTGGCATTTTTCAGATTTTAGTGTTATGTTCCTATTTTGATTTATTTGGAACGACGTATATGTTCTATATTCCTATCTTTTCCATTTTGGAATATTACAGTGGTATTGACGCATAATCTTGGATCAGCCTATGCATTCAACCAATATGTCACCATAAGGAGAAGCTTCTCACAAGAAGAGGAGATGTATAGAAGAAACAAAGACAAGACTCCATTATTTGGAGGAAGAGAGGAAGAGAAGCTCTGAAAGCTTCTTTTTCAAACTATGGAGAGCATCAATGAATATATCAAGCAGATGAGAAGGGAGATGTGTAGGGAATATCCAAGGGGGTTTGAATATGAAGTAAGCCCTAGATTTTTGCATGATGGGTGTGAGCATGCAAACACACATTATGATCCACAGCGCAGTCTTATGCCCGGATTTATTGCAAGAGAGATGGAGGAAGAATGTGCACCAAAGGAGGAAATTTTGAGTGATTATCTTCAGGAATATGAATCTCAATCTTGGAGATTCAAGGAGCACTTGGAATTCCAAGAATTTTTCCAACTAAAGGAGGAAAGAAGACCCAGCAATCACAATAGAAGCAGAAGAGGTAGATTCTTTCTACCAAATTTTGATGGGTCCTGCACATGCACAAGTAAGGATTGGATAGATCAGCTAGACTCATATTTTCATCTACATCAAGTTTCAGAAAAGGAAGCCCTTAGGATAGAAGCACTGCATCTTGAAGGTAAGGCTCATACTGGGTGGTTTTATGAATCTTCTTCATTTAATCATGCAAATATAGATACTTATGCAAGATTCACTAAGATATTAGTGAAGAGATTTGATGAAAAACAATCTAAAACATCTTTGATTGAGCTAGAAAAACATAAACATTCAAAACCTTTGCATGAGTTGGAAAGATATATGGCACCAACTCCACTTCAGATTTCTATTGAAGGGAATAAAAACTTGTATGGTACCTTTCCAAGGGAAATATCCCCATTGTATGAAGAGATTTCTTCTCAAAAGGAAGACATAGAGATGCCTCATTCATGGGAAGACCAAGATCTAGGGTCTCTCATTGTTGATGAGGTATTCACAAATATTGATGAGGAGGAAGAGCAGAGAGGAGGTAACAGTGTTGTCACTTCAGAAGAAGAACCATCACCACATGGAGATGGGCATGAAGCTATTGCTTCAAGTGGAGGATCCTTTGCATATTTGCAAAGGGTTCCCAAGGACCATCATGTGACAATAGTGATGGGCAGTAACACCTTGATCCAAGGAGGAGAAGAAAAGGTGGATCAACATCAAAGTATGGAGATCATGCACCCTTGTTTATTTCAAAGGGTTTATACACAGAAGAAGGAGACTGATTTATGTAGTGAAGGGAGGGACAAATTAGTCCACTCATCTATACAGTCTACTTAATATTTTGATGTCTCTTTACATGGAGGCATTCCACCAGGGAGATCCCCTAATTTGAAGGTGAATAAATAGTTCTCTCAACGTGGTGCATAATTGGCATATTTGGCTAGGGAAGGAGCCTTGGGAGAAGCTAGCACAACGTAGAGAATATTTGATGGGTTCAAAGGAGAGTTGAGCAATTTTCTGATTTGGACATTGTCATCTCCCACTCAACTATTTGCACTGAAAAATGATTCAAAAATATATGATGTCATGAGCATGGTGTCAAATGGCTACTCCATAGCCTTGGGGCAGCAAATGATACTTCCACACACGAGGAAGATTTATAAATACGAAAAGAGGTTATTAACACTCTTGCATGCATTGGAAAAAATATGGAATTTTTGGAGGAGAGATACATTTTCAGAGGAGGTTGACCTCCATGTACTTCAATCTTTTCCTAGGCAAGATCAGTTGCAAAGGAGGCAACAAAGGTGGGGTAACATTACTCCAACATGTGGCTTTGGCATTGAGCATTCCAAAGAGGAGAATCAAGATGTGACATATACTTAATTTCAGATTTCTACAGCGTTGTCATTGTTGGGAAACATGGATCCATATTGGGAGTCCCAACTATTGGTGGAATATTCCAAGAACCTCTTCACATGTAAGGTTCTTGATGGGCAAGTGATAGATGGGAGGTATAGAGTAGTTTATGGAGTAATTTATTTCCATGATCATATCTACTTGACTAGAGACTCAAAGCTCAGGGATAAACTACTACATGCAGCCTATGAGATCTTGCTTTCCAATCCCACTGGTTTCATTAGAACATACCATACTATTTTGGATGGATTCATGTGGGAAGACTTCAAAGAGGAGATGCACTATCATATGAGGAAGTGCATGGATTGTTGGGAAGGTGAGGAGAAACACAACCCTTGGGAAGAGTTATCATCACCACCTCCTTACTCATGGAGTGTGAGAGGGAGCTCATCCATGAGCTACCTCACTAATTTTAACCAAGTGTATGGTAAGGATTGTATTTATAAGCATCATGATATATTTACTATGTACTTGCATTTTCTTACCACTCATGTGCAGGGAATTGCTCCAAGAGGGGGCACTCTTTATTATTGGCTTCATGGGCTAGTTGGGGCCATGAGCAATGATGATGTTGACCATTCCCTAAATGATTTTTGGGAGATGATGTATTATTCATGTTGTTCTTTGTTAAGACCAAACACCATACACCTTCTCCAAGCATGCAAGAAGAATGGGGCAGTAAAAAATTGGTGGGATAAACACTTGTTATATCACATTATATGGCAGTTAGGAGAAAAAATACGTTGGTTGCAAATGAGGGACCATTGTCCTTCTCCTTTACTACACATGGTAGATAGCATGACTTTGATTGTGATTCCATATGTTGATGATGTTCTCATCTTTGTTGGGAACATGATTGGAGGGAAGGCACGTTAGTTGGATGTGTCCATGGGGGAAGAAATTTCCCACACCTTTTATGCTTCATGCTTCAAGGGGAGCATGGGATATGGTATGGCCACTACAGCAGATCACTTAATTCTTTAGGAGGAGGGCCATATGATTGTTTGGAGCACTTGGGACATGCCTCTCATAAACACTTGGGAGGAACTTTCCTATGAATTACCGAGCTGGAAGGTGATTCATTTCATTTGGATGATAGCATGGAGATGGGAGTTTCTCATTGGGAATGAGATTCCCTATGCTTTTCAACACTCCTATCTTGAAAAGGCCATTGGACAGCAAGAATATTTCCATATAGACCTTCCACATTCTCATGATGAGGGCCATTTGGTTATTTCACCCAAGGCCAACTTGCACATGTGGGAGGAACCATTAGGAGACATGATTATTGTAGAATATCTAAAGCAATGGTGGGGACTATTGATAAAGAGGCCACAAGGGGAGGAGGGGAGAAATTTTGCTCCATCTTTACAGTTGCTTGAGGAAGAGAAACATTTTGGAGGGGAGGAATATAATATTCCTAAAATTTAGCTTTTAGCTAATTGGAATATTATAGATTATTTTGTCACTAGGTAGGTGAATAAATGGATGGGGAGGCCTATAAATCTCCTTAGAAGCAATAAAAACACTTCAAGTGTGAAAAGAGACCTTCTAAGTAGCTAAATAAAGCACCTTTGAGTATGAACAGGGGTTTGATCATGTTGAATAGGTCAACTTTGACCAAATCAACGACGATGTTATGGAGGAGTGGACATTAAATGAGGAATAACGCAGTTTGGAGGGAGTTTTATTGCATGGAGAAAATGACCTAATTAATTGGGACCAAGGGAAAGGAAGCTCATAACCTATATAAGGAAGAGGATGGCAGCCATATGGGTTATGTTATTGATTATTGATTTTTTGGTCTGTATGACTTCTTGCATCCTTCAGCTGTTTAGCACAAGGTGTTCCCAAGTGGGAATCCCAACTCTTCCCTTGAGGTAGCCTCTAGGAAGAGTGTTTTACTATCATTTCTACATTCCAACATTCTGGCCAAGCTTTAGTCTTCAACTAAAATGCAATGTCTGTTCATATTTGTGTTGTGTTGCAGGGTGTTGCAGTGGAGGGTTGAGAAACCAATTTTCTGAGCTTATTTTCTAGCGAGGGGACCAACCCTTCACCTATTGAGTTTATTGGGTGTTTTTGAAGCTTATAGATAATTTATTTAGCCCCATATCAGTAGTCATTCATAGGGAGTGCATAAGTCAGGTAGAGAAATGCAGTGGGCAACTAAAAAAAGGCTGAAAATCAAAACTTAAAATTTGGCCAAACTATTTCTTGGGTTTTTGAGTAGAATCCATGGTTAAAAGCGCATATCATTCAGAGAAATCTAACAGCCTTCCACACATGGTTATTTTCCTCAGTAGCAACAGTTTCCAGCAGCAGTAGCAGTAGCAGTACAACATTTCCAGTGCTTGGTTTCTTTAGTGTATTTCAACCATCTTGTGGCTTGAGTGCATTCCTTTTGGAGAACTGTGTAATTTCATTTGTTTTTATATATAAAAATAGGGCTCTGTTGTTTTATGCTCATATATTATGATGTCTTAATGTAATTTCTAGTTGCAACATATTTTCGGCATTTTCCAGATTTTAGTGTTATGTTCCTATTTTGATTTATTTGGAATGCTGCATATGTTCTATATTCCTGTCTTTTCCATTTTGGAATATTATAGTGGTATCAGAGCATAATCTTGGCTTAGCTTGTGCATTCAACCAATATGTCACCATAAGGAGAAGCTTCTCACAAGAAGAGGATATTTACAAAAGAAACAAAGACAAGACTCCATTATTTGGTGGAAGAGAGGAAGAGAAGCTCTCAAAGCTTCTTTTTCAAACTATGCAAAGCATCAATGAAGATATCAAGAAGATCAGAAGGGAGATGTGTAGGGAATATTTAAGGGGGTTTGAATATGAAGCAAGCCCTATATTTTTGCTTGATGGGTGTGAGCATGTAGCCACACATTATGATCCACAGAGTAGTCTTATGACTAGATTTACTGCAAGAGAGATGGAGGAAGAAGATGCAGCAAAGGAGGAAACTTTGAGTGATTATCTTCAAGAGTATGAATCTGAATCTTGGAGATTCAAGGAGAACTTGGAATTCCAAGAATTTTTCCAAATCAAGGAGGAAAGATGACGTAGAAATCACAACAAAAGCAGAAGAGGTAGATTATTTCTACAAAATTTTGATGGGTCCTCCACATGCACAACTAAGGATTGGATATATCAACTAGACTCATATTTGCATCTACATAAAGTTTCAGAAAAGGAAGCCCTTAGGATAGCAGTGCTGCATATTGAAGGTAAGGCTCATACTTGGTGGTTTTATAAATCTTCTTCATTTAATCGTGCAAATATAGCTACTTATGCAAGATTCACTAAGAGATTAGTGAAGAGATTTGATGAAAAACAATCTGAAACATCTTTGATTGAGCTAGAAAAACATAAACATTCAAAACCTTTGCATGAGTTGGAAAGATCTATGGCACCAACTCCACTTCATATTTCTATTGAAGGGGATAAAAAATTGTATGATACCTTGCCAAGGGCAAGATCCCCATTGTATGAAGAGATTTCTTCTCAAAAGGAAGACATAGAGATTCCTCCTTCAAGGGAATACCAAGAGCTAGGGTCTCTCATTGTTGATGAGGTATTCTCAAATATTGATGAGGAGGAAGAGCAGAGAGAAGGTAATAGCGTTGTCACTTCAGAAGAAGAACCATCACGACATGGAGATGGGCATGAAGCTATTGCTTCAAGTGGAGGATATTTTGCATATTTGCGTTTTCTTTGTTATAGCATCATTTCTCACCTTGATATGATTCATGATTGCTACATGGCTTTATGGGCACCCATTCCTACAGACTTGGACAAATTCACTTAAAAACAGTGGAAAATCCTTCATACGTGACTATGCCCGTGTTTTCCACAGGGATAATTTTAGGGGCGAATTTTAGCCCAAAGGCGAATTTTAAGGGATTTTCAATTTTAATAGGGCGAATTTTTTTACATAAAACCCATTTTCTATAGTTTAATAAAGTTAGCCCAATAAATATTTTAAAAATAATTAATTATTAAGTAATAGCCCACCAAAAAAAAAGGGCGCATAACATGGAAAAATGAAATTCGCCCCGATTTTTTTCTTGTGGAGCAAATTTCCATGGCATTCGCCTGGATATGCTTCTGGTTCAAATGCTACTATGGCCATCGCTATTTTTATTGAATAACCAAGTTCAGGGAAAGAGGTAGATTACAATCTGTATGATATGCTGATCTATCAGAAATGAATGGAATAGTGACTTTTTATCCTTGAATTTAGAACAATCTCCCACAACCTGCACTTAAGAGAAATGAGACCGCGATTTTTTTCAGAGAACAATTGAATCAAATATTTTGGCGAATGTGGGGTTTGTACTGCTGCATTAAAAACCAAAGTTCGTGACGGAATTGGATGGAGGAAAAGGGTTTAATGGCTAAACCCTCGTCCTTCTCTTCATAGTGGTTCCGGAGAAGGAGGCGCAGGTTCTCATCCAGGACATTTGTGCGATTATTTGCGTTTTTAGCGATAATGGCATTCTTGCCACCGATCTTCTTTCATTTCAGATTAAAGCAGCATGACCAGGTACACCCATATTTCCATTTTATCATGGATTTGAAATATTTTTGCATTTTCACCACCAAAGTTTTCTATCCAGTTGCTTCGGCTTTTTGAATAGAAAATTAAAGCTATTGGATCAACGCATTTATGCCCAGTGACTTATTATTCCAAGCACCATCGAGCACTGCCAATTATAAAAAATACAATAATTTTCAGTTTTGGTTCATTTGTGTAGAGTGCTGTGAAGGATAACATTCAAATTTTGTAAATTCACTCAACTTTAGTAAATTCATTTTATTTTCAGTGATTCAGAAAACACATTCATTCTCAGTCTTATTTCTTTGGTGAGGTAGACGTATTTTTTCTTTTTGATATGCGGGGAGCTATCAGCCCTAGTTCTGCATTATCATGGTAAATCTATTTTAACGTGGGGACCAACGAACTCAGCGAACTCCTACATATGATCAGATCAGGAGTTTGTGCCCACTGAGGTTTGAACAAGGTCGTTATTGTGGCGATACCCTATTTCAACCAGTAAACCACCACCCGACAGACATACATGCTTCTTTTTGCATCCAAGGTCTTTGTTAAGCTTAACGGCAAGAACTGACCAAGTTTAGAAAGCTCAGGCCATGTTTGTGTTAAGTAAGAAGTTTGGCTATTTAGCACTGCATCAGTTCCTGTTTACTGTAGAACGGTTTGAATAAGGGTCGTATTTGGGGGAAAGCCCTATTTCAACCAGTAAACCACTACCTGACATACATACATCCATAGGAGCTCTAAGAAATTAATGTGTTACAATATATTTTACTCCAATTAAGTTCAGATATCGGGCTCTGAATGGAGTTCTTGTTGTGTCCAAGGGTTTCTGTGAAGGTTAATGGCAATAACTGACCAATTTTATAATGCTTAGGTTTTTTTTGTGTTGAGTTAAGTAAGAAGTTTGGCCATTTAGCACTGCATCAATTCCTGTTTACTTTAGAAGTTTAAGGTCAACTAATGTTTGATCAATTGGTTCACATTATAAAGCTTTCTTGCAGTACTATGTGAGTTACTTTAAGAAGTTTCGTTAGCCTTATTTTAATTTACTCTCTTCTAGCTATGTCAAGTTAATTTATTTTGAAATGTGCATGTTCAAAATCATCTTTTAAGAAATGTCTTTTAATTTATTTTGTAAAACCTGTCTTAATTTATTTAATCACGTATATCAGTCTGTCTAAAGTTGCCTTAAAATTGTTTTGCTACCAGTATGCAAATTCTATTTGAATTTTGATTGAGCGCACGAGGTCAGCTTGAAGTTAATGCAAGCAGTTAAAGAAAAGGACTAAGAACAGGTTTGGCCAAGTAAAGAAAGATACATATGTCATAGTACAAAAATCATATGAGCATCCAGTGGAAGAATGAACAGAGGAGAGCTGCTTCTTGAGTGGTTCTATCTTTGAATTTTTTCCCATTTTAAACAAAAATAAGATTATATTACAGGCAAGATAATTACAAGGTTCCATCTATGCCTGTAGGCTAATAGTATTTACAAAACAGAGTTTTAGAGTTGCTTTGTCGACTTTTCTACCCCAAAACCTCCCACTTCCTTTAGAATTTTTTAATGTTCCAAGGTAAACCTTAGGAGACTTTAACAACAAACCATAAACAGAGAAGTGCGACATTTCATGCCTTTTGGCCTCGTAGTCAGGAGGGAAAAAATATATTCAGGAAATGTTGGCTTTATGTGGAAATGCATGGCTAAGATCAAGGCTGGTAGCTACTAGTTCCACATAATTGCTGTCTGTGGGTCACTCCTCTTCTATGATTAGCCTAGACCTGTCACAAGTATTCCGGTCAGAACCTGATCACTGTTTGTTCCAATCTTTCAACATGCTGTTTTTGACTTTGGACTATGTCAACCCCTACATTGGCCTTTTCTTTCCTCTACTGTCTGCAAAACACTTGGCAGTTGAGCTCGAGATCCTTCATTTGCACATGCAGGCTATGCAGGTATTTAGTGAGACCGAGGTCCTTTAAGCTTTGCCTAGGAGACATTTGCTAAAAAAGTCCTGCACAAAGGAACCTTGTTATACTAATTTTTTGTCTCGTACCTAATCAACTCAGTCCTTTGACTCGTACCTAATAGGGCAAACATGAAGAACATGCCTCAAATAATTTTTTGTCTTACAATTATAATTCATATTTCAATATTAGAAGTACAAATGAAACATTATGAAGATTGACCATAGCTACAAGATTCAACACATAATTTGAAGCTTGGAATTCACTAAAGCTGGATTTGTCACAATGTTTTTTGGATTTACTATATTGGAGCATAGGTAGTAGAGAATTGTTGGTTGTAACTTTCTCACTGCATATTCTTACATAAATTGTATTGGCCGAGCTTCATTCGTTTCTGCCCATTTTAGGACTGCATGCATATTTGTGCCCTTGACTCAATGGTTGAAGATAAATGGGTGTAGATAGTTTTCTGCAAAGATTTATTATGTGGGAATCTCCATGTAGTTGCATGATTGCAACTGTACCAAGTATCAATCGATACCAGATATAGGGATATTATCCCATATTTTAGTGAAAGACAATATATACATGTGTGTGTTAATAGATATATCACATAGGGATACTACTCAGTATGGTCTTGGGGATAGCAATAGTTATACTATAGGCGGGTAGCGGGGATTGAACCTGCATCTTCCCCTTCGCAAAGAGAAATTTTTACCATTCAACCTAAGCCACATTTTCTTTGTTATATATATATATATATATATATTCATAAGATTGTAACATAATATGGAAAATACATACATGTTCAATCCCATTCATAAGAGACCACTTTTTAATAGCCTAGGTGGTATTGGAGTTGCAGGGTGAAATGGTGGATGCATCAATTGTAAGGAGAACCTTACTGATGGTGATAGATTAGGTGAATTGTCAAACTAAACCGGTTGAGTTCATTTTTGTAGTGACTCTCTACATATTTATAGCAGTAGAAAGGCTAAGGATTTGGCACATCTCTTTAACTACTTTTTCATCGAAGGTGGCAATGCGGGCCTTTATAAACAAGAATGTTCTTGCTAACTGCAGTTTGCATATGAGGCAACTAAACAAATCCTTTGGCTGCCAATTTTGAGTGGCTTGAGGCAGAAGTTGAACAGGTAGTGATTGAGTGCTTCGTAGGTGGTGTGTCTCAATGAGGATAAAAATATTTAATCATATGAAGTAGTCTATTAATTGTAGTATTGAATGTATGCATTTTGATTCTCCTTGTTATCCATTTGCGAAGCATAATTTAAGGAAGGCCACTGAGTTTATGATGCAATGGTTTGCTAAATTGGATATGGGCCTTGGCTTGGAAATTACTCACCCAACAACTTATCGAAATGGTTCGATGGATCTATGGTTCTATGGTTCTATATGCATGCATGCCTCAAGTAGAGGCATCTACATGCTCAATCATAGCGGACACGAATTCATACCTCAGTGCCAACCTTGCTAGTGTCCATTGCCACATGGCAACATTGCATGCAGAGATCTGATGTATGGTGGGCAAGCTAATGTTAGTCCTGGAGTCATTCCTTGTAATGTTTTAACCTTTACCTAGCATGTATATATTAGGTCATAGGCTTCTGAAACATTTTGTGTATTGATCTCTTTTGTTGTTGAGTCAGTGCAATAGTGTACTTTGTGAGAGAAGGCATTTGGCCTAGAAATACTTTTAATCTGATTATTTATGATGTCAAATATCAATTTCAGAGCAAGTTTTATGACCTGTTGGGCCAGGTTACTTTGCCCTAGTTGTATGTGGAATTGTCCAAAGGGCCATGTTGCCAGGCCTAATTAGTTCATGATATATTTAATCATGTTGTCTCAAGTAGAAACTGCCTATTAATTGTCTAATCTTTTACGCTAATAATAAGGATGCGAGTGTGATATGGCTAGAATCAGAATCAAATGTCATGCCCACATAAGTTCCCTGATGTTTATTGAAGGATATCTTTTGGGAATTGTTTGAGGCCAAAAAATTACCGTTTGTTATTTTGAGATACTGGTACTCTATCTCAACTCTTTCTATTATTGATGTCTCTTCTATCATTGAAGTTCAACTTTAGTTGTGGATGTCAACAATTGGGTCATATTGATATAGCCAGGCTTTGAAACATTGGGTTTTTTAATTTATTCAATTAAAAGTGGCACAAAATGGAACCTACCATTGGGGCATTAAGATTCAAGAATGACTAAATTTTGTTGAGAACTATTTGATCTTTATGAGTATTTTAGCCACCCTTAAAAGTTGGAAAACATGGCATGATCTACTGTTATGTTGTCCATTTGCTAGATATTTTATTATTTACATTGATGAATCTCAGAATACTAGGGGCATAAAACATCATGTTTTCATCAGTGAATTAATTTCAGAATACCAGGGACATAAAACATCATGTTTGCACCAGGGAATTAATTTTAGAATACCAGGGACATACAAGACAAGGTTACACACATATTGGATTGTACAGTAAATTTCTTAAGAGCTGAGAGGTTTGTACCTGGAGTCTTTTGTTCCCTCTCGGTGCTAACAGAGTTAACATGGAGCTTTGCTACTTCTGTGTCAAGAACATCCGCCTTCTTCCTTGGGTCCACATGGATACGTATTTGATTTGGATCCTTCTCGGATATATCTTCTGGTCTTCATAGATTTGTATCCATAAGGGACATAGTGTGGATTTATATGTGGTCTAGACAATGTTCGTACAGGTTACAACGAGGATGGATTCCAATGTCATATTCCCCCTCCTTAAGAAAGTAAAGAAAATAAAATAAAAAGAAAAACAAAAACAACAAATAAATGAAAACTCATCATGATTTTAACGACTAGACAACTTTGTATATATATTTAGATTTGATCTGTGCCATATGCCCACCTATATTCTAGGGCTTCTGTTTTGTGAGAATGTTTTTATCACGCACATGCCTGTCAGTCAGTAGCCTCATGTTTGAGGAAACCTATCAAACTGCCATTGTTTATTGCTATCTAGAAAGTTTTTGACATTGCAATAGTGAGATTTTTTTATATGCAGTGTTCGTTGTTATTGTATCATTTTTTTATCAATATCCGTATCATAGAAACTTAGGATTAACTGATTCAAATTTCCATGCGAGCTATTTTATTGTATAATGTTTGACACTGAAAGTCAAGTGTACATTTCTGTCACAATTTTTCTATCAGTATCGATATTATAGTATCTTAGGATGAACTGATTGAGATTACTGTGTCTATGTAAGATCTGTTTTATAGTATTATGTTTGACACTGAACGTTGAGTAATTGTCCTGCATGTACAAAATATATCCTGATAATGAGAAGAACAGAGCGAATTGTCATTCCATGTTAATGATGGCCTTAAACACAATTTTGTTACTTTTAAGTAAAGTCTTTTAAATTGCAAAGCCTTCGATTATAATACTTGGTTTTACTTTCTTATTTATTTAGTGATCTCTATACCTAATCCTAGGCTTTCAAGTACATTTGTAAAAATATTTTGTTGTCGTAGAGACATTCCTAACTTTTGGACATTATAATATTTTCCTAACAGTGTATTTACATCGTATATTACAGGTTGCTCGTGTACTGCATCTCCTCTACAGGCTTGTGGTACAACCAAATACATCACGAGAAACCATGTTTGCTGAGACCTTCATTTCTTGTGGTGGCATAGAAATGCTTCTTTTCTTGTTGAAGAAAGAAGCAGAAGCTGGTGATGGTATGATTTATGAAAGTTCAAGTAGCAGTGATACAGCATACCAAGAGAAAAATGAAAATGTTCACATAATTGGAGTTACTTGTACAGAAGGGAAACAAGTTGGGCATTTGCGCCATTCTGGTTCACAATGTCAAGTTGACAGTATTATTGCTGATAAAATAGATGCTGATGAGGCTAAACATATTGGACTCAAAACTAGTGAGAATGATCAAGGTTCCAGTAAAAGGCTGTTAGGCAATGACAATAAAAAAAATGTCCTCAGCCAGAGAAGCATTTACAGGAAGAACTATAGGCGGGATAAGCTTTTCAATTAGTGCAGAGAGTGCAAGGAACAATTTCTATAATGTAGACAACGGTGATGGTATAATGGTTGGCATTATTAGTCTTGTGGGTGCTCTTGTTGCAGGAGGCCAGCTAAAATTTTCAACTGTCACCACATCTACTTCTATGCCCAGTCTGTATTCTGGAAGTGGGCATTCAGAAGAAAGCAATCAGGCATCTATAGTTAATAATTCTTTTCTCTTATTTGCATTACAAAAGACATTTCAAGCAGCACCACAGAGATTGATGACTGACTCTGTCTACACAGCTTTCTTAGGAGCCGTGGTATGCTCTGATGGTAGCCTTTAATCTTTTTTCTATGCTGTCTTGTGAACTTCATGGATAAACTCTATAGTAGTTACTTGTATTTGATGATGAAAAGATTTAACTATGTGGATCTGAGATGTGCATTTTGGCATGTCTTTTTGTCTATGTTTTGATAATGATGAGGTCGACACAATTCATAAAGTAAAAATTGACATAAAGTAAAAATTGACGTGTTCAGTCACCAGTGTTTGACATGATGGATTTAGGCCTCCTACGTAATTTCTGAGGTGTTGAATTTAGCACATTGATGATTTTTGTATATGTTACAATCTTAGTTTGCTAAAAGTTTGTTTGGAAGGTTTAATATGGAGTATTATAAGGCATTTCTACACCAATGGTGGTTGGATTGAAATTATTAGTGAAAACTAACTCAAAACCGTTCAGGGAGTTGGTATATGGATAATTGGTCGGCACCTTGATATATCTCCCCTAGGTTACTAGGATACAGATATTGATTTGTCTTCTTTTGGAAAATCCATAATCAGATACAGTGGGGAAAAACAAGTACAAAAAATAGAATAAAAATAAAATACTAAATAGTAAAATCATTTCTCGATGGAGTCCAATGGGTTAGGTCAACCAATTGTTGTTATTGTTGTTGGGCATTTGACTAGTTTTGTGCCAGTATATGCCCAGTTCAAATCTTGCTGAGTGACGAGCATTAGTCTACATCAACAGCTTCACTAGGGATGTCATTCACAAATGTGGGGAAGCATCCCATGGGTTTCTAACTTTCCTTGCAATGATTTCCTTGGAAAAAAATCATTGCTAGATAATGAATGCAGTCTATGGTCTGATCAAAATGATGTGCATTAGAAATTAAGAGAAGGCTAAACAAATTTAGGCTTTGCTCTTTTATGGCCAATGATGGAAAATATCTTTCTACATGTGTAGGATAGTGCATTATGGATATCAACCAAGATAGTTTTGAGGTATGTACAGGGAACCTTGAAGATTGGTTTCTTGTAATGTAGAGTAGAGGTTTTCTGATTGACATGTTGCACAGATTTAGATCTGATAGGTTTGGTTGATGTTAAGCAATCCACTATTTGTAATGTTTTCACCGTTGGTACAGGTGTTGTTTCTTGGTTTAATAAAATTAATATGCTGTATCTCTTTTATCTTCTAAAGCATGATATAAGGAAGCAATAATGACAACTCGTGAGCAGTTTGGCTGTGGAGAATACTTGTTTATTTGCAAGTAGAACAAATTGGCAGAACTATATTTTATTGTGACAATGGAAATGTGTTGATTTTGCCGTGAGAGTTGATATTTCATTAGCAGATAGAGCATGTGGAGGTCCATCATCATAACTATATTTGATAACGTGTGGAGAATGTTGAAATATGGTTGCAATGTTGTGCAACTTAAGATTTGAGTGATGACATCTTCATCAAACTCCTTGATATAGATGATTGTAATAGTATCTTACTGTGTCTAGTTTACTTGGCTGTTGAATTGGCCTTTGACCAAACAGGTGTATGACTTAGTTGAAGGGAAGTCAACATTTGACTTGGCTTGACTTGGTTGAGTGAACCTCTCACTTGACCAAGTTTGATTTAGTTAGTCACTTGATCAAGTTGGAAATGTCTCAGTCGACTCCAACAGGTCAGGAGTCATAAGTGCTTGACCTTCCCCTCCTTTCTTGGTACAAAAATGGCATAAATGGATTTTCACACATTTGTGGCATAATTGGTCTTCTTGAATACGCTGATCAAATTCAAGTCATACTCATCATCAGTGAGATCGTCTCGAAATCCTGATTTTAATGGCTGTAAACACAACCACTTTCTATGAAATTCTGATACTAATGGCTGTGAACACAACCATTGTCTCGAAATTCTGATGCTAATGGCTGTAAACACAACCACTTTCTATGAAATTATGATACTAATGGCTGTAAACACAACCACTTTCTATGAAATTATGATACTAATGGTTGTAAACACAACCACTTTCTATCAAAGTGTCAACATGGCCCATTTTCATCACTGCATCATCTTGACTTTTGTGCAAGACTGAATTCACCCAACGACTATGAAATTGGACCTTGAAATGTATTATGAGAGAGATTGAGTTTAACTAGTCCCGTGTGACTTCCGAGTGCATATGGCATGATACCAATCAACTAGTTGAAAGTAATATCAATAGTTTGAATGACATGTCTCTCTAAAGAGTGATATGATGTCTCTCTCTAAACCCTTATCTAGAGTGACATGTCTCTTGCTCTCTTTTTCTCAAGAGACGTTCTCCAATAAAAAAAACTCTCATTCACAAAATGTTCTCTTTCAACTTGAAAAATGAATGATCTCTCACAAAAGTGGCATAAATGGATTTTCACACATAAGTGGCATAAATGGATTTTCACACATAAGTGGCATAAATGGTGTTCTTGAATCTGTTGATGAGATTCAAGTCATACACATCATCATCACGATCGTCTCGAAATTCAGATTCAAGTCATATTCATCATCATCATCACGATCGTCTCAAAATTTTGATACTAATGGCTGTAAACACAATCACTTTTTGTCAAAGTGTCAACATGGCCCACTTTCATCACTGCATCATCTCGACTTTTGTGCAACGACTAAAATGATGAATTCCCTGCAAAGGTTCAAATCTCAATGTCCTATTGCAACATACAAGAATTTCCTACAAAGGTTCAAATCTCATTGTCCTATTGCAACATACAAATATCACGAACACTTGGAACATACATCCATCCTTTTTTCAAAACAAAAATAATCAAAGTGGCCAAAAGCATCAATATGCCTCCAAATATGGCGATAGCTTGAAAATTGGTTGGTCAAATGACAAAACTGGCTATGCGTTCCTTACGAAAAATCATGAAATTTGAATATAAAGTTGACTATGTTTTGAAATTGTTAAATATGGGCCTCTAGGGAATCTAGAGGATTCTTTGCGGATTTTTGCCTCAAGGTTCCATTGCTCAACGTTTTGCCTATGGAATATTCATTGCTCAAATCAAATAACTATCTACGCTATCAAATTCTTGGCAAAAATTCGGTTCACATGAGTATAAACTTACATATTTCTGACCATGAAACCCTGGGCATAGGCTCATGGGAATATGTTATGCAACCAACTCACAAAACAATAGAAATAACATATCAACAACTTAGAAAATATCCTCTTAACAATATAGTAAAATAATTTTCTTATTATA